>OY992530.1:281221099-281815099 GCA_963921185.1 Dasysyrphus tricinctus | reverse complement strand
AATGCAACGGTACGGCTGCCGAAGACCCTAGCCGAATATAATAATCGAGTGGATTCCAAGAAGTCAACAAATATTTTAATATTATTATTTGAAATGTAATGTTATTCAGAAGTACTTTCGATTGATTATTTGAAATTTGAAATATTTAATAAATTATCACTCTACTCGATTAGAGAAAATAAGATATAGCTATCTTCACTTTGTCGAGATCGGGTGGACGGAATTGTTGGCCTACGTCGGTCGTCCAGATTGAATGGTGCAATTTGCATGGTAGTGGAACTCGGTTCGTCATCGCCCTATATACAATTTGCAGAAATGATTTTTCCATATCCTCAGCACCGACTGCGATTCTACCACGATGTTCCCCCGATCATCCTTGCAGGCTTCGGTCCGGGCCTTGTAGTCCTAGGAGGTTCTCTTTACCTTTTGGTAAAACTTCCGAGCTTCATTCTTGCAATGGCATCCCTCTATTTCCTCGATTGCATGCTTCTCATGCTCTTGTCTTTTTCCTTCTTAGAAGCTTGTGTTCCTCTCTCCTCTTCTGCTCGTAGAGCTCGCGAGCAGCTCTGGTCCTTCTAAGCAGCACCGCTTTGTATGCCTGTTGTTTGGCTGCATGTACTTGTCGGCATTCTTCGTCGAACCAAGGGCTTCGCTGTGGTGGTCGTGCGAGGCCCAGCACGTCATAGGCGGCATCTCTGATGGCTCCCTGGCAATTCTTCCACTGGTTCTCGATACTTGCAGTTGGTGGCATAGGACTATTTAAGAGGGTGCGAGAGATTCGATTGGAAAAGGATCTGGCGATTTCATGCGACTGTAGCCGTCTGACGTTAAACTTCCTCACATTATTTCCCTGCCTTGGCTTTGGTCTGGATATCCGTAGCATTACCTTGGCTACAACGAGGTAGTGGTCCGAGCAACGTTGGACATCCTCGATACTGAAGGAATGCCTTGCGTCGATGGCGAAGTGGTCAATCTGGTTAGCAGTTGATTGACCAGGAATTCGCCATGTCCCCTTGTGTACATATATCGAAATGCGGGAACTGCGTACAAGCTACCACAACGTTTGGCCCCGCAGCAAAGTCGATTAGCCTGAGTCCGTTATTGGTGGTGGTGTCCTGCAGGCTATATCTTCTGATTGTGCCACGAACGACGACGTCTACTTTTCCTAGCTTGGCATTAAAATCACCCAAAACAATTTTAGGCCTGGTTCACACGATATTGTACCGCACGTTTTTTATCGCATTCGGGTTTTACCGAACAAATATCGGGTGTTAACACGATATTTATATTAGCCGCGTTTTATTATCGCTCATAATCATAACCCATATATGGTTCACCTCGTGAAAATAAAACGATGTGGGTTAGTGCAAAAGCAGTGCTGTATATCAGTCTGTTTTTTTCTTATGTTTATTTGTTTTTCATGTAACCATAGTCTCTTTTCCTCTCTATTCCTAATACTGCTGACAAATCGCTGACATCCATTCACAATGGTAATAAGCCCTCTGCCGATCAGAGTGAAAACCTCTATCTGGGTTATTGAAATTAACCTCAATAGAAACCTAGATCCCATGTTGTTTTTGTAATGCATGGTAAAAGATAACCTCGACCCAGACCCAGAGATAATAAAACGCAGCTATTTATTCGTTTTAAACTCGAATAGCTGCAGTGTAATGAAAAGGAATGGAAAAGTTTGAATTTGTGAAGTATTTTATTTTTATCTTTTTAAGAGAAAGGGCTAGAAAGCTGAAATTTGGATGGATAATAGAAATGATTGATTTAAATATGAATTAAAAAAATAAGAGTCCTAAAATACCGTTGGATGGAGATAACGGCAATATTTGAGCGCTTTCACATATGAACTCATATCTCTTTAGTGCATTGACGAATTTTCTTGTTGTTTTTAAATTACACATACAAATAAAATTACGGTTATTTTGTTACCTCATTCATTATCCTATGTGGTATATATAAGCGACACAATCTTAAATTGTTCGAAAAATCGAAACAATTGCATTGAAATTACCTGCTTGGACCATTGTCCACGACCATCCACCAGCGGGAAGATCCCGTTATCTACATGGAATTTTGTTATTAAAATTTGATATGGATGGCTTTCAAAATTATAGCTCTCGTTCTACTGATTGGATCTTAAAGGTTAAGGTCTTTAAAGCAAGCTGACATAACGGGCTATATTGTGTAAGAAAAATCATTGAGGAGGGGCAAAAATTTGCATACTAAAGGGGTGAATAAAGCCCAATTCAATTCCATTTATTTTATTCTAAACTCAAATGTTGATGAAAATTTTTATAATTTTGAAAAACTAAAAACGCATATTTATTGCCTCATTCCTCTTGTTTATTTTAAACATTAACCTATAAGATCCAATGAGTATCACCGGAGGGTGACGTGAAATAACGCCAAACGAAATAAGGCCGAAATTAAAAAAACTGGTCTTATTACGTTTTCAAAAACGAAATAAGACCAAATTTTAAATTTGGTTTTATTTCATTAATGAAACCGAAATAAGACCATTTTGGCTTTATGTCGTTTTCAACTTATTTCATATTTTCAAACAATTCTGCCGAAACTGAAATTTTGTTTCCTGACATAAGGAGAGTATTGAAAAGAAGTGTATTGGTAGAATAAATTCGAAGTTGCCAGATTATTTCAATGCAAAAGAAACTTTGCATACACTCACCTCGCACCCACCCCAAATCCTATAGTGAGCCCAAGCAGGGGGGTTGCAGGGGGGCAGCATGCCCCCCCTTTACATACCTCACTATTTATTCGCGTATTTTTAAGTTTCACAAACCTAATAAATCCTTTCCTTTATTTGGTTTGTGAAATTTTAAAATTCACGAATAAACAGTGAGGTATGTATGGGGGGGCATGCTGCCCCCCTGCAACCCCCCTGCTTGGGCTCGATATAGGATTTGGAGTGGGTGCGAGGTTGGGTGAATGCAAAATTTCTTTTGCATTTAAAGAATCTGTATTTTATGAAACTTTGAATAATATAGCCGAAATAACGATTCTCAAGAAATATTCGGCCTTAATTCTGTTTTCATATTGCAATAAAGCCAAAATACTGCTTGCGATAGATTTGGTTTTATTTCGATTATTTTTGTTGGTGTTATTTCCATCGGGCATAAGAAATAACACCAATTTGGCGTTATTTCGTTTTCGAGATGGAAATAAGGCCAAATTCAAAATTTGGCTATATTTCGTTTGGTGTTATTTCACGTCACCTCACCGGAGTTATAATTTTTTTAAATCAACCATATCGGTCGATTAATTTTTTTTGTGTACATCAGCTTTTCTCTACACTGAAGCTCATCCGATGCCAACGAATAAATACCCAACGATTTAAACCGTGTGAACGAGACTATATAAAACACTACACCACTGGAAGATGATACGTCGCAGTTCATTCGTTTTGTTTTGATAAGTCCGTTGAGTATTCGATAAACGTACTTAGCTGAGTACGTTTTCTTGCCATACAAACGTCGTCGTGTGAAAGGCTATAATGTAAAATATATACGCCACTGCTCATTTGCACGGATTTGTACTGCAAAAAATCGTGCGGTACAATCTCGTGTGAACCAGGCCTTAATGTCATAGCTAGGGCATTGCTCATATGTCTTGTCCAGGAGCTCGTAGAACTCATCTTTAGAGTCGTCATCTTTCTCCTCTATGGGGAATATGAGGCAAATATTGGCGTATTTAGCCTTGATGCGAATTGTTGTGAGGCGCTCGTTCACATAGTTGAAACTCAAGACTTCTTACCTAATGCCCGTCTTCCACTTGTGCGCAACTAGATCAACGAACAGCGTTCAACTGTTTATTCAACTCCATAATTGGATAAACAAATTATTATCTCCTTACACTAGTTGCCCAACTCACGTTGCTCTTGTTGAGCAACGAAACTTTACAATTTAGTTGTTCAACGCGTTGAAAGCCCCGTACACTAGCTGACCAACTCACTCCAACGTTGAATAATCCCGTATACCTAGTTGGTCAACTCTTTCAACTGTTGGATACCCCCGTACACCAAGTTGATCAACTCACTCAATTGTTGAGCAACCCCGTACATTAGTTGATAAACTTGTCTGATTTTGGACAAAAAATAGGTTCCTCGAGTTGATCAACAGAGTTTCTGGTGTGGTTGCACAACATGTTGGTGAACGAGTTCATATGCCCGTTCACTTAACCAAGCAACACTCGTTGATCAACACTTTGAATGCACTCATCAGTTGACAGCTACTCACATTTCTAAAATTATTTCTCATCAAAGAACAACGACTTTATTTGCAAGCTATTTTGTATTGTGTTTTATTCAGTTAAAAAATAAAAAAAAATTAATGATTTCACTTCAAAGAAAAAGAAAAGTTGCTGCAGCGTTGGTTCTTTTAAATATGGAGCGCAGGAGAAATAAAATGCACGACTGGATCGCACGTACTTGCTCTTATGTTCAAGTTGTGTGGGGCTTAAGAACTTTAAAAAATATTCAAGTAATTATAGAAAAAGTATAAAAAGCATTTAAATCGTTCTTTTAATTGTATAAACAGCCTGATAAAAAACTTAGAGCTCAAAAAAAAGTATGCCATTTGATTACTTGAAAAAATATGAATAAATGCAAAAAAAAAATTAAAAATCGTTGGAGCCGTTTTCTTAAAAATTAATTTTTTATATATAAAATGTTTGTAACATTTTTCAAAAAAAAATTTGGTATGCCAATTTTGAGTATATATTAATATACATTTAAAACTGAAATTTCAAAATAATTCATCAACCCGTTTTTGAAATATTGAATTTTGAAAAAAAAAATTTGAATCTTTTTTTAAAAATCCAAAATTTATTTTTTCAAAAATTTTGGTATGCAGTATTATTTATTTTCTAACAAAGCTTTTGTGCAAAAAAATTCATTGAAATCGGATGAGCGGTTGATGAGGAAATCAAAAATATAAAAAACCGTTATATGGCAGGTACCGTTAATAAATGTTTTTGGTGATTTTTTTACTTATTGAAATTTACATCATGTCTACAGTAATACACTGATTTTTTTGTATCAAAATCGTTGGAGCCGTTCTTGAGATAAATAAGCTTTTCCTTAACGGTTGTATGGCAAGTACCGTTATTTTTTGAGCTAAAAAAAAAATTTCAATTTCTCCTCTGGAGAGTTACAAAAAAACCTTAAGTTCAAAATTTGAAGAAAATCGCTTCAGTGGTTTAGGCTGTAGGTTCAGGTACATACAGACAGACAGACAGACAGACAGACAGACAGACAGAATTGTGCCACCCACTTTTTTCGTGTTCTCTATCATCGTAATGTCATGTTTGATTGTTATCTCGAAATTTTTTTTTTGCACGAATCCAAAACTTGCCCTATAGTACCTATATCGCAAGTAAAAAGAAAACAACGAGGCGCTTCTGGGTCGATGATTTTTTTTTGAGCATCTATGAAGCTTCCTTTTCGGCAATGGTGGTACTAAATTGTTATTACTGAATCTGTTACAAGGGTGAATGAAAATTAATAAGCTCACCACAAACATCAATCCTATAATTGGAGACGAAATACAAACAATAGAACAAAGGGTTGGGGTCGAAATATCGTGAATCAAAATCCCGTATGTCGAAATCCCGCGTATCAAAATCCCGGAAATCAAAATCCCGAAAATTAAAATCCCGCCGATCAAAATCCCGCCGTTTCTACTACTATGCGTCAGCTCATTAATATTTTTCTTTCCTATGCAATTTGCAAATTGCGTTTAAAGATTGAAGTCGAATTTTTCGTATAATGCGATGCATTAGGTGAGGATGGCAAATACACACGAATAAACACCGAGGTGTGTATGGGGGGCATGCCATTATAGGATTTGGGGAGGGTGCGAGGTTGGGTGTATGCAAAGTTCCTTTTGCATTTAAAGAAAAAATATCATTCACACATAATTCGAAAAAAAATTAAAAAAAGACAACAAAAATCGGTAAAGTTTAGCCGAAAAAACTGAAAATATTTTTTTTTTTTAAGTTTTGGAAAAACTTTTTTACCAATATTATTTTGATTTTTGGGAACGGGCACATTCCAAGATCACGAATATGCATTTTATAAGTCGCTAGGACGCTTAGTTTAGCCGCAAATCAAGTTTAAAGATGTAAACTTTGATGCCTCTAGGACGCTTAGTTTAGCCGCAAATCGCGTTTAAAGATAAAAGTTGATTTTTTGTATGATTCGATGCATCAATTCAGTACCAGAGTCAAGTTTTCTTGAGAAACACTACTACTAAACAGTGAGGTATGTATGGGAGGGCATGCTGCCCCTCTGCAACCCCCCTGCTTGGGCCCATTATAGGATTTGGGGTGGGTGCGAGGTTGGGTGTATGCAAAGTTCCTTTTGCATTTAAAGAATCTGGATTTATAAGCCGCTAGGACGCTTAGTTTATCCGCAAATCAAGTTTAAAGGTGTCAACTTTGATGCCTCTAGGACGCTTAGTTAGCCGCAAATCGCGTTTAAAGATATAAGTCGAATTTTCGTATAATGCGATGCATCAATTGAGCGCCAATGTCAAGTTTTCTTGAGCAACAGTACCTATCATTCATAGTTTAATTTTTGATTGAAATTTTCCAAAAAAAAATATTTTCATTCATATTTCGAAGAAAAAATGAGAAAAGTTTAATTTGTCATTGAAATTTTCTTCAAAAAATCTTTTTTTTTATATTTTCAAAAAAAAAATGTCAAAAAAGTTTATATTTCTATATTTTTTTTTTTTTCGAAAAAAAAAATCCCACCTTTGTCCAGAATCCAGACCCACCTCTGCCCAGATCCAGACCCACCTCTGGCTTCTTTTAGACTACCGTTCCCCATCACCAAAACCGAAAAAAAATTCCCACCTCTGTCCAGAATGTAGACCCACCTTTGTCCAGATCCAAAAAACATTGTCCAGATCCAAAAAACACAAAAACATAAGCAAAAATTATATACCTACCTACAGCTTTGAGTTTGTAAACATGAAACACAACGGTTCAAGTTGTATCCGCACACAAATTTCATCGTATCCAACGCAACTCACACCAAACAAAAATTCAAAACTTGTTCAACGTGTTGAACAGATAATGTGCAGCACATTATCGTGAATTTGTTGCTCAACGCGATGCCCAAGTATGGGCAACGAGCAACACGAGCTCATTCACTTCCCGTACATCTGTTGAACAACGCGTTGAGGAACGAACTCCAACCGCAGTAAACGCGACGGTTGAATGGAATTGAGATCACCGCACACTAGAGTTGAATGTGTTGAACTTGAAATTGAACGCGTTGGGCACAAGTGGACGACGGGCATAAGTCTGCCTCTAACGATGAATCCATATCCAAAGAGACGCTGCCCTTGTGGTCGGTAACAGTCACCATCAGTAAATGTTGCAGTCTTTCAGTTTTCTTCTACCCTCATCGCACTTCTTAGATGGTGGTAATGTCTGCTTTGTAGCAGTCTAGAGCTTCCGCTAAATGCTCGGCTGCACGTGGTCTATTGAGAGACAGAACATTTCACGTGCAGATCCGAATTTCGTTGTCCTTTTTTCGTTTGCTATGTTCGTCAACAGTAAATCCGTCCGTATCCGAGGCTTGTTGTTGCTTCGTAACTAGAATAGCTTTACGTGGCCGGGAAGTCATCCCGATGGCACGACCCCCAACCTGGAGGACCAGACCCTTACAATAAAATTTCAAGGGCGGGGAGCCGCATTAACCGCTCCTTATAGGCCTGAGCTCCGAATATGTCGTAGTAGCCCCTGTAAGGTTTTCACTAAGTAGTTCAACCTAACTGGAACTGTAGACGCCACCGTTGATTCTATCTGGAGAATTCTTCCGCTGCCGCCTGGATAAAGGCGAAGTGCCTTAGTGGGAACACTCCTCTCCCCTCTCTCGTTTGCTGCCCCCTAAAACCTTCCACAGGGATTGGAACCCCATCTTCAGTTATAGGTACTAGGCACCCGATGTTCACCGCGTGGAGTTGAGATTAGGAGTTGATAGACAGAGGTTAGCTTTGAAAAAAAAGCTTGTGGACGCTTGTGTCCTCTTGAATGCACCATGTCTACCCTTTGAACATCATCGAACTACCTTACCAATGATCATTGAAACATTCATAGTCTTTTATGTGGAAGGTTGGGCCTATTTAATTCTTATTGTTTTTTTTTTCCTAGAAATATTAATTGAGTGATGAGCTTTAATGCTCCATCAAAATAGAAAATTATTTAGTTTTCTAAACACCTTCAAATGGAAGAACAAAATTTTCCATGATGAGTTTCAAGGATAGCAGTAACTGGGGCCTTAGATGGAATATTCAAGAAAAAAATCGCAGTATCGCAAGTGTTGTTGTTGTTTTTTTTATAAATGTTCTATCCATTTTAAGTCAATATTTTAGAAAATTACCCCTCACGCATAAGCGGTGAGAAATAAACCCCCTTCCAAAACGATTTTTTTTCTTAAAATTTGTTCAAAAATCATTTTTTATAGTATTGAACTTGAACTTAGAATATTTTTTTTATTTTGAACAAACTAATTTTTTGCGATTTTAAATAATGTGATTTTAAAATAAAGGAAACAAATATGTTTAAAATAAAGCATTGTATATGAATTGGTACCTAAATGAAGTTATTAATAAGAAAATCTTAAATTTGTTAAAGATTTTTTACTAACTGGTTTAAAAGTAATAGATTTTTGGCCACCAAATTAACGATTTCTGGCCACTGTGTGGCAGATCACTTTAAACTACGACTTTGCCTTTTGCTATTCTCAAAAGAGTCTGAAAGTAACAATACATCAGCAATAAATACTTGACATTCACTGCACATCTATCAAAGGTACTATCATTAGCGTTTTTATTTTTGTTCAGTTCTGCGTATGTATCAGTGGAAAATGGTGAATCCTGTGACCCCCACTTGTTAAACGTCAAAATTTTGTCTGTATTGTGTGGTTATTTATTTGTTACTTATTTATTAGCAAATAAAATAGTTTCAAGCTTTTTAGTGTTTATTAATATCATTTTATTATGCAAACAAGATTCCCTCCTGGTTTTTAGTGTTATTTGAATTATCCTTTCGTGTTCGTTGCCTGCTGTTATTGTTGTTGTAATACAGCGGACGGGGTCACACGAATGGCAGTCTTGGATTTACTTCTGACTGTTCTCATATTTGACAACCTGTATAAGATAATACCTCAGATATGGGTACTGTGCTTGACATTTTGTATGGGAAAACGGAAGTGATATTTTTATTGTTGGGAAATATTCAAAATTGAAGCCGGTCTAAATTGAGAGAACCGCTTTCAATAAAATCCATCGGTGTATCTTGAATAAGACTGCGGCAAAAACTGGATCAAAAACGGATCCAAAAAAATTAATAAATGGAGGAAAGCCTTGAATATGAAAAACCAGGATCGAAAACAATTGGTTGCAAAAAAAATAAATCGACGAAACGCCAATTTGTAGGACCATAAAAAGCTATTTTGAAAAAACAAGTCCAATCCTTAATGCTAAGTCTTCTACTTCGCTGATTTATTTCAGTAGTTTATAGAATTTATATTATATTTAAAATCTTCTTATAATTAAAAAAATAAATCGTTTTACTGTCTTAATTTTGCCTTTAATATTAGTGCAATGCATCCATACTGCTGCGGAAAACTCCCCTTTATCCGCCAAGGAGTCTGTAGGTACTTAGTTTCACTAACTTTTATTTTCCCAGGTTCCCAGGATTTTGTTTTCCAGCAGCTTGAAGTGGGTTAGTTGGCATAGGACTATAGTAGGACTATCTTGACATCCTGTGAAAAGATAAACGTGAAATGATAAAACTCTGTGAAGACGGAAATGATAAATTTATTTTCATTTCACAGTTTCACAGATCGAGAATTGACCCCATGAACAACTCAAATTTCTTGTCATCATCTCTCCGCTTTCTCCTCGGATTGCTGCGTATCTTAGAATTTTTGGGTTAGCTTCAGCTGTTTTTTAAACAAGGGATCACACAACACAAAGCTTTCCGGATAACTGAGAACTAATTTTGGAACGTGGCCATTGACGACATTCTCATTTTAGTACTTTCTATTACTCATTTCGACAGCTGTTTTTCATGACGAGTTCGAAAAACGCCTTACACGTGTTTCTGAAGTGATAAAATAATGAAAGAAAACTGAAATGATAACTCTTTTTTAACAGTTTCACAGATCGAGAAATGACTCCCTGGAGTAGTTCTTTGTGTGGGGAGTGGGGAAGTGTTGGTCAAGAATTCAACCTTGAATGGATGGTGCGAAGGAGGAAGCTTTATGCCCTGGGGCTGCGTAGCTGCGGAGGGAATTGGGAAAATATTCGTTTGTGATGGTCGTATGAATTCAAGAATGTGATGTAAAACCTCCTGATGCCATCTTTCAATTCTAACGTTACTGCATACCTCGTTTTTTTACATGAAAAATGAAATGAAATGAAAGGATACTTTTCCCAAGGCTGTATATGGACAAACATACATATCCATTTTATTCAATGTCTTTAGAACGACTATACTTCAATAAATTTGCAACTGTTGTTTTTAAGGCAGTTTAACTTTTGTACTACCTGAATAAAGATAACTTTGTCGGCAGTGTAGGATCCTACGAGAAACATTCTTGTTAAAAATAAGAAAATCGTAAAAGGATTTAAAGCTGGTTCATAGATCCAAAAGGAACCACGATACACAGACACGTCCTAGATCCGCTACTGGTAAAGCAGGTACATACATTTATAAATGTAGGAACACTAGTGTTAGATTCAGCTTTTATGTATCTTATTAAATTTACGATTAAAAGGCTCGCGCTGGTGGTTAAGTTAATAGCCATTCCACACTATCCCACTGAGTATTAACACATGTCAATAAATGTAGATAAGGAAAATCATGTATACTTACTTACTTAGATCCTCGGACCTGTTACGTCCGTGAGTTTCCCCTTGCGGGGCATAGGGCCTCCACTACTCCTACGGTCATAGTGTACGGTTTCTGGAAATGTACCTCAGCTCTCTCCAACTCTTCCCCAGTTGTGCAGATTCCTCTTCCACCGTTCTTCGCCTAGTACTTCTAGGTTGGCCCACTCCTCTGCCTCGCTGCGTGGGAAGGTTCCATTGCATTGCTTGGCTCGCAATGCACTTGTGGCCTTTTCGAAGGGTATGTCCAATCCACTGCCACTTACGTTTTCGTATTATAGAGTCGATGGGTTCCTGTCCTGTCCTCGCATGAAGTTCGTCATTGGAGATACGGTTTGGCCAGAAAATCAGCTAGATGTTTCGCAGACATCTATTCACGAACGTTTGCAGCTTTCTTGTGACAATGGGTGTTTAATTTCCAAGTGCTGCATCCATAAAGAATCACGGATTCTAAATTGGAGCGAAACAGTCGTAGCTTGGTCTTCAGGCTTAGGTGCCAGTTATAGCTATCATTGAAACTCATCATTGAAAATTTTAATGATTGATTTTGAGACGCTTAGGAAGTAAAATCGTTTCACAGTGAAGTTAGCAGGTCACATGGTGTATCTCAGGAACCAAGCATGCTAGGAACTTGCAATAAGGCTCCAAATTTGCAGTTTTTTTGCATTTCTACGATAGGCTATGTTCAAAATTTGAAGTCCTCAATTTCAAAATTTCCCAAGTTTGACTTCAATATGAAGCAAGTAGGTCACATCGTATATCTCACGAACCAAGCATGCTAGGAACTTGCAGTAAGGCTCCAAATTTGCAGTTTTTTTGCATTTCAAGAATAGGCTAGGTCAGAATTTTGAAGTCCTTTTTTTAAAAAAAATTTCATACTGACCTGCTAACTTCACAGGGAAGTAAGCAGGTCACATGGTGTGACATGGAACCAAACGTCCTAGAAACTTGTAGTAAGGCTCCAAATTTGCAGTTTTTTTGCATTTCAAGAATAGGCTAGGTCATAATTTTGAAGTGCTTTTTTAAAAAAGAATTTCATACTGACCTGCCAACTTCACAGTGAAGTTAGCAGGTCACATGGTGTATCTCAGGAACCAAGCATGCTAGGAACTTGCAATAAGGCTCCAAATTTGCAGTTTTTTGCATTTCAACGATAGGTTATGTTCAAAATTTGAAGTCCTCAATTTAAAAATTTCCCAAGTTTGACTTCAATATGAAGCAAGTAGGTCACATCGTGTATCTCACGAACCAAGCATGCTATAGGAACTTGCAGTAAGGCTCCAAATTTGCAGTTTTTTTGCATTTCAAGAATAGGCTAGGTCAGAATTTTGAAGTCCTTTTTTTGAAAAAAATTTCATACTGACCTGCTAACTTCACAGTGAAGTAAGCAGGTCACATGGTGTATCTCAGGAACCAAACGTGCTAGAAACTTGTAGTAAGGCTCCAAATTTGCAGTTTTTTTGCATTTCAAGAATAGGCTAGGTCAGAATTTTGAAGTCCTTTTTTTAAAAAAAATTTCAGGTCACATCGTGTATCTCACGAACCAAGCAAGCATTTCAAGAATAGGCTAGGTCAGAATTTTGAAGTCCTTTTTTTAAAAAAAATTTCAGGTCACATCGTGTATCTCACGAACCAAGCGTGCTAGGAACTTCCAATAAAGCTCCAAATTTGCAGTTTTTTTGCATTTCAACGATAGACTTTGTTCAAAATTTGAAGTCCTCAATTTAAAAATTTC
Organism: Dasysyrphus tricinctus; assembly: GCA_963921185.1. Taxonomy (NCBI): domain Eukaryota; kingdom Metazoa; phylum Arthropoda; class Insecta; order Diptera; family Syrphidae; genus Dasysyrphus; species Dasysyrphus tricinctus. The sequence goes on along the minus strand of OY992530.1, from coordinate 281,802,430 downwards.
CCAAATTTGACTTCAATATGAAGCAAGTAGGTCACATCGTGTATCTCACGAACCAAAAAAGCTAGGAACTTGCAATAAAAATCCAAATTTGCAGTTTTTTGCATTTCAACGATAGGCTATGTTCAAAATTTGAAGTCCTCAATTTGAAAATTTCCCAAATTTGACTTCAATATGAAGCAAGTAGGTCACATCGTGTATCTCACGAACCAAGCAAGCTAGGAACTTGCAATAAAGCTCCAAATTTGCAGTTTTTTTTGCACTTCAACGATAGGCTATGTTCAAAATTTGAAGTCCTCAATTGAAAAATTTCCCAAGTTTGACTTCAATATGAAGCAAGTAGGTCACATCGTGTATCTCACGAACCAAGCATACTAGGAACTTGCAGTAAGGCTCCAAATTTGCAGTTTTTTTGCATTTCAAGAATAGGCTAGGTCATAATTTTGAAGTCCTTTTAAAAAAAAAAATTTCATACTGACCTGCCAACTTCACAGTGAAGTTAGCAGGTCACATGGTGTATCTCAGGAACCAAGCATGCTAGGAACTTGCAATAAGGCTCCAAATTTGCAGTTTTTTTGCATTTCAAGAATAGGCTAGGTCAGAATTTTGAAGTCCTTTTTTAAAAAAAAATTTCATACTAACCTGCTAACTTCCCTGTGAAGTGCGTCAAGAGTGTCTTCTAGGTGGTCTTTTATTCGCTCTAGGACGATTCTTGCTATAACCTTCGCTACAGCAGGCAGCACGCAAATTCCTCTCCAGTTTTCGCACTGCTTAAGGTTTCTTTTCTTTGGGAGCTTGAAAATCATTCCCTTTTTCCAATCCTCAGGAAAACTCTCTGTTTCCAAAGCTCTTTCTATGAGTGCTCAGTCAATGTTGTTGGCACTGCTCGTAAGAGCTCTGCGGGAATACCGTAAAGTCCTACCGCTTTGTTGTTCTTCAGTGCTCTAATTGTTAAAATTTCTTCTCTACGGGGGGATACTACTCCTGTCCCTGTAGTGAAGTCCCGTAAAAATGTCCGTACTGATTTATCTAACCACCAGAATCGATTAAAGTACATATAGGAGAGTCAGAAAAACTTGGGTAGACATCACCGTTTTCTGGAGGGAGTTTTTTAGACGCCATTTTCCAAAATGGCCGACAAATAGTAGTATAATTTGTATGGGAGAACGGAAAAATCTTCATAAAAACTAAACCACTAAACCGATTTTGATGAAATGATCAGACATGATAAAAAACAAGATGAGAAGCCAATATAATTAATTTCCGCCCACTGCCACGCCCCCTTTTTTGAAAAAGTAATATTATTCGTCAAAATTAATACAAATTCGGATGTTGCTTTAGTTAAACTTATAAAAATATTTTTGTATGGAATGTAAGCTGTATAATGCTATGTTTTCACCAAAGGTTTATCTCAGATTAGATTTAATAAATCTTTTTGGTGTTTCCACCGCACAAAAAGATTTAAAAAAGATTAAATTTGACAGCACCTTCAAAAATGCAAATGGCGTTCCAATTTTTCTTATGAAGTGCGAATGAGACATAATGTTTGATTCGTGTGAAACAATGAAGAACTGAATGCGAGTCTCGAATGAATCGTTCAGCAACATTTAAGAAAAGGTTAGTTCGATTTGTAAAAGTATTTGCCCTGGGAAGATTTAACAAGATTAATTTCTAATCTTCAAGATTTACGAAATAAATTTGTATGGTAAATCTCCGAGATTTCAGGTAAATCTTATTAAATCTCAGATAAGCGTCAGGTGGAAATGTAGCATAAAGTTCCTACCACGCCTATTTTGTGGGCGTTTATTATTTTGTGACTTGTATGGAGTTCGTTTTAGTAAGTTAAAATCTGAACCACTTCACCCAATGTACCTAATGAAATTTTCACACATGATAGCGAACAGTATAGGATTGTATACAATTTTCGCCCATTGACACGAATACAAAAGCCTATCTTATCACTCTTCCTCATTAGCTGCTAAAAGCCGAAGGAAATGATATCAATTAAGATGCTTTTTGAAGTTTCCTGATTGATATTGACTAAAGAAAATCTATTATTTTTGATTTTTAGTTAAAAAAATTACAAAATTATAAAAAATACAATTACTACATATATTTGCACATCATTTGTATACACATTCATCTCGTACATTGCTCACCACATTTGCAATACTCTTTGCATGTCAAATACTTAAATTTACATTTACCCCTTTAAGTAACACTTTTAATTAATAGTTCAGGGGGTCAATTCTTGACCTGTGAAACTGTGAAATGAAAACAAAGTTATCATTTCATTTTCACAGAGTTTTATCATTTTATCACTTCACAAACACGCGCAAGGCAATTCCCGAACTCGTTATGAAAAACAGCTGTCAAAGTGAGTACCTACTAAAAAGTACCAACATGAAAAATGCTACCACTTGCTCATAGAAAAAGATGATTGTGACGTCATAGAAATACCAAGATGGCGAGTTGGGTGTATCAAATTTGCACAATATGTCTTTGTTTATCATTTTTCTTTTCACAGGTTTTCACAGAGTGAAATGAATGTGATAAACGAATCATCATATAAAAACATTTCGGCATTTGCTTTCATTTTTTCACTTTGAAAATCGCATTTGGCGTGAAGGCGTTATGATGTTTATCACTTCACAGTTTCACAGATCGAAAATTAACCCCCAAAAGGCATAATGTTTAGGCACAATCTGTCAGCTGCAGGCTTGGATCTGGAATATAGCTCTATGATAGGCTTAAGTATTACCTTAAAAAACAAAACAGCATCTTCGGAAATGTCCATTTCTAATTGTAAAAGATAAGGGTGGTTACTCTGGTATATGTTTCTGTTTATATAAGGAATAACGAAGCTCATCGAATGTCTTACACTTTTCTGATGAATGTAAAACTTGAAAAAGGTATTCCTCTACTTTGTCAAGTATTTCATCAGATAAAAAATTATCTTCTGCAAATCGAAATAGTATCTAATGGTTCTGGCGATGCTTTAACTGCAGATGATTTTGTTCCCATCTTCCTTGTGGTCAGGGCCGGACAAGCTATACGTGCAAGAGGTGCTAATGCGCAGGGCGCTGAACCCATTGGGCGCCTTGAGCAAATATCAAGAAAGCCACTACCACTACCTGCCTATACTTTTTCTAATTTTCAATTCTTGTGAGCTATTAATCACACCAATATTGATATCCATTCTTATTCTGAACTAGAGCTGTGTAAACCCCTCATTTCAAATGATCGAATCCTTCAAGAATCGATCACCGAAATGTTTCGATCATTTCAATCAATAGATCTTTCGATCATTTAAATTTTAATGAATTTATTATCGATTCTATTTTCATTTCGATTTCGATGGAATTAAATCTCTCGAATTCAATTCAATACTCTACCGATTTTGATCGAAAAACAATACAATTTTAATGGATTAAAAAGCTCAAAAAATATGGAACTTTTAAAATTTTTTACTGCTCCGGAAATAGGTGATTCTATGCAAATTGGTTAAAACTTGGATCGAAATATACTTTTATGTGAAAATATAGTTCGGCCCCTATCCGTCAAGATATCAAATGTCAAATTCCATTAACGGATGGCAACTAAGAAATCTGAAATTACTGACGCATTTTAAGTGCTCCATAAAAAGGTGATTTTAAAGCAATTGGGTGACACTTAGATCAAAGTACACCTTTTCAAAATGTAGTTTATCACCTATCGGACAAGCAATCAACTGTCAAATTCAATTTAAGGATGGCTACGATGTCGATGGATTAAAAAACTCTAAAAACTCTGAAATTTTTGAAAAATGTTTAGTGCTCCCGAAAAAGGTGATTTTAAAGCAATTGTCAATTGGGTGACATTTAGATCAAAATACACCTTTTGTGTCAAAATGTTGTTCACCCTCTATCTTCGAAGCCATCAATCGTCAAATTCAATTGAAGGATGGCTAGTACGATGTCGATGGATTGAAAAACATATAAAATATCACAAGTTTTTGAAGAGAAAATGGAGATTCATCGAAATGATTGAGATTGGGATGGAAAATCGAGAGTCATCGAAATGATTGAGATTGAGATCGATTGAAATAAAAATTTTTGATTTCAATCACCAATACTTTTCGATGATCAGATTCAAAAAATCGAATCGATCCGGATTGACAAAGCCCTGTTCTGAATTTAACGACAGATATCTACTATTCCAAAATTAAGTCGATATCTAGCTTCCTATTCAAAATCTTTGCAAAATGCACGATTTTGTTCTTTTCTTGGGGATACTTCGTTCAAGAAAACACATATTTAAGTCTACGCCATGGGCAATGAGAACATGAATTCTTCCACCAATAACCGCTTTTGAAGGGCGTTAATGAAGATTGATGAAGTAGTACCTCATGGCATAATGGAAAGTGCGTTGGACTGTTATGCGGAAAGTCTGGGTTCGATTCACAGCCGCAGCCACCTTAAAACAGAAATTCCTCTTTGCCTCTTGCGAAGAACTGACAAATCTTCCAAGAGTGTACTTGTCATGAAAAAGTGCTTCTCATCTAGCCGTTCAGACTCCGCTAGAAATTGTAGATCCTCTCCAATACTACCAATAACACGCACATAGGAATGGTTGAGAGTTGCAATTCACTAGGCCCTGGTTTTCCATGAGCTGATGTTGCAACACCAAATTGGTTTATTTTTTATTTTAATGATGAAGCTTGCGCAGAGCGCTAATTTAACTCGGGCCGGCCCTGCTTGTGGTATCACAAACTGGGGGTCAATTCTCGATCTATGAAACTGTGAAATGAAAACAAAGTTATCATTTCAGTTTTCACAGAGTTTTATCAGGCGTGTTTTATTACCATCGGGATCTGGATCTGGATTAAGTTTTACACGTAATACAAAAACAAAATAATGTAAAATTTTCTAAAATTGTTTTTGCAACACGTGTTAAAAGAAGATCCAGATCCAGATCCCGATGATAAAAAAACACGCCTATCATTTCATCACTTCACAAACACGCGGCAGGTGTCAAAGTGAGTACTAAAAAGTACTGTAATGAAAAAAATCCACCAATTGCTCATAGAAAAAGACGATTGTGACGTCAGAGAAAGACCAAGATGGCAACTTGGGAGTATCAAATGAGCACAATTTGTTTCTGTTTATCATTTTTCTTTTCACAGGTTTTCGCAGAATGAATTGATTGTGATAAAAGAATCATCATATGTGTGTAGAGGCACATAGCGCATTTTATCACCCACTTCCACTTTGATCCACAATTCTTGCAATAACTCACTGAATAGTTTAAATGTATATCGAAGGATGAGAACAACGACATCAGTGTCATTTGATAAGACTATAAGGCATTTTATGCATGACTGGACGGCATTGAACAGTTGGATTATAATTCTGCTATTGTAGGAAACGGTCTTACCCTTCAATCGCTACGTAATTTTTTTTTATCTGAAAGAAGTCCTTTTTATCGGAGGTGAAATAAAACACAAGTTTTCATTTCAACTTTTTAACGAAAGTCTTTCCAACTAGCCAATTTATTTCACAAAATATTGAATATTAACATTTATGAAAAAAATAAAAGACAATATCCTCATTCGCCGTAAAACGAGAATAAATTTTCTCATCAAAAATACCACTGGTGTGAACACTGGTACCTAGACAGTAGACAAAACTTGCATGCGCATTAAGCTTAAAGCCTTGTGTTTGAGGTTAAAAGTTTCGGTGGGTGATACGTTCAGGAATACCAACCCTATGTTCTGAGCCGTCCCGTACCGATTTGCCTTTGACATCCGTTTTTGTTTCGATTTCTCTAGTTCCAAAGAAAAGAGAATTGAAAGTGCTCGTCCTCGTGGTGCGGAAAGTGTCTAGAAGACTTCTTTTCATCATCAAGTCGTCGGCCAAGTCGGTAGTCTTTTCTAAATGACATATGGGTGTCTGCTAATTTATAAGTGAAACCAAAAAAAAGAACAAAACCTAGAATAAAAAGAAAGAATAAAGTTAAAAAGAGAAAACATTAAAAGAACATTTAACTGGCGGGCAATCCGACGCCAAATCAATCGAGGATTCTGCCAAGGAATTATCAAATCCCAAAAAAGTAGGTACCTACCTATTTCACGTACATACATAATCTCTTTCCCCCATATTAATAAACAGCGGATAACAACGTGCTAGCGTTTATACATCTGTTAACTAGTAAATCTTATTAACAAATGCGTAATAGTCTGTGACGTGTGTTAACGTACGGATAACTTTAACTAGCCAGATTCCACGTATAATGAACGGATAATTTCTTAACACATACACGCACACGTATGATAGCACCGCTTACTACTACCAGTATACACTTCGTAAGGCAGTGCATGCATGTGACACATGCATTAGAAAATCACCATAATTTGAAGAAGTTGTGAATTTGGTCAAGTAATAAATACTGGAAAGATATCATATCTTTTTTAATAAGAAAAGTTATCAAGGGGACAAGTTGTCTATCCGTGTGCCAGTTAACACGTGTGTTAGGGAGTGGATACCAGTTTTTTATTAATACTGCTGTTTATGTTTAGTAAAGATTATAAAAATGTGCCAATTTCGTTTTTTTTTTTAATTAGAAAAAAGAAAAGGAAATTCCCCAGTAGTCTGAGCTTTTTCCTCGTTGCGATTGTGGCCCTTCGGCAAACTCGGCAAACCATCGCTATAATCTGAACGTGATATAGGAAGATCAAGTTTTCCCTCCTTCGAGCATCGAAGTCCTTTTCTTTTGCGAGACTCTAGACAGGAGAATTTCAAGAAATCCACAAACACGCGGCAGGTGTCAAAGTGAGTACTAAAAAGTACTGTAATGAAAAAAATCCACCAATTGCTCATAGAAAAAGACGATTGTGACGTCAGAGAAAGACCAAGATGGCAACTTGGGAGTATCAAATGAGCACAATTTGTTTCTGTTTATCATTTTTCTTTTCACAGGTTTTCGCAGAATGAATTGATTGTGATAAAAGAATCATCATATGTGTGTAGAGGCACATAGCGCATTTTATCACCCACTTCCACTTTGATCCACAATTCTTGCAATAACTCACTGAATAGTTTAAATGTATATCGAAGGATGAGAACAACGACATCAGTGTCATTTGATAAGACTATAAGGCATTTTATGCATGACTGGACGGCATTGAACAGTTGGATTATAATTCTGCTATTGTAGGAAACGGTCTTACCCTTCAATCGCTACGTAATTTTTTTTTATCTGAAAGAAGTCCTTTTTATCGGAGGTGAAATAAAACACAAGTTTTCATTTCAACTTTTTAACGAAAGTCTTTCCAACTAGCCAATTTATTTCACAAAATATTGAATATTAACATTTATGAAAAAAATAAAAGACAATATCCTCATTCGCCGTAAAACGAGAATAAATTTTCTCATCAAAAATACCACTGGTGTGAACACTGGTACCTAGACAGTAGACAAAACTTGCATGCGCATTAAGCTTAAAGCCTTGTGTTTGAGGTTAAAAGTTTCGGTGGGTGATACGTTCAGGAATACCAACCCTATGTTCTGAGCCGTCCCGTACCGATTTGCCTTTGACATCCGTTTTTGTTTCGATTTCTCTAGTTCCAAAGAAAAGAGAATTGAAAGTGCTCGTCCTCGTGGTGCGGAAAGTGTCTAGAAGACTTCTTTTCATCATCAAGTCGTCGGCCAAGTCGGTAGTCTTTTCTAAATGACATATGGGTGTCTGCTAATTTATAAGTGAAACCAAAAAAAAGAACAAAACCTAGAATAAAAAGAAAGAATAAAGTTAAAAAGAGAAAACATTAAAAGAACATTTAACTGGCGGGCAATCCGACGCCAAATCAATCGAGGATTCTGCCAAGGAATTATCAAATCCCAAAAAAGTAGGTACCTACCTATTTCACGTACATACATAATCTCTTTCCCCCATATTAATAAACAGCGGATAACAACGTGCTAGCGTTTATACATCTGTTAACTAGTAAATCTTATTAACAAATGCGTAATAGTCTGTGACGTGTGTTAACGTACGGATAACTTTAACTAGCCAGATTCCACGTATAATGAACGGATAATTTCTTAACACATACACGCACACGTATGATAGCACCGCTTACTACTACCAGTATACACTTCGTAAGGCAGTGCATGCATGTGACACATGCATTAGAAAATCACCATAATTTGAAGAAGTTGTGAATTTGGTCAAGTAATAAATACTGGAAAGATATCATATCTTTTTTAATAAGAAAAGTTATCAAGGGGACAAGTTGTCTATCCGTGTGCCAGTTAACACGTGTGTTAGGGAGTGGATACCAGTTTTTTATTAATACTGCTGTTTATGTTTAGTAAAGATTATAAAAATGTGCCAATTTCGTTTTTTTTTTTATTAGAAAAAAGAAAAGGAAATTCCCCAGTAGTCTGAGCTTTTTCCTCGTTGCGATTGTGGCCCTTCGGCAAACTCGGCAAACCATCGCTATAATCTGAACGTGATATAGGAAGATCAAGTTTTCCCTCCTTCGAGCATCGAAGTCCTTTTCTTTTGCGAGACTCTAGACAGGAGAATTTCAAGAAATCCTAAAGGAAAATTCGCTGCCGAAAGGTTCTCCATTTGGGATTCAGAAGGAGAAAGTAAAATTGTCCTGTCTATCAGAGGCAGAGACAAAAGATCCAAAGCGATCAGGGCTCCAAGCCAGGAGAGAATCCTAAAATAGGTAAGAAATATGAAACATAATTTCGAATCGTAGCATTCATTGATCAGCGAACATTCTCTTCACATTAGGCACTAATCTAAGTGAAGAAGTACAGCCTAGTTGGCCGTAATAAGATACCCATCCTTTGCCATTCAAGCTCTCGGCCATAGAGTAAAATCCAGGGGACTTTGCTGCCCAAAAGCGCATAACATCAGTGCGTCTCTGGAGTTAAAATCCAGTAGCCCATAAGAGACTCTCCTCCGGAATTCGGCTGAGGATAAGTAGGTTGTCCAAAAGAGACCCAATTTCGTATAATTCTCGAATAGGTAAAAATAAAATTCCGTCTTAAATAAGGTATAGAGATTAAATCCCATATTTCCTCTCGAATAGATTCTTCTAACAGGAAAAGTCTACGGTTACGTAGGGGAAACAAGCTGTACTACCGATCGCTCCTGGTATCGTCAAGCGACACCGGCGTAGAAGGATCGCTTCCAGAAGGAATTCAATTTTCATCGGTACCGGTAAAAGAAAAAAACAACAAAAAAGGATATCAGTGAAAAGTCTTATACCTATAAGCAGTGCTAAAATAACAAAAGGAAAAAGTAAAATCTATAAAAAAAAAAAAACAATTAAACCTTGGATAGGAAATGTAGGTCAAGGAAAAATTTCTAAAGGGAAAGAAAAGAAAATTAGTTTAAAGAAATAAAAAGTTAGTGAGAACCTGTAAAAAAGAAAGTTGAGTAACTAAAAGAAACGATCCAGGGAAAATTGAAGCTCGGAAGATACCTAGAAAGAAAAATTAAATTTACACAAGTGAAAACCTGTATTGAAGAAAAGAAATTTTAGTAAGGATAATAATATAAATATAGTGCTAAAAAGAAAAAAAGAGGTGGTTAATATATGCTAAACAAAAAAAAAAAAAAAACAAAAAACAATTAAAGAAATTTAAAAGCAAACGGAAATTACATACTAACTTGCCTATATACAAGGAAAAAGGAAAATTATTAGTATTATAACTGAAGGATATTAAAGAAAAGTTAATTTGAAGTCAAATTAGTATTAAAAATAAAACGACTAGCCGTAAATTAAAAGAAAAATCAACGTAGGATTGCAGAATAATGTGACACAAAAAAAAAATAGAAAAATATACTTACGTACCTACCTAGAAGGAAAAATTAAATATTTTTAATTACTTTTGAAAAAAAAAATTTGTCGAAAGTATAAAGAGAAACTAAATGAAAATTTTCAAAGTTTGATTTATAAGTGCCTGGTGACACGAGCGCAAAAAAGAATTACTTTTGTGGATACACACAGAAAAAAAATTAAGTGGGCATGCAAGAAAATTTGACAGTAGAGGAACGGTTGGAAATTAAAACACAAAAAACTTCGTTGGAAACAAAAGTGCAAAGTAAAAGAAAAGCGACTTGTGTCTGTAGTTTTCGTTTTGTGTTAAATAAAAACTTATTGTGCTTCTATTTCGTCATTATACTCAGTCGCAGGTACTTTTTTTTTCAACTGAACTATTATGAGCTATTATTTATTGTTTTTTGTTCGCTAGAGCTTATTTGGATTACGGTGTGGTGATAACTTCTACAAATAAAAACTTCTATAAACAATGCAGGAAGAATTGTTGGCAGCAGCAGGATATATGTATGTTGCAGCTGCTTTGTCATTTTGTGCGGTTGCAAAAGAAAAGCAAAAAACATCAAATTCTAGAAAAAGAGAATGGGTTAAGTCTTGGAGACTGAAAAGGATTGCGAATAGCTCATTTAGATTTCTTTATGACGAACTTCGCCTGGATGACAAAGATAGCTATCGTCGTTTTTTAAGAATGGACGAAAAATGTTTCAATGAAATTTTAAAACATGTGGAACCCTTGATTCTCAAAGAAACGACTCAAATGAGAGATCCGATTGATCCTCGAGAAAGTTTGGCCATGTTACTACGTTTCCTTGCTACTGGGGAATCATACAGGAGCTTGGACTTTCAAACCCGACTATCGCACTCATTTATAAGTAAATTTATACCTGGATGTTGCTCCGCAGTTTATTCATCTTTAAAAGGACGATATTTAAAAGTTTGTTATGCGATTGTCACAATTTTACTTTGACTTTATGCATTTTTACTTTTAGTTTCCGAGTAGCTTTATGGAGTGGGAGGAAGTGGCTGAAGGGTATTCACGTCGATGGAGTTTCCCATTGTGCTTAGGTGCCATGGACGGCAAGCACATTGGCTTTAGAGCGTCCAAAACAGATGGTGCTCTATACTATAACTATAAAGGTAAAAAAAATTAAATACTGTGAATCAAAAAATTGTACGTACATTTGATTTTCTTGAATAAAAAAACGTTTTTTTAAGCAAATTAGCATGATTTGGTAAAACTTTTGCAATTTGTGTATAATTTATTGAAAGTGGTATCAGAAAAAAGACAAAGTTTAATATTTCAAAGCTTTTTTAAATAACAAAAATTCAAAAAATTAAGAGAAACGAAAAAACTACATCAAATAATTGCACGTTCAGTAGCTTTAAAGTCAAATTTCTTTCAGATTAGTAATGAAAGTGCCATTTTTTGACTCTAATTATAAATTTGAGACGGTTGTTAGTTAAAAACACAAGCTTTGACGTAAATTCTGTTCGTATAGTGTTTCGTTTCTCTTCAAAATTACAGATTTGAGAGGATTTTTGATAGTTATATGAGTTTTTGAACTTTATTTACCAAAACGCCCCACAGATGCTTAATGGGGTGGAGGTCTGAATATGGTGGTGGATGAGGCAACTAAGATTTTACACTGTAAAGCAGCCACTTGCTTACTAATATAGACTAATGCTTCCGGTCATTAACCTCTAACAGTATGAAATCATTCAGTAACTCAATTCTTTCAAGACTAGCCTTAAATTTTTACTCAAATATGCAAATTTTTGTGTTTTTAAATATTGTTGTTTCAATAAAAACAGGATTGCAGACACCATTTGAATACATAACTCCTCAACCACAATGCTTTCACCATCATGTTTCACCGTAGTCTTTAATTGCTAACCTATACCTACTTTTGTGTTCGGTTTTTGGTACCAAATTTTCCACCGTTAAATCCAAAAATATTGAAATTTTTTTCAACAACTAAAATAACATGAACTGTTCTAAGAAGAAAAACAGAAAACCGTGATAAATCTTTGCAAATCAATCAACTTCAAGCCGCAAAAGTCTTACACAAAAACCTACCATTTATATGGTTTTAGTTGCTGTACGTGCAATTTTTTGATGCAGTGTATGAATAATGAACAATACCTACCGCAGTTTTTTTTTCAATATACAGGGTTTAATAGTACTGTCTTACTAGCAATGTGTGATGCGAAATACAAATTCATATTTATTGACGTAGGTTGCAATGGAAGAGTAAGTGATGGAGGAGTCCTCAACCGAAGTGATCTTCGCACTATATTGAGCAACCCGAGCCTTTATTTTCCACCAGATGCAGTTATCGGACGCGAAAGAAAATTGCCATATAGCATAATTGGAGACGATGCTTTTCCTCTGCAAAAGCATATTCTAAAGCCGTATCCATATACATCAACGGAAAAACAAAAAAAAACTTTTAATTTTCGACTTAGCCATGCTAGACAATGCATTGAGCATAGCTTTGGAATGTTGGCGAACAGATTTAGGGTTCTTCAGACAACCATACACTTGCGCCCAGAAAAAGTTAAGCTTGTAGTTCAAGCTTGCTGTGTTCTTCATAATTTTTTAATAGAAAATTGTGGAAACTACGAAGTCCCACAACGCCCACCAAGGGGATACACACCTACGGAAGATAATACAATAAGTGAGCAGAGGAGGCCTACGCAAGTTGCTTCTGACATAAGAGACGAATTTGCGAAATATTTTACCGAAGAAGGCCAACTTCCATGGCAGGATCTTTATATATAAGTTTTCAATCAAATTTTAAGATATTGTTATTAAACTGTTTATTCATTTATTTATAAAATAATATTGCATTCATTTCTTTTTTTAAAACTAAAAAAATAAAAATAAAAATTAACAAAACACAAAAAGAACTAGTACCTAATTACTTATAAAAAATCTTCGTCATCAAAAACATCTTCCATTGCACTTTCAATTAAGTTTCGGTATGATGAACTTGTAGAATTGGAATTTTCTTCATCGGTCACTTCAGACATCAACCTTTCTCTGGAATTGGTAAATCCTGATGGAGTTGAAGAGCCTGACAGTGGTACACGGAGATTACGTTGTTTGACTTGGAATTGTTTAACGATGTCATATATCTGCCACTTCATCTCCCGCATCAGATCTTCATCCTTTACCACTATCATTTCCTCTTCTAAATTGCCTAAGAAGTGTCGAAGAACTGAGGATGGTTTGTTTGTTATTGCATTAGCTATTTTATCAGCCGCTGAAAGCGCCTGTAACGCTTTGAGTTCCAGGGTTGATACATTGCCTTTCCGTTTCTGTTGAAAAAAAAAAACCAAAGCATTTGTGTAGTTGATTGGAATATGATAACATAATTTATGAATGTATATGCATGTATTAAAGCTCTCCCAAACCAATGCGATATTATAGCGAAATATTCACAGACAGTTTTTTGATATTGTTATTGTTACTACACGTATCTATTAAAAAAAAAACTATATTTGTACACAAAATGCAAATAAACATACCATAATGCATTATCTGTAAAACCAACTCCTTGCCTCAAGTTTTTCGTTGGTTTGAGAGAGCCTTTATTGGTGTCTTAAATGAATGAAAAATAAATGAAAAAGTATAAGGAGCCAGTTATAGCTATCATTGAAACTCATCATTGAAAATTTTAATGATTGGTTTTGAGACGTTTAGGAGGCAAAATCATTTATTATTTTGATGGAAGATCAAAGCTCAAGACTTAATTAATATTTATAGTCAAAAAAAAATTCTAATAGGCCCAACTTTCCTCAAAAATTGACTTTTAATTTTTCAATGATCATTGCTAAGGTAGTTCAATCATTGAAATAAGAAAAATCATTTTATGTGGAAAGTTGGGCCTATTTGAAAATTTTTTTTGGCTAGAAATATTAATTAAGTCTTAAGGTTTATTTTTCCATCAAAATAATAAACGATTTCCCTTCCTAAGCGTCTCAAAATCAATCATTAAAATTTTCAATGATGAGTTTCAATGATAGCTATAACTGGCGCCTAACAAACGAAAATCCAAAAACGAAAAATAAAATCCTCCGTCAGGTGCATTTGCCTTTGATGAGGTATTAAAACCAAGTGCACCGCAATTGCTTTTTGGAGCCAACTCCGACTCGTTGTCTTCCAATAGATCACAATAAGACTATAGAACTTGGTATTTTTCAAATAGATCTATAATTTATTCGAGAGTGCAGCTGATAGTTGTGTTCGTTACCGCCCAGGCGGCTTCTATTTGCGTTTTAAAATCACCCTTTTCCATTGCCTTGCGAATGTGAACGAAGATTTCAGCATCGACAACAGCTTGAATTTGTTTCTGATTTCCAGCAGTTATGCTACCAACTAAAAGTCCAAGCTACTTCTTTGAAAATAGCCCTGTTTTTAGTGCATTTTTATCATCGCCTAAAAATAAGTAGCATGTTAAATATAACAACAATTTGGTATGACCGTATTATTCTTGTATTTAACATGCTACTTGTTTTCAAGCGAAGATAAAAATACATAAAAACAGAGCTAATAATGTTGTAGAGTGCTGAAGAAGTGGTCCTCATATTGGTAAACTATGTACCTGCAGCGATTACAGTGTCAGTCTGTTTATCTGTGGGAGTGACAAAGTTGCCCACCCTGCGCAAAGCCCGTACAATGGTACTCGGTTCATCGGTTGCCAACAGATTTACCAGCCGTGGCACAACTTTAGTTTAGACAACAGTCTGGACTTTAATATTATCATCGTCTGTGACATATAATAGCACCCAACATGCATCAGCAAGCACTTCCACATCATTGCCGCAAAGCAATTGTGATGAAACCAGCAGTAAACGTTTAATCTCATCAATTTCTTATTCCGACACGTGTTTAACATCAGCCAAACAATACTCCGCAGAACGACAACGGAGTGTTCTCGTTGATTGACTCTGTGTCTTAAGACAATGTCATGGGCCTTAGCGCCATCACTGGCAATGTTGCCCACCACCCACACGCACTTCTCTGGCAAAGAGATCTAAAAGTCTAAAAATTCGCATTTCCTGACTGTTGATGGAGTTATTTTTGTAGGCATTTTGGTAACTGCTGGGCTCCATTTTATTTATTGAATGTTCTGCAAAAATCTTTTCGCAAAATTAAACTTCAATTTAAAACACACTCCTATTATTATATATATTTTATTGCTTTAATAGCCTTAAAACTCTTCGGGAAATAAATAACTCTTAACCTACCGGTACTGTAGTACGTAATGAACTGGATGTGTTTGGTATCTCTGGCTCAGCAATGATTTCCGATGATGTGGAATCCAAATGCTCCTACAAACATAAATGTATGTACATGTATTTGCATAAAATATTTATTTAATTTTCAAATTGTAAATTGACTTACCGACAAAAATGAAATGTTTGATTCTCCAACAACCTCATCACCGGTGTCATCCCAGAAATTGAGCCTGTCGTAGCACCACAATTTAGGCACGTACACCTCATTCGCACCAGCACCACTTCTTTTTGAACGGATAATATTATTTTTTTCTTTTAAATATTGTGTTTTAAGCGTTCTAAGCTTAAGAACCACATCTTTCACAGACGTCTCCGGCCGACAACATTTTGTTTTCTCCACAATTTCGTTTAAACTTTGCGACTTTTTAACCCGGTTTTTATTGTCAGCGTGACAAATTTGAAATACATTTGGATAGTCTTGTAGCACTTCTATTAATTTAAGCGTTTGAGTTCGAGTCCAACTAGCCATTGCTTTAATATAATAGTTTTATTTTTCTACCGAACTCAAAAATAAAAATAAATTGAAATAGCACGAGCAAAACAAAAAAAATTGTTGTCTGCATTGTGCATTCTCCTTCGTCGGAAAATAAAAATGAAAATGTCTGTCAAAAGGAGAATGTTTTGAGAAAGAAACATGATTTTTAACGCAAAACTCATATCTGAAAATGAGGAAAAAGACGAAACTTGGCATTTTTTTCCATCCCTTTCCTTCTTTCTAAAAATCATCCGTTCTCTTTCGTGAATTAATTCTTTTTTGCGCTCGTGTCACCAGGCACTAAAGAAATAAATGTGTGATTTATTGATTTTCAAAACTCAATGAAAGTTAAGGAAACCTAAAGTAAATTTTTTTAAAGTAGATTTATCGACAAGTGAAAACATAGTGAGAATTAGATAAGAAAATTTCAATAAGAGTATAGGACCTGTTAGGGTAGGAGCATTTGAGCCGAGGCTCTAAAAAAAAAAAAAGGAAAAGGAAAGTAGATTTAAGTTCTTACCAAATCAAAAGAAAATAATTGTTAAGTTATAGGTAGCTAGTTGATAAGAAAAAAAGAAGTGTAACATACCATCCATCGTGATCGCGTGTCCCCTTTTTTTAAAATTTCGGATAAAAAAAAAAAACAAAACAAAACAAAAAATACAGAGAAAAAAAATAAGAAATGTGACCTTTAAACGGAATTATAATATTCGACCATTAAAAATCTCGTGCCCTATCTCTAAAATACTTCAGTGTTTTTTTTAATTCACCTACGTTTAGCAACATACATCCTCGATCTCATCAGAATGCTGTGCACATCATCTGGGAGGTTCGGTAAGTGGTTTTTTTTTTATTAACTTTTATAAAAATTGATTTTTTTTAAATTAACTATTACTAAATTAAAAGGAAAGTGAGTAATAGTAAACGGAAGAAGTATTTAGACTAAAGTTAGATAACTGCAAAAAAATATAAAAAGAAACAAAAAGAAAAGTAAATGAAAACTTAAAAGTATTAAAGTAAAGCATATGTATTTGAATTGAAGGAAATGAGTATAGGTGCCTGAAAGATGTTTAATGAGAATCGAAATAATAATTAAGAAATTTTTTTTTTGGTCTTTCGTGTTTTTGGGGGAGGATCCCTTTTTATTTTATTTTGGTATACTTACCTATATACATATATCGATTCTATTCCGATGAATGGTGATGCTTTTTTTTATAACTTTTTTGTAAAATTAACCTTAAGATGGATCCATTTAAGATCCAAAACACACTTGCAATGAATAATCAATTAAAAATTTACAAAAAAAAGAAAATTACCGATTTATTTTTTTTTGTTGGTGCTGGTTTCGAGTTGTAGATTCCGATAGGAATGTTCGATAGGGAGATAAAAGATATTCGTTATTTCGTTTATCGTTTCTTATGAGAACGTTTTTTCGTATGGGAAGTGGTTGTAAATGCAATATTTTTTTTTTTTTTGAAGGCGAATAATTTAATAATGGAGTGTTAAAAAGTGAAGGTTGGGAAATGAATGAGGGAGGGAAGGAAGTGAAGGGTAAATACTTACCTGAATTTTAAGGGGAAGTTAATAACTTCTCCTTTTTGAATAAGGGCTGTTGCATACACTTTTTTTTGAGCAATACGAGCAATGGCGTTGGAGTATTCCAAGATTTTTTTTTGGAATGCTATAAAGGGAGGGTAAAGAACGCTCAGAGGACACGACCACCTATGTCCTCCCATCTCAGTAATGCAAGTCGTTAAATCAATCAAAAGTATTTAGAAATGGTAACTAATTTCGGGCCCCGCCACAAGATGGAAACATGTCTAGTCGAACGTCATCAGAGACTTAGGCCTGAAAAAGGTAACACCGTCTGTTTCGCTGGTAACAACGACCCCCCCCCATCGACGAGCTAAGCGTGGCAAATATCAGGCCTTCGGTTACGCACGCGGACAGACACCCCTTTCGACGCCTGCCTGGACGGGCCGATGAGTCTGTAGGCATCGGTCCTAAAGATGGGATAGGTCGTTAGGGGAGGTAATTTGAGAAGGAAGTGGAATGTTGATGATTTTTTTTTATGGATCTTTTCTGATCCTCCATCGGAGTTAAATTCGGTCATGTTGTTTGTCAGGTTTCAAGATTTTTTTTCCTTATTCAAAAGGTGGATAAAAAAAGAAATGAGGATTCTTTTCGTTGAAAACGATCCTTCTTCTTTTGTCTCACCGAGTTGGTGTAATATATGCTAGTGGGCATAAGAAATTAAAACTATGCTAAGATTCTCAAATTCCACTAATTTGAACGTTACAGATGGCGCCCAACGTGGGGCCCGAATTTAGTGACCAATATTGTTTTTTTTTTTTGTCAAGTTTTGATGGAGAAAAATAATTTAAGATTTTTATTTTAAAGATATTTTTGAAAATGAATTTTTGTTTGAGGTTGGAAGTTTATTTCCAGGTGTAATTGTCACCGTTGCATAATAGATAGCTACAGTTGTCCAAGGGGTTGAGTTAAGTTTTTTTTCATGACTCCTGTTTGCTGCAACGTAGTTGGCTACTAGGCCCAACACCGGAAGTCAGCTTTTACAGTGTCCGTACTTAAATTGATACATGTTTGAGTAGCTGATAGCGCTGATTGCAAGACTTAGCGGAATAAATATTCTTGTTTGTTACATTTTCCTTTGCTACATGGAGATCATGGCTTCTGTCCGGTAAATTAAGGATAAACTACCTGATCTACGACTGTTGCGGAAACTTGAAACTTCATAGTAGATGAAGAGAAATATTTCAACAAGTCAAACATATTTACAATTATTCATGAAGTACTGAAGAACTAACAAATTTTCAGTTTCATCTAAGGAACATGGAATGACTCTTTAGGTTATCCGGTAGGCTATAGGCATTGTTCCTAGCTTTTACTAGTTGTTTCATTTTGAGGCATTGAGTGTTTTTTGGTTAGATGAAACATATATTTTTTTTTTTTGAGACGACATACATACTTCGAGATGATGATATCTGTCATTTTTATGATTTTTTTTTGGATTCTCAATTTTCTTTTAGAGAGAGAGAGAGTTGAGGAACTAACCTATTATGTTAAGTACTCCTTCACTCCCGAATTCACTTCCCAAGTTCGCATATTATAAAAAAAAAGACGAATTTGTATTAAATTTTTGTTGTTATTAACGTAGGTTATAAATTTTGAAGATTTCTTTTTCTTTCTTAGAAGATTTTTTTCCGTTCATTTTTTTTTATCGAAGTTTTGTTTTGATATGAACGATTTTTACAATTACTTTTGTTTTGGGATAAGAAAATTCAATTTACATTAAAACAAGCAAAGATAGTTCATCAGTGATAAAGTTCATACAAAATTTTTTTTTTGTTGTGTACCTTGAAAGTCAAAGATAAAATTATACACGATGCCTGCAAGAGGACGTGGTAAAAGTTCTAGAGATAAAGCAGGAACAAGTAGGCAACGTTCTCTTTCGAACAATGATGTTAGCGAAAATCCATCGCAGGTAGGAGAGGATTCTTTACCGATAGAAACACACCCTAACGACCACAGTGGTCATAACCAATCAAATGAACAGCATAATGTGGACAATAGACGATCTTCTAGTCCTAGGAATGGCAACGCTTCTAAAGATCAAGAACAGTTCGAAAGATATATACAGGAAGTCGTCACAGCAACGGTAGGTCTCAAAAGAACTGAAGACCAACAGTTTATTCGAGATGAGCTCGAACGCAGTCATACTGACTTGTTACAACAAGTGAGAACGATAGTGAGGGAAACACTTGCT
Source organism: Dasysyrphus tricinctus (assembly GCA_963921185.1). Classification (NCBI taxonomy): domain Eukaryota; kingdom Metazoa; phylum Arthropoda; class Insecta; order Diptera; family Syrphidae; genus Dasysyrphus; species Dasysyrphus tricinctus. The sequence continues at coordinate 281,783,032 of OY992530.1, read as the reverse complement.
AGTGTCACTCCAGCTCCTGCTCCCGCTCCTCCTCCCAATACCCGAGATACCCGAAGGTTATATAATTCGAACACTCCGGGAGTACAAACTGTTGACCACCGTTCGCAGCAACAAAATGCTCCCGCTCCTACCTCAAATGCGTTCCTAACTGATGAACAGGATGTTCACCCCGTCGACATGGCTCGTGGTTCAAACGTCGACAACTTTCTTGCTCAATTGAGCAACCTGAATTTAAATGTTTCACCCCTGACAGCCGATCAAACTAATCCAGTTCAAGCTCCTACTCCATCTCCGTCGAATTCAGTGCTACGTTTCCCACATTACCACAAATGGGGGATCAAATTTGATCACAAGAATATGTCCATTGACGACTTTCTATTTCGCTTAGATCGAGTTAAGGACAGTTACAATGTAACTTGGGTGGAAATTGTTCAAAATTTCCACCATTTTGTCAGTGGTCGTGTGGAAACGTGGTACTGGATGTTCCTTAAAAACAATCCTCGTGCTACGTGGTCAACATTACGTTTGGCTCTTCTAGAACAATACAGGAGCCTAGAGACAGACAGTGAGTTGTCTCGAAAAATGATTGATAGAAAGCAATTGCCGAACGAGAGCTTCGATGATTTCTATGACGATCTTATAAAGTTTAATTCGAGGTTACGGGCACCTAAACCTGTAAAGGAGATAATAGAGCTAATCAAGCAGAACGTCCGACGTAGAATGGGAGAGCTACTGGTAACTTTCAGTACCCACAGTTTGCCAGAGATGGTCTACGTATGCCGTACAATCGAAAAGTTCCTAAACGGAAACGAACCATGATTGCGGGTGGCAATGGTGCAGTGGATGTAGTGCTTGACTGCTAGCTTAGAGGTGTGGGTTCGAGCCCCATTCTAGGCAGCATTCTTTTCTATATTCTCCCAGCTTAACTGGACGCCACCCGTGAGATTTAATGAGATAATAAACACCTTGATCTCAATCCACTGTGCCAAATCTTTCCTATCTTCCTACTCTTTCTAACTAGTGCCGTGCAATTCAGGTTGCATTTAAAAGACCTTAGGTCTTACAGGCATATACTTAAAATTATTATTAAACCATTCAAAACCAAGCTTCCATTTAACCAAGTGTCTACGCAGTCATCTCGGCGCCAGGTCAATGAATTGGAGAATTCACTGGAAGACTCTGACTTTACAATTCCCGCGAAAGTTGAGGCCTACCAAAGGGAAGCCAATATACTTAAATGTTGGAATTGTAAAGCAGAGGGGCATTCATTTAGAGAATGTGACAGTCCTAAACGGAATCTTTTTTGTTTCAGGTGTGGTCGCGACAATGTGATTACACCAAATTGTGAAAAATGTTCGGGAAACCGGTCATCGAGCAATCCTTCGACCGGGGGGAATCGCTCGAAGACGGAGAACCCGGAAAATTAGATAAAACTGAACCAAAATTACCTATAGTTACCCTGCTACGACATACTCCGGAAGAGTTAAAACAAAGAGAGGAATCTCAGAGTAAGTTTCAGAGATCAGATGAAATGAAATCCAGTCTTCCAAGAAAATCAATCCACGAACGAATTAAAGAGTACTACGAAGCCCGAAAGAGAATTGTAACGTTTCCATCTACCTCAGCAAAAGTTAAAAAGTTGCGTGACCGGATGAAGAGAAAGAAAGAACTGTATAAGTCAGTAGCGGCAACAACCTTGAACGTATCAGCTGACGATCCGCGCCCGTATGTAACAGTTGAAATTGGGGGCAGAAAACTTCTCGGTTTGCTCGATTCGGGGGCGAGTGTTAGCTGCCTCGGAAGTGGTGCTCTTGAATTTCTTAAGGAAAACCAAATTCCGTTTAAGAAATTTTCGTCTTCTATTTCTACCGCTGACGGTCAGAAGCAATCTATTGTCGGAATGGCAACGACGAAAATTCATTACCGAGGCAAAGCCAACGTCATGAATTTATTCGTCGTGCCAACGCTGACCCAAAATTTATACTTAGGGGTGGATTTCTGGAGGATTTTCCAGCTAGCTCCACATATTATTTCGGAAATATCCATTAACAATGAGACAGTCAGCAAAGTAGTAAGTGCGATTGAATGCGATCTAACTGATAGACAGCGTGATTCACTGCGAGAAATAATCAGTCAATTTCCGTCTTTTTCGACGAAAGGCTTGGGAAAGACTCATTTAGTAGAACATGTAATTGACACGGGAGAGGCAAAACCCATTAAACAACGTCACTATCCCATTTCTCCAGCGATACAAGCCCTGGTGTATGAGGAATTGGATCGCATGCTTGCTTTGGGGGTCATCGAAGAAAGTTCCAGCGCATGGTCTTCTCCAGTTGTACTTGTACGAAAACCTGGGAAAAACCGCCTGTGCTTGGACTTTCGGAAGGTGAACCAAGTAACGAAGAAGAATGCGAGCCCGATTGCTCATATAGAGGGACTGTTAGCCCGCCTTTCGGAGACACACTTTATCTCTAGTGTGGATCTGAAAGATGCGTACTGGCAGATACCGCTGGAGCAAAGTTCGAGGGAGAAGACGGCCTTTACTGTTCCTGGTAGACCACTCTACCAGTTTAAAGTGATGCCTTTTGGTCTTTCTAACGCCGCCCAAAGCCTTACATATCTAATGAATTTAGTCGTACCTACGGAATTGCGAGAACAAGTGTTCGTCTACCTAGACGATCTGTTAGTCATTTCGAGAAACTTCGAGGAACATATTAGAATTCTAGGCATAATAGGGAAAAGGTTACTTGAAGCAGGCTTGACGATAAACGTCGAGAAGTCGAAGTTCTGCTTCAAGGAACTCCAGTACCTGGGCTATGTAGTTGGGCAGGGTTGTTTGAAACCAGATCCGGCGAAAGTAGCCGCAATCCTTGATTTTCCAGTACCGAAAACGCCTAAGCAAGTCCGAAGATTTCTCGGTATGGCGGGGTGGTACCGTAGGTTCGTTGGTAATTTTTCGACACTTGCAGCCCCCATGACGGACACCTTAAAAAAAGGGAAAAGGTTTGATTTTGGCAAAGAAGCGGAAAAAGCATTCGGAGCAATTAAGTCAGCATTGACATCAGACCTAGTACTCACAAACCCTGACTTTACTAAAGAATTCATAATTCTCTGTGATGCATCAGCATCGGGTATCGGATGCGTGTTATGTCAAAAGGACGAAAATGGAGCTGAGCGACCCATTTACTATTATTCTCAGAAATTGAACTCAGCTCAGCGGAACTACTCGGTCACTGAGCGCGAGTGCTTAGCAGCCGTGAGGGGAATACAAAAATTTCGACCTTATGTCGAAGGTTACAGATTTACAGTAGTCACAGACCACTCTAGCCTGAAGTGGCTAATGAGTCTGCGAGATCCAACGGGGAGGTTAGCACGCTGGAGTCTCAAACTGCAAGGATTCGATTTTGGGATCGAACACCGGAAGGGTACCTTGAATGTAGTACCAGATGCTCTATCTCGAGTTTATGAGGTAGAGGCACTACATTCAACGGTATGTCCACCGGGGTCGATGTCAACGAATCCCACCGATGTTCTTCATATTGATTTGGAGGATCCGAGCTTCAAGTCGGAGGAATATCTTCAAATCATTGAGCACATCGGACAAAATAAAGATCAGCTTCCTGACCTTCAAGTTTCGGACGGTTTCGTATATAAGAAGGTCAGGCATTGCACAGGAAATCCGCTCCAAGACGATTTAGTCTGAAAATTGTGGATTCCAGCGGCGCTGACTAACCGTTTGATCTCGTTGGCTCATTGCCCTCCTAGAGCTTCACACGGTGGTATCACGAAAACCCTCTACAAATTGCGCCAGCAATATTTTTGGCCGAATATGGCATCTCACGTCAAACACTATCTTGAAAATTGCGAAGTATGCAAAGCTACTAAAGCCCCGAATAGCATTCTTAGAGCGGAAATGGGTAAATCCTTCTCGGTGGACAGACCATTTCAACACCTTTATATTGATTTCTTGGGCCCTTACCCACGGTCCAAAAATGGGAACACACACATTTTTATTGCACTGGATCAGTTGACGAAATTCGTCTAAGTCAAACCTTTACGAAAAGCCAACGTACAATCAGTTATTAAATTTTTGCAAGAAGAAATATTTTGTATCTTTGGGGTCCCTGAAAGTATTCTTTCGGACAATGGTAGTCAATTTATAAGTCATGAATTTTCCAAAATGACTAAAACTTTCGGCATAACGCATTACCGAACCGCAGTATATTCGCCACAAGCGAACGCGAGCGAGCGAGTAAATCGCTCGATCCTTGCAGCCATCCGCGCTTACATTGACCCCGGACAAACGAACTGGGATATTAACTTACCCTCAATTGGAAGCGCTCTACGCTCCACCGTACATTCTGCTATCGGTATGTCACCCTACGAAGCCCTCTTCGGGCATCGTATCATAGAACACGGAGCAGATTACAAACTTTTGCAAGGGCTTGGTGGACTGAACCACTCTGAAATAGATTTTCTCCCTAAAGTCGCTAGAATGAATGTGTTACACACGTATTTGAAGTCGGCATTAGAAAGAACTCACGAGTCGTATGAAAAAAAGTATAATTTGCGAAGTAGAGTGGTATCATACCAAGTGGGCGAGGTGCTTTATAAGCGCAATTTCATTTTGAGTGATGCTGCCAAGCACCTCAACGCTAAACTCTGTCCAAAATTCGTTAAGGTTACCGTTTGCAAAATAATTGGAAATAATTTATATGAAGTTATAGATGCAAAAGGTTACAAAACGGTGACGCACTCAAAAGACTTAAAAAAATAAAGAAAAACCGGCACACTGTCCAAAAGTTTTAGTTCAATCGCCCGGCTAGCTCAGCTGTACATGAGACTCTTGGATACGACATACAAAAACTTTTCAAGAAGGTTGATAATTTTGTAGTTTCTTTTCATATCCTTTTAATTACAGGAGGCCTGTGACTAAAAGGATATGTTTTGTAGGAAACGGTCTTACCCTTCAATCGCTACGTAATTTTTTTTTATCTGAAAGAAGTCCTTTTTATCGGAGGTGAAATAAAACACAAGTTTTCATTTCAACTTTTTAACGAAAGTCTTTCCAACTAGCCAATTTATTTCACAAAATATTGAATATTAACATTTATGAAAAAAATAAAAGACAATATCCTCATTCGCCGTAAAACGAGAATAAATTTTCTCATCAAAAATACCACTGGTGTGAACACTGGTACCTAGACAGTAGACAAAACTTGCATGCGCATTAAGCTTAAAGCCTTGTGTTTGAGGTTAAAAGTTTCGGTGGGTGATACGTTCAGGAATACCAACCCTATGTTCTGAGCCGTCCCGTACCGATTTGCCTTTGACATCCGTTTTTGTTTCGATTTCTCTAGTTCCAAAGAAAAGAGAATTGAAAGTGCTCGTCCTCGTGGTGCGGAAAGTGTCTAGAAGACTTCTTTTCATCATCAAGTCGTCGGCCAAGTCGGTAGTCTTTTCTAAATGACATATGGGTGTCTGCTAATTTATAAGTGAAACCAAAAAAAAGAACAAAACCTAGAATAAAAAGAAAGAATAAAGTTAAAAAGAGAAAACATTAAAAGAACATTTAACTGGCGGGCAATCCGACGCCAAATCAATCGAGGATTCTGCCAAGGAATTATCAAATCCCAAAAAAGTAGGTACCTACCTATTTCACGTACATACATAATCTCTTTATGTTTAGTAAAGATTATAAAAATGTGCCAATTTCGTTTTTTTTTTTATTAGAAAAAAGAAAAGGAAATTCCCCAGTAGTCTGAGCTTTTTCCTCGTTGCGATTGTGGCCCTTCGGCAAACTCGGCAAACCATCGCTATAATCTGAACGTGATATAGGAAGATCAAGTTTTCCCTCCTTCGAGCATCGAAGTCCTTTTCTTTTGCGAGACTCTAGACAGGAGAATTTCAAGAAATCCTAAAGGAAAATTCGCTGCCGAAAGGTTCTCCATTTGGGATTCAGAAGGAGAAAGTAAAATTGTCCTGTCTATCAGAGGCAGAGACAAAAGATCCAAAGCGATCAGGGCTCCAAGCCAGGAGAGAATCCTAAAATAGGTAAGAAATATGAAACATAATTTCGAATCGTAGCATTCATTGATCAGCGAACATTCTCTTCACATTAGGCACTAATCTAAGTGAAGAAGTACAGCCTAGTTGGCCGTAATAAGATACCCATCCTTTGCCATTCAAGCTCTCGGCCATAGAGTAAAATCCAGGGGACTTTGCTGCCCAAAAGCGCATAACATCAGTGCGTCTCTGGAGTTAAAATCCAGTAGCCCATAAGAGACTCTCCTCCGGAATTCGGCTGAGGATAAGTAGGTTGTCCAAAAGAGACCCAATTTCGTATAATTCTCGAATAGGTAAAAATAAAATTCCGTCTTAAATAAGGTATAGAGATTAAATCCCATATTTCCTCTCGAATAGATTCTTCTAACAGGAAAAGTCTACGGTTACGTAGGGGAAACAAGCTGTACTACCGATCGCTCCTGGTATCGTCAAGCGACACCGGCGTAGAAGGATCGCTTCCAGAAGGAATTCAATTTTCATCGGTACCGGTAAAAGAAAAAAACAACAAAAAAGGATATCAGTGAAAAGTCTTATACCTATAAGCAGTGCTAAAATAACAAAAGGAAAAAGTAAAATCTATAAAAAAAAAAAAACAATTAAACCTTGGATAGGAAATGTAGGTCAAGGAAAAATTTCTAAAGGGAAAGAAAAGAAAATTAGTTTAAAGAAATAAAAAGTTAGTGAGAACCTGTAAAAAAGAAAGTTGAGTAACTAAAAGAAACGATCCAGGGAAAATTGAAGCTCGGAAGATACCTAGAAAGAAAAATTAAATTTACACAAGTGAAAACCTGTATTGAAGAAAAGAAATTTTAGTAAGGATAATAATATAAATATAGTGCTAAAAAGAAAAAAAGAGGTGGTTAATATATGCTAAACAAAAAAAAAAAAAAAAACAAAAAACAATTAAAGAAATTTAAAAGCAAACGGAAATTACATACTAACTTGCCTATATACAAGGAAAAAGGAAAATTATTAGTATTATAACTAGTGGCGTAGCGAGGGTTCGAGCAGTGGGGGGGTGACTTTCATTAAAATGCCGACTTATTTTAGGAATTTGCCGACTTATTTTAAAAATTTGCCGACTGTATAAATTTAGCATTTTTCGGGTGAAACTCAAATAAGGGAAAAGAAAAAAGGGATTTTTTCCGAGTGGAATTAGTTCTATCTAGATTTTAATTCAGCGGTGTTTTAATAAGGACCATTCTTCAACGACCTCATCAAGAATAATTTCGTCCACTTTATCTTTCGAAGAATAAAACAGCATCAAATTATTCAAACGATCATCACGCATTGTCGTGCGCAAATAGTTTAAGACTAATTTTAATTTACTAAGGCCCATTTGCTGATACGAAACTTAAATATTTAAGTAGAACATAAGGGCTTATGTGACAGTTTACGCAGAGGAAAAAGTAGAACATAAGCTTTTTAAGTTGAACATAAATGCTTAAGTATCGTATGAGCAAACGGCTCTAAATGATCGTTCACAAGAAGCTGATGTCACAGGAGCAGTTAAAATGAAGCAAAAGAGTTTGTGCGGTAAGGGAATTACCATTTTCAACTTGAACATAACTTTGGTAATGTCTTCGAAATTTATACAGTTTGTGGATGAATCAAGAAGAATTTGCAACTCAGAAATCAAACACTCTGGATCTTCTTTAAAAAATAGGGGCTCCAATTTCATTATGGATTCCACTGATTCTATTGTGACATTTCCTCTGTCGACAGGAATTTCAAAAATCTTTTGAAAAGGTTCGAAAGATGAAATTATCTTTTAAATTATCGTTTATACACGTCATAAAAACTTGCAAAACCGTTCTAAATTCTTTTCGATAAAATATTTGGAAATCGAAGTCGAAAGCTGTTTCTGGATTTTCATCGATTCTTCTTGGTACACGGCGTGTTCTATGATGTTTCAGAAAATCATTCTCTGGATTTATTTTTAATTTCTCAGCGAATGAAGATGAACTTTTTATTAATGCATCGATTTGGTCGTCATCGTCATTCATTTGTTGAAATGATATTGATGTGCTTCGAATCAACAATACAGCATCAATGACATTCAACTCTTCAGCTTCTTAATTTTCTATCAAATTTTTTACTTTAAACATGACGTTTTTACAAAAATATAACGAGCTTATAAAAACAAAATCCAAGATTTTTTTCAGCAGACCAGAAGCGGAGTTCAAAAGAACTAATACATCGGTTTTTATTTTTTCGAAACCATGTACAATGCCTTCGAAAGATATCCAAACAGCCTTTACTGTTTCAGCTCTAGCTGTCCATCGAGTTTTTGACAAATTTTTCAGTTTTGAATTCCTCACGCATACATTGAAAACGTTTTGTGCTGCTGTAGAAGAAAACATATAATGCTTCCAAAACATTGAAAAACTTTTTAAACAGCACACTCGAATTACATGCTGTTTCAACGAATATATTGATACGATGCGCTTGGCATGGAATGTAAGGGATTATCTTACCGCATTTTTCCGATAGTTTTTGCTGCGTACCGTTGTACTTTCCGGGCATGTTTTTGGCGAAGTCATAAGATTGAAAAGCAATGTTTTTAATGGAAATTCCTACTGACTGATGGGTCACTATTATTTTTTGGGCCAATTCTTCTCCCGTTTTTTTCGTTAGGAAGACGTCCATTTTCAGAAGACGTTCAATAGGAATAAGTCTTTCGTTTGCTTTCACTACGTATTGAACATTTATAGAAAGTCGATCTTGATGTGATGAGTCTGGAGTTGTGTCAACCATTACAGAAAAAATACCAGCTTTATTGATTTCATTTACAATGGCTTTTCGAGTTCTTGTTCCCAAGAGATCAATGAATTAGTCGGCATATTTGCGAAATTCGCAATCGGCAAAAATGCTTGTTTTATTATTTTTTTTTTCAAATTAAGCTTCGTTGATTTGCCGACTCTTGAATTAGTCGGCATATTTGCGAAATTCGCAATCGGCAAAAATGCTCGTTTTATTATTTTTTTTTTTTTTTCAAATTAAGCTTCGTTGATTTGCCGACTCTTGAATTAGTCGGCATATTTGCGAAATTCGCAATAAGCAAAAATACTCGTTTTACTAGATTTTTTATCAAATTAAGATTCGTTGATTTGCTGACTCTTGAATTTGTCGGCATATTTGCGAAATTCGAAATCGGCAAAAATGCTCGTTTTATTAACTTTTTTTCAAACTAAGCTTCGTTGATTTGCCGACTCTTGAATTAGTCGGCAAATTTCCGACATCCGCAATCGGCAAAAATGCTTAGGCTCGCTTTATTCATAATTGTTGGCAAATGAAGCTTCGTTGATTTGCCGACTCTTTAATTATTCGGCATATTTCCAAAATCTGCAATCGGCAAAAATGTCGATTTGCATAGGTACATTTAAAAGTTTAAAAACCTAAATATAATGAAAATACAAACATACTTTTTTTTAACTTTTTCCGAAAAATATTGTAAAATTTCCGGTTTATTATTTTTTTTTTTAATTGCTTGAATTATTAAATCTAGCTTCCTGAATTTGCCGACTCTTGAAAAGCGTGGGGGGGTGTTACACCCCCCCACACCCCCCCCTCGCTACGCCTCTGATTATAACTGAAGGATATTAAAGAAAAGTTAATTTGAAGTCAAATTAGTATTAAAAATAAAACGATTAGCCGTAAATTAAAAGAAAAATCAACGTAGGATTGCAGAATAATGTGACACAAAAAAAAAATAGAAAAATATACTTACGTACCTACCTAGAAGGAAAAATTAAATATTTTTAATTACTTTTGAAAAAAAAAATTTGTCGAAAGTATAAAGAGAAACTAAATGAAAATTTTCAAAGTTTGATTTATAAAGAAATAAATGTGTGATTTATTGATTTTCAAAACTCAATGAAAGTTAAGGAAACCTAAAGTAAATTTTTTTAAAGTAGATTTATCGACAAGTGAAAACATAGTGAGAATTAGATAAGAAAATTTCAATAAGAGTATAGGACCTGTTAGGGTAGGAGCATTTGAGCCGAGGCTCTAAAAAAAAAAAAGGAAAAGGAAAGTAGATTTAAGTTCTTACCAAATCAAAAGAAAATAATTGTTAAGTTATAGGTAGCTAGTTGATAAGAAAAAAAGAAGTGTAACATACCATCCATCGTGATCGCGTGTCCCCTTTTTTTAAAATTTCGGATAAAAAAAAAAAAAAAAAAAACAAAAAATACAGAGAAAAAAAATAAGAAATGTGACCTTTAAACGGAATTATAATATTCGACCATTAAAAATCTCGTGCCCTATCTCTAAAATACTTCAGTGTTTTTTTTAATTCACCTACGTTTAGCAACATACATCCTCGATCTCATCAGAATGCTGTGCACATCATCTGGGAGGTTCGGTAAGTGGTTTTTTTTTTATTAACTTTTATAAAAATTGATTTTTTTTAAATTAACTATTACTAAATTAAAAGGAAAGTGAGTAATAGTAAACGGAAGAAGTATTTAGACTAAAGTTAGATAACTGCAAAAAAATATAAAAAGAAACAAAAAGAAAAGTAAATGAAAACTTAAAAGTATTAAAGTAAAGCATATGAATTTGAATTGAAGGAAATGAGTATAGGTGCCTGAAAGATGTTTAATGAGAATCGAAATAATAATTAAGAAATTTTTTTTTTGGTCTTTCGTGTTTTTGGGGGAGGATCCCTTTTTATTTTATTTTGGTATACTTACCTATATACATATATCGATTCTATTCCGATGAATGGTGATGCTTTTTTTTATAACTTTTTTGTAAAATTAACCTTAAGATGGATCCATTTAAGATCCAAAACACACTTGCAATGAATAATCAATTAAAAATTTACAAAAAAAAGAAAATTACCGATTTATTTTTTTTTGTTGGTGCTGGTTTCGAGTTGTAGATTCCGATAGGAATGTTCGATAGGGAGATAAAAGATATTCGTTATTTCGTTTATCGTTTCTTATGAGAACGTTTTTTCGTATGGGAAGTGGTTGTAAATGCAATATTTTTTTTTTTTTTGAAGGCGAATAATTTAATAATGGAGTGTTAAAAAGTGAAGGTTGGGAAATGAATGAGGGAGGGAAGGAAGTGAAGGGTAAATACTTACCTGAATTTTAAGGGGAAGTTAATAACTTCTCCTTTTTGAATAAGGGCTGTTGCATACACTTTTTTTTGAGCAATACGAGCAATGGCGTTGGAGTATTCCAAGATTTTTTTTTGGAATGCTATAAAGGGAGGGTAAAGAACGCTCAGAGGACACGACCACCTATGTCCTCCCATCTCAGTAATGCAAGTCGTTAAATCAATCAAAAGTATTTAGAAATGGTAACTAATTTCGGGCCCCGCCACAAGATGGAAACATGTCTAGTCGAACGTCATCAGAGACTTAGGCCTGAAAAAGGTAACACCGTCTGTTTCGCTGGTAACAACGACCCCCCCCCCATCGACGAGCTAAGCGTGGCAAATATCAGGCCTTCGGTTACGCACGCGGACAGACACCCCTTTCGACGCCTGCCTGGACGGGCCGATGAGTCTGTAGGCATCGGTCCTAAAGATGGGATAGGTCGTTAGGGGAGGTAATTTGAGAAGGAAGTGGAATGTTGATGATTTTTTTTAATGGATCTTTTCTGATCCTCCATCGGAGTTAAATTCGGTCATGTTGTTTGTCAGGTTTCAAGATTTTTTTTCCTTATTCAAAAGGTGGATAAAAAAAGAAATGAGGATTCTTTTCGTTGAAAACGATCCTTCTTCTTTTGTCTCACCGAGTTGGTGTAATATATGCTAGTGGGCATAAGAAATTAAAACTATGCTAAGATTCTCAAATTCCACTAATTTGAACGTTACACTATCTGCTTCCTCAACACTATCTGCTTCCTCAACAAAGATTTGAAGGTCCGAGCCGAGGTCCGTTTGAAGTTCTTTGTTATAGTTATTTATTATTAATGCATCCCTGGATGCTATCAATTTCACCTGTGAGGGTTCCACTTAGAGCTGTAGTGAAGTCAGTCACTTTTGCCTTCTCAATAAAGCTAGAAGCAGCAGCTAGTTGGAGCATCTCTTTGTTTTTACCTGAAGACCTGAATCTATCCATCTGTCTAGGAATACGCGTCTCCTGTTTGATATTTATCAGTTCGATTGGATCTAGAATTTTTTGTCTTTCTCTTTCATATTCGTTAAGTGACTGGTCAATGTCAAAGTCAACTGGCTTAATTTTCTAGTTTTAATGCTTTTTTGTTTTAAGGGAATGCTTAAGCCTATCACAGAGCTATTTTCTAGATTCAAGCCTGCAGTTGACAGATTGTAGATTCTCCAAAGATGCCAATGGTGTTCTTAGGCGCGATCAGTGCCTTAACATAATGCCTTCTGAACTATTAATTCCGTGCAATTTTACAACATGTTCTACTTAAAGGTGTAAATGTAAATTTAAGTATTTGACATGCACAGAGTATTGCAAATGTGGTGAGCAATGTACGAGATGAATGTGTATACAAATGATGTGCAAATATATGTAATTGTATTTTTTATAATATTGTAATTTTTTTAACTAAAAATCAAAAATAATAGATTTTCTTTAGTCAATATCAATCAGGAAACTTCAAAAAGCATCTTAATTGATATCATTTCCTTCGGTTTCTAGCAGCTAATGAGGAAGAGTGATAAGATGGGCTTTTGTAGGCGTGTCAATGGGCGAAAATTGTATACAATCCTATACTGTTCGCTATCATGTGTGAAAATTTCATTAGGTACATTGGGTGAAGTGGTTCAGATTTTAACTTACTAAAACGAACTCCATACAAGTCACAAAATAATAAACGCCCACAAAATAGGCGTGGTAGGAACTTTTTACAGCCTACATTCCATACAAAAATATTTTTATAAGTTTAACTAAAGCACCATCCGAATATGTATTAACTTTGACGAATAATACTACTTTTTCAAAAAAGGGGGCGTGGCAGTGGGCAGAAACTAATTATGTTGGCTTCCCATCTTGTTTTTTATCATGTCTGATCATTTCATCAAAATCGGTTTAGTGGTTTAGTTTTTATGGAGATTTTTCCGTTCTCCCATACAAATTATACTACTATTTGTCGGCCATTTTAGAAAATGACGTCTAAAAAACCCCCTCCAGAAAACGGTGATGTCTACCCAAGTTTTTCTGACTCTCCTATATGTACTTTAATCGATTCTGGTGGTTAGATAAATCAGTACGGAAAATTCTACGGGACTTCACTACAGGGACTGTATTATACAGTGCGTAATTGGGAACTATAACTACGGACGGATCATTGGGTTTTGGGTTGACTTCAGTGGTGAAAAAAAACGCGATTTAAAACCGCCGAAAAGTGCTCCTTCCACCTTCCACCTTTTGAGCTGGTCCTCATCCGAAACCAGCAGTGATCCGCCTATGTCCTTTACCAGGTGTTGCTTAGAGCTTTGGATACCTGTAAGCTCTTTGGTAATTCTGTAGACGAGCCTACTGTCACACCTGCTTGTGGCCTCTTCTGCTTCTGTTGCCAATGCGTTGATATAGGTACCTTTATCACGTCGCACGCTACGGTGGACTTCTCTCATCTTCATGCGATACGCTGATTCTAGCTCGTTTCTGTCTGCTGCTGGAGTTGCTGCAATGTGAGCTTTGAGCTGTTTTCTTTCTTCAATCCTAGCCCAAGTTTCTTCGGAAAGCCAGGCACTGTTTCATCCTTGCGACCGACCGACTATACTTTCAGCACCTGATATGAAAACATTTTTCACGGCACACCAATGGTTTTCGATGGAGGTGGTCTCCGTGCTACTAATTGCTCTCAATCCTTGTCAAAGGTGGTCCCCTAGTTGTTCGCGGACTGCGGGATCCTTTAGTCTATCGGTGTTGTACTTAGGCATTCGGGTGTTTTCTTGGGATCTCCGAACTGCAGCTGTTCGTAATCTTACGGTAGCAACCATCAAATGGGGGTCCTGGGCAATTCCCATGTCTGCACCTCTTCTGTTTCTAACGTCTTGGAGACTGCTTCTAAATCGCCGACTGATCGCAAAGTGATCAATTTGGTTGGAAGATGCTTGTCTGTCCGTCAACACCCAACTGATTTGATTTTGTGGCACGTCTTGTGCTTTCCCATTACATGCCTAAGCCCATCATTATCATTGCCAACCTTGGCATTCAAGACTCCCATTACCATTATGATGTCTCCACGTGGTGTACTATCATAAGTGGCACTCAGCCGATTATAAAAGCCCTCCTTCTTATCGACAGAAGAGAGCTCCGTTGGGGCGTAACACTGTATGATGGTGATGCGACGTACTCTAGTCCGGAACCTAGCTTTCATGATCCTGTCATCTAAAGGCTCCCAGGAAATTAAGCTCTTGAGAGCTGTTTTAGAAAGCAGCAATCCAACGCCAGATTCACGGTTACTTCCAGGTGCCTTTCCGGAGTAGAGTAGTACTGATCCCAAAGATGTCCATCTTATACCGCATGAACTCCTTCTCTAATTGGAGGAATCTGGCATTTTGAGGATCCTCACTTCCATTTTCGAGAAGCGTCTTCACATTCCAGAAACCAATCTTTGTCCGGGTACAATAGCCAAAAGTCGTCAACATGTTATCGTTCCTTATCCGAGGAGTAGTGTCGGTTTCGTTTTCGGAATTGATTTCAGTCTCGAAGAACGCTAACCTCCGAAACCTATCCTAGAAAGCTAGGCCTTTCGCAATTGTAATTTAAGCCTATTTACGTATATAGAGATAAGCAAATAGTTCCCCGGTGACCACCACGAGGAGGTAAAACAAGCACTTCACCGTGACTGATTGTTGCGCTACTAGACCAGGCCAAGTTCTGAGCAGTCAATAGTTTCCCGATCAAGCACTTTTTTCTGACAGTTACATGTGTTCATACTTTGTGGGATAGTGTAGATGCACTTTAAGGGTTAAGCGAGTTAACGCCAAATGTAGTGGTGTTTGTATGTATTTCAATACTTTACATAGTTAATGCAGGGCTGCGGCTAGCCAGAGTCGAACTTAAGGTAGGGTCGCGGTGGAAACATGTGGGGCAGCGGTGGAAACATGTAGGGCAGAATTAAAAATTGTGCTTGATGTCTCTTGTAAAGGAAGTACTTATAGTCTAAGAGCCAATGACATAAAAAGTCAAGTCATTTGCGTAACATTTTAATTCATATCAATAATAGCCTTTTAGCGGTTGAACCAATAACCATTTGTCTGCCTACCTTAACATGTGTCAAACAGGTGTAAAATTTGACGTACATTTTTTTCATCGATTTATTTCAATACCATTTGGTCGAAAGGAAAAAGTTTACATACAACAAATATTTAGTCTGCAATTTTGAACAATTATTGTTGTAATAGGTTAAACTCTCTATAGTTAGTCTCTACGAACATAGAGAGCAATGAAATTTCCAAAGACAACTCAAGGAAACACATAAGCATGAGTGGTTTTGAAAACTTCATTGCTCTCTATCTTCTTAGAGACTAACCTTGAGAGACTTGGACCTATGGCAACAATTGTTCAAAATTGACAGCTTAATATTTGTTGTAGGCAGACTTTTCCCCTTCGATCAATAGGCATTGAAATAAATCGATGTAAAAACCTTACGTCAAATTTTACACCTGTTCGACACGTGTTTAGGTAGGAAGACAAACGGTTATTGGTTCAACTCTTTAAAGGCTATTATTGATATGACTTACAATGTTACTCAAATGAGTTGATTTTTTATGTCGTTGGCTCTCGGTCTATTAATATTGTTAGGAGAAGGTGATAGATCGATAAATGATAGACGATGTCAAAGTCATTTTATTTTTAAACTCTTGCGTTTAAGTTAAAAGTTAAAGTTAAAGTCAAAACCTGATTTTAATTTGTGTCACACACACACACTTGCGAGTCGTCATTTTCACTTGCGATATACTTAGCTACTATTGGCCAAGTTTCCCAAGCAACACATTCTCCTCTTACAGATATCTTTCAGAATTCTTAAATAAAGAGCATTCAACACTGCAAGATAACTTAAAGATGTCTCTAAGACCTAAAAAGGCCCAAAGGGGCGGAGCCAATTGTATGAAGTGAAGAGTTCTAATTAATGTCTTTGTAAGTGCTTATAAAGAGGACTTCTTTTGTTGATGTATTGACGACGTATTCAAGATATTTTAAAAAGGTTTTCAATAGATCTAAAATATCCTCTTAAAAAGGTCTTTAAAATCTCTTTAAAAGTAAACGCGGAAGCGAGAAAAAAATTACTTTTTCTCTTTTACGCATGCATCATGGCAATAAATAATATTTTCTCTTTCACGCATGTAAACATTGAGTTGCATTTTAATGAAATGGAATGAAACTTAAGATGAGTGGTGAAAACATAAGGAATTGTTTTAATTTCATTTATAAGAAGCTCGGCCAAGTTAGTTATTTTAATATGACAGTCTTAACATATTTTGTGAAGCATATCTAGAATGTGTTTCGACATGCGCGATCATATTTACTTTAAAGTCATAGATGCTACCCCCCTAAAAATTCACGCGCTTACAAAAATAAAGATATTTACATTTTTTTTTTTCATTTTCTTTCTAGACAAAAAACTTGTTACTGAAGGGAAAAAATGTTAATTGCATTTTGTTGGGTTATTATGTTATTTTAAGAGGTCTACACAAAATTATGAAACGAATCTGCGATTATTTAAGCCCAAATTGTCATTTATTATATTTTATACAAAATAGTTTTAGAAATTGAAATCAATAAATATGGCGTGTAAGCGACAGGGTGCCTCTTATATATAAATAGTTACGCAATTATTTATTTTGTTTGTTTCTAAAGCTGCATTTTATTATTTACATAAGTCACAAACAAAAAAGAGATAGAAAGTTGTCTGAGTGCTGGGACTCATGGTTAATATGTGTAAACATCAACGTTTGTTCTTACCTGCTGTCACGGCCAGCGCTTTAGCTCCAGTGGAAACCCGAAAATTTGCAGTTCAGAATTTTAGTACGGCGGATCGAGAAACAGAGTACACCAATTGATTAATATTACTTACTAGTGTCACGTCTGACGTTCTGGGTCTACTAGAATATTTTTTAATTTGGCAGGTGTCAAAATGTGCCAAAACTGTTGATACGGCGGATCGAAAAGCAGAGCTCACCAATCGATTTAGGAGGTGGATATTACCTAGTGTCACGCCTGACCTTTGGGGTCCACTAGAATACTTTTAGTTTGACAGGTGTCAAAATGCGCCAAAAGTTTTGGTACGGCGGAATCAAAAAACGGAGTACGCTAATCGATTTAGGAGGTGGATATTACCTAATGTCACGCCTGACGTTCTGGGTCCACTGGAACACTTTTAGTTTGACAGGTGTCAAAATGTCAAATCAGAATTCCGAGAATACGCGCTACGAAACGTGCTATACTCCGTAATGTTGCACAGAGGAAAGTCCACGTTTTGATTACACATCAAAATTAAAGCTATTTTCACCCTTCTGAGTTTCGCAAAATTTTCAAAGTTTTATTCACATATTATAAACGCTTTTTTCTATTATACAAATCTGATCAAAAAGTTTTATAAAATGCGGCTTATAACAATAATGTAGCCATTTGGTCTCAAAATATAACCTTTCATGCGTAGCAGATAGACAAACAAACCAAAAAATATACAAATATCAATTAAACATTTAAATAAAAATATTTTAATTTTTTAAAGTTAATGACACCCTGTAAAATATATACATAAATAAATTAATATTTTTCCCAAATCTCAAAACGTTTTAAAAAGTTCTTAAAAAACTCTTAAAAACGTCTTGGATATAGTCACTCTTCCCCAGAGTCAAATCACGCTTAATTACTTCTAAATAAGACACCATTAAGTGGTCATTAATTACTTTTTAGGTCTTAAAAAAACGAAATGTCAAACCAGTATCAATGGCAACAACTGTGTTGAACAAGTGCATAGCAAGACAAGAGGAACTTTATAAACTGATCAGATTATGGTGCAGGAAATATGATTGAACTTAGGTTGCCTCCAAGAATAAATTAATTGCAGTTTTTTTTCCATTTATCCCAACAGTTTCTTATATTCAACATTTTTAAAAGATATATGTAACTTCTTATAGTGAGATTTCATTTCGCTATACAGAAACATAACTTCAAGTTGACAGATAAGAAATCAGTGCAACAATGTCTTTAAAGATATCTGGAAGACCTCTTCAAGATGTCTTTGAGAGAGGACGCTAGTAAACTCTTAAAATACTCTTATTTTTAAGGAGTTAAAGAGGTTTTGAAGAAGTTTCATAAAAAGATATGAAAAAATAACTTCAAAAAGAGGTCGATAAGATGTCTTCAAGATGTCTTGAGAGAGCAAGCTAGTAAACTCTTAAGATACTCTTATTTTAAGGAGTTAAAGAGGTTTTGAAGAAGTTTCATAAAGAGATATGGAAAAATTACTTCAAAAAGAGGTCTATAAGATGTCTTTGAGAGAGCAAGCTAGTAAACTCTTAAAATACTCTTATTTTTAAGGAATTAAGAAGGTTTGAAGAAGTTTCATAAAAAGATATGAAAAAATAACTTCAAAAAGAGGTCGATAAGATGTCTTCAAGATGTCTTGAGAGAGCAAGCTAGTAAACTCTTAAGATACTCTTATTTTTAAGGAGTTTAAGAGGTTTTGAAGAAGTTTCATAAAGAGATATGAAAAAATAACTTGAAAAAGATGTCTATAAGGTGTTTTTAAGATGTATTTATAAGTATTGGCTTTAAATTATCTTTTTAGGAGTTCATAAAGTGCTTATTAAGTGCAATGGTATCAAAAGACTGAACTAAGATGCCATTAAGAGCTGATAAATTTATTTCAAGAACTCTGCAAGAGTTTTTGTGTTGCTTGGTTTGGATTCGTGCAAAAAAAAAAAATTGAGATAACAATAAAACATAACATTACGATGATAGAGAACACGAAAAAAGTGGGTGGCACAATTCTGTCTGTCTGTTTGTATCTGGATCTACAGCCTAAACCAATTATGCAATTTTCTTCAAGTTTTGAACTTTAGGTTTTTTTGAAACTCTCCAGACGGGAAATCGAATTTTTTCAGCTCTAAAAATAACGGTAGTTGCTATACAACCGTTAAGGAAAAGCTTGTTTACGTCAAAAACGGCTCCAACGATTTTGATTAAAAAAATCAGTGTATTATTGTAGATATGGTGTACTTTTTGGTAAGACAAAAAATTACCAAAAAACATTTATTAACGGTACCTGCCATTTAACGATTTTTTTTTATTTTCGGTTTTCTCATTAACCGCTCATCCGATTTTAATAAAAAAAATTGTACAAAAGTTTCTTAAAATATAAATAATACTGCGTACCAAAATTTTGGATTTTTAAAAAAAGATTCAAATTTCTTTTTTTTGAAAATTCAATATTTCAAAAACGGGTTGATGAATTATTTTCAAATTTTGGTTTTGAATGTATATTAATATATAATCAAAATTTGCATTCATATTTGTTCAAGTAATCAAATGGCTTACTTGTTTTTGAGCTCTAAGTTATTTATCAGGCTGATTATACAGTTAAAAGAACGATTAAAATGCATTTTTATACATTTTCTATAATAACTTGAATATTTTTTAAGTTCATAGTTCCACACAATTTGAACAAAGAGCAAGTACGTGCGATCCAGTTGTGCAATTTATTTTTTACGAACTGTCAATGAAGGAAACAGTTTTGGCACCATTCACGTCTGTCCTTTTTCCGGGAGAAAAACTTATAAAAAAGGCTGAATATGTACATATGTATGTAGGTTAGGGGGTGTTTCATATTTCCAAAGGTGTGATTTTTGGCTGACTTTGCTCACGCCCCGAGTCCTAAGTGATGTCAAAGATATGTATGCCAAATTTCAAGAAGATTGGATAATATTTAGAGGTTGCGCATTTTGATCACTTTTATCTGAAACTATTGAGTTTTCTAATATTGAAGTCCTTTGTATTAAAGGGCTTCTCATGCACTTGTTTCATCTTGTGAAGGTTGTGTGTGTCTACAAGTACAATCTAAACTACATTTTGTTAATTTGTGACATCCCTACCTTCAACTCTTTTAAAATAATTTCTCTTCGAACTGTACCTTCAAACTTCGAGCGTTATGCCTACACGGTTTACCAATTAGAGAGGGCAGGTCGACTTTGAAATGGAATAAAACAAGCTGTGTGTGTGGTATTAACAAAATTCTTATTATTTTTTGAAGGGACTATAAGTATGCTATAGTAAATATATAATATGGAATATGACATTGTTCAAAATATCTGCCACGGCTGCGCACGGTGGCAAGGATCCGAGACGTCGAAATTTGAATGCCTTTGTTGCATAATTCGGGCTGAATTTGAACGATGGCCTAAATTATTTTGACTTTGAGGGCATCAGTTGATTGCGGCTCATGAGCATAGACCTGCGACATCAGAAAACCCCACGAAAAGTTTAATGGGGGCAAATCTCACGATCTTGGTGGCCAATTCACGTCACCTCCTCGAGAGATAACCCTATCTTACAGTTATCGTTTACTATGTAAAATGTCTTTTGTTACATAACTGTGTAATACGCAGTGCTGTCCTTTCTAAACAATATGTCACATATTACATCCATATAATCCAATTTTGGCCAAAAGAAATTGCTTGTCCTCTATTGGTAGGGATCTCATTTGATTAAATTACCGGAATTGACTGCATGGGGTTCACCTATCCCCTTACCCCTGCCCTAACTGACGCAACTAATTTTTTTTTTTGAAGATCAACTCACCGTTAAGGGTGATGGGAGCTAGACTTTTGTGTTCTTATAAAAAAAAACACATTTTCTCTAAAAGCTGCAAAAAATGTAAAAATCCTATTTTTTGCCTACTTTTAAAAAAGTGATCAAAATGCGCAACCTCTAAATATTCTCCAATCTTCTTGAAATTTGGCAAAAATATCTTTTTTGTCAGAGAGACTCGGGGCATGAGCAAAGTCAGGTAAAATTTAACATTTTATTTTGTGCCTTATAAAATGAAACACCCTAATGTAGGTACTTCTTCAACTATATGTGAAGTTTATATCAAAAACCCGAAACTATTTAAGACATTACACAAACTAATTTTAAACGCAATCCTTGAATATTTCTTAAGAAAAATTTGAAAAAAATGATTGTCTGAAGCTTATTCTTCGAGATGAGCTAAAACAAAGATTTGAATTTCTCCTCTAGGAAACCTCATAAAAATGCTTTGTACCAACTTTAAAACCAATTGATCCATCGATTAGGATCTAGCTCGACTAACAGTGGACGCATTGACTCAAAGACTAACAGACTCAAAGACCGACGGACGTCTTGACAAAACCACTTTTTGTTTGTTTATTCCACCATCATTATGTTAGATTTGAATAAAATATACAGAATTTTGTTTGACATGCAAACAAAATTATGAGGCATTTCCTTCAAATCCGCGTTTTTCTGTGCTTTGAAAATTAAAGAAAATGGTGCCGTTCGTTGATGGTATTTTT
This sequence comes from Dasysyrphus tricinctus, assembly GCA_963921185.1. Taxonomy (NCBI): domain Eukaryota; kingdom Metazoa; phylum Arthropoda; class Insecta; order Diptera; family Syrphidae; genus Dasysyrphus; species Dasysyrphus tricinctus. The sequence continues at coordinate 281,761,489 of OY992530.1, read as the reverse complement.
AGGAAGGGCATTGCCCCATAATGCCCTACCGTAGCTACGGCCCTGAGTTAATGCACACTATGTTACTAGGTTAGGTAGGTAGTTTCCAATATACATTATACATATAGATAAACAATATAAACCAAATATTTATAACAAGCACAAATTTCAATGCATGCAAACAAACAAGTGAATTGATGGCGAAGAATTTAATTTGCATTGACATACTCAACTTAGCCACAAAAAAAAAAAACATTATACCTAAATAGAACAAAAAAAAAATATACATATAAAGTACTTAGTTCTACTGCTACCCCAATGCCCCATGTTATTTCCGAATCCTTGTCATAGTGGCAATAGTTAATTGGAGTTTACGGTGGGTATAGATGGGAGAATATACATAATACATATATATCTACATTATGCAAGTTCATCGTTACATTGCTGAAGTGAGTAATGCAATTTTACGGTCAATTGGCTGGCATTACGTTTACGTTCGGGAGTCATGATTTTAATTAAAATCTATTGAATTGTTAAACTAAATTTATAATGGTATGCTGTGAGGATTGCTTTAAGAGTTTGTGCAACTCATAAAGTTTAGTTATGCACAAAATTTTAACTTTTATGCATGAATTGGAAAATACTTGCAATGAGTTAGGCTACGGGTATTTTATAAAATAATTTAGTTTTGGATTTATTTTAAAGGTTTTCAGCATTTTTACTTTTATAATCAATTGCTTGAAATTTATCAAATTGCAAAACAAGAAGATAAATTATTCCAAAAAAGGACCGGACATGTTTCACCTACCACTAGGGGGATACCTATAGTGGGGCTGTTAGTGAGACCAACCTTTCATTTTGACCTGACGGGTTGAGCTTTAGTATACAAATAGTCCATGTCCTAGCTTTACTTTTAAGAAGTGTTTCCAAGGTGGCAACACTGTCAGAAGGACAGGAGAAGGGTTGCCACAATTCCGAAATGTTGCTTATAGATCGAAAACTAAGGGTCGCACGATGACCCGAGAACTCCCATTGGATTCAGCACCCTTGAAAACATAGGACCACATTATTATTTTTCTCCCACCCCTCCCCTTGCACGAAGGGGGTGGAAAAAAGTCGTTTTGCAAACGAAATTTGAAAAGCCAAGAAAAGTTAGAAAAATATTTTTTTTAATAAAATTTAAAGATGGTGTCGAAGCAGAATTTCACATTCTACTACATTACATCCAGAGTTGATTGAAAACCTACTTTGGTTTTTAAAAAAAGCCACTTTCAAAGTGCTGGGGAGGGGGGATATGAAAGATTAACAAACTTAAATATTTATCTTGGAATAATATAAGCATATGACACATGTTTTAAGGGTACTTTTTAATGCCCAATCTAACTAAATCAGAATGAGCCCTATGTAACTTCCTCCAAAAAAGTTATAGCCTTCTTCATAAATGATGACCGAATTATTGGTGAAACAAGTAAAATATTACCAAATTTCAACAGCATTGACACGAAACTTGGTTCACATATTTCGTTTGTCATAACCAACAAAAATGAAAGGAGTCTACAAAAATATTTGTAGCGAAAGGGTGTTTCTTTCAATGAATTATAAAAAATTTGAACTACTACCATGAAACCCCTCCCAAAACTGACACATTGATGAAAGTTGGTGAAAATGTTTGATAAATCATCGGAACCAAGAATCAAAAAAGACCGTTCAAATATCCATGGTCTGATGTACTTTTTTGAGAGGTAATGTCGTACCTATTCTAGTCAAAAAATAGAATCATTTTCATACATTAACTCGTTAAAAGTGAGATAACCTTTTCATGGGAGCTTGTATCTACTTTATTTTAATATTATTGGATTCAGCATTAAAAATACCTTAAAGTCATGCAGAATATTGCATTTATGTATCTTGGTTTCAAAAACATAAAAATGCTCGGCCAAAAATATTACCAAATTTCAACAGCATTGACACGAAACTTGGTTCACATATTTCGTTTGTCATAACCAACAAAAATGAAAGGAGTCTACAAAAATATTTGTAGCGAAAGGGTGTTTCTTTCAATGAATTATAAAAAAATTGAACTACTACCATGAAACCCCTCCCAAAACTGACACATTGATGAAAGTTGGTGAAAATGTTTGATAAATCATCGGAACCAAGAATCAAAAAAGACCGTTCAAATATCCATGGTCTGATGTACTTTTTTGAGAGGTAATGTCGTACCTATTCTAGTCAAAAAATAGAATCATTTTCATACATTAACTCGTTAAAAGTGAGATAACCTTTTCATGGGAGCTTGTATCTACTTTATTTTAATATATTGGATTCAGCATTAAAAATACCTTAAAGTCATGCAGAATATTGCATTTATGTATCTTGGTTTCAAAAACATAAAAATGCTCGGCCAAAAACTCTGCTTATCATTCCCCATTGCAAAACACCCTCAGACAGTTTATATTTGTTTGGTCTTTTTTGTTTCTTGATCTTGATGAAAAGTCAAATGTTTTAACCAATTTTCATTAACGTTCCAGTTTCGGGAGGGGATTCATGGTAGTAGTTCAAAAATTTTCAATTTCAATGAAAAAAACACCCTTTCACTATAAATATTTTTGTATAATCTTTTAATTCTTGTTGCTTATGACAAATGAAATATGTGGACCAAGTTTCGTGTCAATGCTGTTGAAATTTGGTTATATTTTACGTTTTTGACTAATCATTCGGTCATCATTTATGAAGAAGGCTATAACTTTCTTGAAGGTAGTTGTATCGAGTTTATTCTAATTTAGTAAGATTGGGCATTAAAAAATATCCTTCAAACATGTGTCATATGCTTATATTATTCCAGGATAAATATTTAAGTTTGTTAATCTTTCATATCCCCCCTCCCCAGCACTTTGAAAGTGTCTTTTTTTAAAAACCAAAGTAGGTTTTCAATCAACTCTGGATGTAATGTAGTAGAATGTGAAATTCTGCTTCGACACCATCTTTAAATTTTATTAAAAAAAATATTTTTCTAACTTTTCTTGGCTTTTCAAATTTCGTTTGCAAAACGACTTTTTTCCACCCCCTTCGTGCAAGGGGAGGGGTGGGAGAAAAATAATAATGTGGTCCTATGTTTTCAAGGGTGCTGAATCCAACGGGAGTTCTCGGGTCATCGTGCGACCCTTAGTTTTTGATCTATAAGCAACATTTCGAATTGTGGCAACCTTCTCCTGTCCTTCTGACAGTGTTGCCACATTGGCAACACTTCTTAAAAGTAAAGTTAAGACATGAGCTATTAGTGCACTAAAGCTCAACCCGTCAGGTCGAAATGAAAGGTATGCCCTCATATCGTGCACTAACGTCCCTACTACTACAGAAATCATACAGCAATTATAACTTTTAAAAATAAGCCATTTAATCCAATTGTCTCATAAAATAATAGATAATATTTTTTTTATAATTAGCTTGCTCTAAAGGGGTTTTGAGTAGGCTAAAACTTGGTAATGCCGGTCAGTCGGTATCGGTAATACCGGCCACCCTCTTTTCCCGAGAACGAGAACGTTCACTCACCAACTCTTTAAATGTGTTAGTGTTCCCGAAGATAGTTTTCATATCAGACAGTTGTTCATCTAGTTTATGTGTGGGCCTTTGGAAATGACAGACCTTTTCGTGTTTTCGGTAAATTTTTTATAAGAAAAAGTGTTTTTTTTTTTTTACCGTGGGTAGGTGCAAAACCTGCATCAGGCTCTATGAGGACCGGAAAACGCGTGCTCATAGAAGTGTGAGATTCTTACTACACTAAAACCACCTCCACTTCCCGATTGTAACTAAGTTGAAACTTATCTAGCAATTTATTTTTAACGAAGTTAAGTAACGTGTTGCAGGTAACTTTCCGGTGAAAGTTTCTGCTTATTCCGCGATTTTAAAGCGGTTTTGTGTTCACCGCACGCAGGCGCGGATCCAGGAATTCAACTTGGGGGGGTCATGAGATTGAAACATCATACCTAATTTGAACTGAAAGCTCTTGAAATATATAGCCTTGATTTTCTACATATCTGGTGATTAGAAAAAGTCCAATTTTATCATGACTTAATAACAGTTGAAGGCATGATCAGAGATCTTTGCAGCTCTGCCGTTCACTACATGAGCAGAGCAGGCCCTAAGTCTGTATCGGACTCCTGCTTAGAGTAATAGTGCACAAATTTCTTGCTGCTGGAAAACTTATTTATCAACAAGATTAAGCTCCATTTCATACTTTTCGGACAGTTATGAGATATGATGAACATATAAGATTGGAAGCAAAATTTGCAATCTAAAAAAAAAGTTGACAATAACTAAAAAAAGGAATAATTCAAGTGTCAATTTAAAACAAAAAGCTAGAAATAATTGCAAATATGTGGTAAAATCCATGCCGATGCCGAATAGAAAAAAACTGTTGTCAATGCAAAGAGGAGGGTATTTTCTTACATGGAATTTTTTAAAAAGATTTCGTTATAAATTTGAGTACTACACTAAATTTGTATGGAGTTTTTCTATGCGTTTTTCTAACATTCCGTTAAAAAATCCAGGTATCTGCTATAATTATTGGAATTTTAATAATTTTATTAATTATGGAATTTTTTCAAAGCCTTTTTTTCAAAATTCCATTTAAAAATCCAGGCACTGTACCAGGAGTCTGTTATAATTTGTTCTAGTAAAAAATGTAAAAAATATATTGATTTACAAAAGGTACCTAATTGGGCATTTTGGAGTAAAGGCCACAATTACCTACCTTTTTAAAATTGAATTTTATTCATAAACTCCATAAAAATTAAGCAATAAATGGATTAATTGTTTATAGTCTTTGGCTATGAATAATTTTTCTATTTGTTTTCTTAAAAAAACTTCAACTTCATAGTGATTTACTTATAAAAGAGGCAGACATACTGATTTAGTCAAAACTGTTTTTCTTTGTGCTCTTGAAATAAAGGAGAGTTTGTATGGAGTTTTTTAAAGCCCTTTTTCAAAATTCCGTTATAAATCCAAGTACTGCAACAGATGTCTGCTATAGTTTTGTTTTAACAAAATAGAGCATTAGGATTCACATAATGGAGAGGTGAACATATATACGGCTTTCGTTAAAACTTTTTTGTTTGCTTTTGAAATATATCGGAGCTTGTATGGGGTTTTCAAAGCCTTTTTTCAATATTCTATTATAGATCCAGGTACTGCACCATGCTTCTGCTAGATTTGTTTTCTAATGAAAAAGAGTACTTATACGAATTCATATATCAGAGAGGCAGACATATTGCTTAAGTACAAAATAAGCTGTCTTTGCTTTGAAATACAGTGGTTTTTGGTGGGACATTTTTTTAAAATTTAAAAGACAAAGAAACAGACATAGATATTCCTTCAGTGAAAATTGTGGGTTTTTAAACTTTGAAATACCTACAGTAGAACTTATATGGCGATTTTTAAAGTCTATTTTTTAAAATTCAATTAAAAAACTAGAAACTTCACCATTTGTCTGCCAACATCTTTTTTCAAATATAAAAATTAACAGGAAACACAATTTATTTTATTTGAAAAGAAACTGTGAAACGTGAATGGATATTTCCTTATTTTTTGTATCTCAAAATTCCGTTAGAAATCCAGGTACTGCAACTGGTGTCTGAAAATTATTTTTTTGGTTATATTTACTATTTTTATTAAAATATAAAAGACCTGAAGGTATAACTCCAAGATGTACTACACCCTATGCCTGCCTTTACTATTTTTGAATAGAAACAACTTTAAAGTCTAACATATAAAAGAGGTGGACATACTGCTATCACGTTTTGAGGTCGATTTTGTTGACTTTTGTTACCCCGGTGGAATGCCCATTCCATGCTCAGGAGGTCTAATAGAATGGCTCCACTTATCGTACAGAAATACCATAAACCTGCCGACCACTGGCTCTTAGACTGTAATCACCGCATATAAAACCATGATTGGTGGACACCCTATATATATTATCTAAGATGGTGCGCGTCCAGGGCTACCAGTAATTTTTGTAAAAATTTATTTTCTGACCATATCATTACGAAGTTAGAATTTGGTAAGGAAAATAGAAGCTAACCATTACATTAATAGGTCATGGTTTTCGTATAGTTTCTAAAATATATGGAATTACCCAAAAAGTTTATCTCTGTCTTCTAATGTGTTGAATAACAAGTAAAGATTTCTCGTATTTCTTCTTTTCTCTGGAGCTCTGGGGGGGGTCATGACCCCCATGACCTCCCCCCTAGATCCGCCACTGACCGCACGAAGTCGGAAGGTTTTGTTCTTTGCAGACGGCGTACTTAATTCGACTCGTCCAGAATGTCAATAATCGTTGGATTAGCGTGATCTAATAGCCGATTTCTATGTTTTCGCGCGAAACTCTTAATTTCGTCTCGAACCGTAGGAATCCCGAGATCCCTGTGAAGATCTTCGTTTCTTATATACCATGGTGCATTTACAAATGACCTAAGCTATTTATTTTCAAACGTTTGTAATTTATTTAAATTTGTATCGCAGGTACAACCCCAGAGTTGTATACCGTAAGTCCAGACAGGTTTAAGTACCTGCCTGTATAAAATCAACTTATTATCAATACTAAGCTTGGAATATTTACCGAGTAGCCAGTTCATATCTCTTAATTTACTTTTTAATTCTTCGCATTTCTTTTTAACGTGCGGCTTCCATTTTAATTTCGCGTCTAGAGTCATTCCCAGATATTTTGCCTCATTCGCAAATGGTACACGACCGGTATTAAGAAAGACGGGCAATCTATTTATTTTTTTATACGTAAAGTCCACGTGGACTGACTTTTGTTCATTGAGCGCTATTCGCCATGTTTTTGTCCACTCATTAACATTATTAAGAGCATTTTGTAATTTAATCGTAGCTTCGTTAATCGTTTTGCCTGCTGCTAGTTTTGCAGTATCATCAGCAAACGTTGCTACGAAAGTGTCTTCTGTTTGAGGTATATCACGTGTAAATAGAAGGTACAGAACTGGACCTAAAACACTACCTTTTCGTACCCCAGCCACTATTTCTTTGAAATTAGAATATTCATTTCCGTTTCTTACACGAAAAAGTCTGTTTTCTAGATATTCGTTAAGAATTTTATAAAGTCCTTCAGGCAGAACTTGTCGTAATTTGAATTTGAGGCCTTCGTGCCACACCTTGTCAAACGCTTGCGACACATCCAAAAAGACCATCGAACAGATTTTCTTTTCTTCAAGAGCTCTCTCAATTACGTCAGTTATTCTATGCACTTGATCAATTGTTGAATGCTTGCTTCTAAATCCGAACTGATGTTCAGGTATTAACCGTTTCTCTTCTATTATAGGCTGCAGGCGCAGGAGTAGTATTCTTTCAAAAACTTTCGATATTATTGGAAGAAGCGAAATCGGTCTGTAAGAATTCTTTTCGTGAGATGGTTTGCCAGGTTTCAAAACCATTATGACTTCCGCAACTTTCCATTGGCTTGGAACATATTCTAGCCTTAGAGCGGCATTTATTATGTATATAAAGGAGGTTAATTAATCCTTTATTAGGAAGCATTTTTAATATTTCCGCTGTTATTAAGTCATACCCCGGAGCTTTATTAGACTTTAGCTTCCTTATTTCTCTGTTCAATTCAGCAAGCGTAGCATTTCAGGTTCTGTAATTCTCACTTGAGCTAAAACTCATATTAATATTTTCATTGAGTGCTTGCCCATCGGAAGGTTTAAATGTTTCTTCCAGGTAATCGGCGAATACCGCCGCTTTCTCTTTGTCATTTTTAGCCCATTCGTTTTGGCTTTTCTTAATCGGGGGTACTGGAAGCTTTGGTTTTTTCGTTGTTTTTATAGCTTTCCAAAGTGAGTAGTTGGATTCTTTTCCAGCTGACAAGCTTTCAAGGTAATTTTCAACTTCATGGTTTTTGAAATCTGATATCGCTGTTTTTAGCATATTACACAAGCGATTTAAATGAGCTTTGTATTGAGGAGCACGGGTTCGCTGCCATTTCTTACGTGCTTTTCGTTTATCTTTTATCAAGTCTTTTATTTCCTGCGGATATTTTATATCTTTATAGCGCGGCGTAACCCTTTGATAAGGTGTGTTATTCCACGCTGCCTTTTGTATTATATCAACAAAGGTATCTACTGCGTCTTCAAGCTCAAGAGGCGTTTGTAATGATACCCTCAATTCAACGTTGTCCTCTATATCTTTCTTAAATCCTTCCCAGTTGGTTTTACCGTTTGTTAACCTGGGTGGTTTTTCAATTTCGACAAGGCTTTCGCTCATAGTGAGTATGACTGCAGAATGATCAGAGAACAGATCATGGCCTTCTGAAATTTCAATACGGTTAGAGGGTATTCCTTTTACCATAAACAAATCGATTAAGTCAGGTATTTTTGACGGATCAGTTGGCCAGTAAGTTGGCTTTCCGGTCGAATGAAAATCGCAATTATTTTCCATTCCTGCCTCATAGAGCATTCGACCCTTTTGAGATATGCATCTTGAAGCCCAAAAGGTGTGCTTCGCATTAAAGTCGCCACCAACAATTAAGTTTGGGCTTAGCGACTTTATCAATGTCGTAAATTCACTCTTATCGATTTTGCAACGCGGAGGGCAATATATCGAAGAGACATTGAGAAGAATGTTTTTAGTTCTAACTTGAACACTACTTAATTGCATCGATTCCGCCTCTATTTTCAGGCCTATTGAGTGTTCAATGCACTCTTTTATATATAACGATGATCCACCTCTTGCTTTATTTGAAGGATGAACAGCGTGGTAGTCAAGAAACCCGTGGATTTTAAGATTTGATTCATTTTTGGCATGCGTTTCTGATATCAGGCATATGTCGATATCATTTTCCTGCATATACATCTCTAATTCTCCAAGTTTTTGCCATAATCCGTTGGCATTCCACGTAAGAATTTTAAACTTTTCCATCATAATTTTTTTTGAGAGAGATTTGAATCGAAAACAATTTTCGAGCTTACTTAACCTATCAAAGATAAGTTTATTTGTGTCACATTGTTCCTCAAGTTTTGACAGAATTATTGAAAAGACTTTTGAAACCGGGTCTGTTTCAGTGTCGTTGTTTGCGGGTATATTTTTGGCCGCTATTTGGGCATATGTTTCTGCATTTCCTTGCTTTGATATATTCTCTGAAGGTATTGACACTGTTTTCTTTTCCTTACGGATACTAGGTTTTGGAGCTTTAGGTGTCAGTTATAGCTATCATTGAAACTCATCATTGAAAACTTTAATGATTGATTTTGAGACGTTTAGAAAGCAAAATCATTCATTATTTTGATGGACGATTATAGCTCAATACCTCAAAAATATTTATAGTCAAAAAAAAATTTCAAATAGGCCCAACTTTCCACAAAAATTGACTTTTGATTTTTCAATGATCATTGGTAGGGTAGTTCAATCATTGAAATAAGAAAAGTCTTTTTATGTGGAAAGTTGGACCAATTTGAATTATTTTTTTGGCTAGGTACATTAATTAAGTCTTAAGGTTTATTTTTCCATCAAAATAATAAACGATTTCCCTTCCTAAGCGTCTCAAAATCAATCATTAAAATTTTCAATGATGAGTTTCAATGATAGCTATAACTGGCGCCTTACTAGATTTGGAAGTCTTGGTAATTACGGTTTCTATTTGCCTTTGTGGGTTTCTTTGTGTTTTGGCAGATTTTGATCGCCGCTTTTGTAATTCTTTAGCTACTTCGCAGCCTCTATAGTTTGCCGGGTGATTTCCATTACAATTAATGCACGTCGGTGGACTTTCACTTTTTCCGATGCAGTCAACGGTTAAATGCTTTCCGGCGCATTTTACACACCTTGGCTCTTTTTTGCAATAAGTTTGGGTGTGATTGAATTCTTGACAGCGTTTACACTGAGGGACTAACCTTGTGCTCTTTCTTAGAGGTTCGATCTTAACTACGATGTTTAGAATTGTTTTGATTTTATAAATTTCATCTAGTTTTTTAGTCTTATCGAACAAAAGTATAAATAGTGGAAGACCACGCTGTACCACTTTTGTTTCACCCTCTTTTGTCTGTTTCTCTCTTTTGACGATGTTAATTGCATCTAAGATTTTGAAGTTGCGCTCTTTTAGATCACTAATGATATCGTCTTTTGAACATGATGCGTGTAAGCCTCTCGCCACAACACGTAAGGGTCTTTCCGACTTATTTTCATAGGTATACCACTCTACTTTTTCTTCGTTTAGTTTTCGCGACAGAAGGCGATAACTTTCAGGGTCTTGCACACATACTTTCCATTTGTTGTTATTAAGCGAAATAACTTTAAAAGCCGATGGTAGTAATGCCTTTAATATGGTTTGCAACTTGTTATACTCCTCAATACCGATAACATTTATCGGTGGCTGGGGTGATCAGAAAATAGAGAGTAAGTACTTTTCTTTATTTTGTTGTCAATACAGTGATATTTTCCATATTTTATGTTGTGTTTCATTAAATTGATTTTACTTTGTTTTGCTGAACCTAATACTTCACTATAATTATTTTTTTTCCTGTTGCTCCCATATGGGTATTTAATGTCGGCCAGTTGACCGGTATTTCCCTGTTCATAAAAAATTGACAATTGTTTTCTCTTTTTTCTTTTTTGTTGTATGCAGATGGGCAAGCCTAAGCCAAGAACCACTTCCAGAGGTACGTGGTCGCAGGTGGCTAGTAACAACTCCAAAAAACTGATTGAAAATGGTATGTCAATTCGCGCCACAGCCAAGTCTGTGCGAGTACCATTTTCAACACTGCAAGAACGCCTTAAAAAAAATAAATTTTTATGAACCATCTCTGGGGCGAATGTGAAATTTCAACACAGATCAAACATCTCGCCAAAATTTTGTATGGGTACACATCGTTACAAGTGAGGCAAATAGCTTTCGAATACGCTGAAAGAAATGGCATAACCAAAAACTTTAATAAGACCTTCAAAACTGCCGGAAGGAATGGCTTGAAAGGTTAAAAAAAAAACATCTGTTCGGAAAGCCGATGGAACTACCATGATGAATGATTAAAATTTGGTGGGCTTACTAGATAAGTTTTCATACATTTTAAATTTGTGATTAAGTAAGTAATTAAGAGAAAACTTGCCAAGTAAATCCACCAAATTTTAATCATTTAATACCAATTTATTTCATAATTTAAAGTTGTTTCGATATTATCCTAGTTCAGATATTTGATATTGTTTCGATATTATCCTAGTTCAGATATTTGATATTAAGCTTCATGAACTTAAAACTTATGTATATAAAGTTAGCAGGACACTTTTGGAAATTCATGTTAAAAACTATCCTATCATTAGTTGCTACTTAATTACGAATTAGTTACGCAAAAAAAAAATTAATTGCTTTTTTGGTTTGCGAGAAAATGGGTGTCCTGCCAACTTCATATGAACTTAGCAGGACAACTTTCTCAAAAATGTGTATAAACGATTTAAAAAAAATGATTTTGAGAACTAATTAATTGCGAATTAGTTACGCAAAAAAAAAAATTATAGCATTTTTGGTTTGCGAAAAAATGGGTGTCCTGCTAACTTCATATGAACTTAGCAGGACAACTTTCTCAAAAATAAAGATAATTGAGCTGAGAAAATTTGATTATTGAGAGCTAATTAATTGCGAATTAGTTACGTAAAAAAATAAATTTTTTGTTCGTTTGTGAAAAATAGGCGTATTGCGAACTTCACGTGAACTTAGCAGGACAACTTTCCCAAAAATGAAGATTAATGATTTGAAGAAAGTTGGTTTTTGAGAACTAATTAATTGCGAATTAGTTACGCAAAAAAAAATTTAATTGCATTTTTGGTTTGCGAAAAAATGGGTGTCCTGCTAACTTCATATGAACTTAGCAGGACAACTTTCTCAAAAATAAAGATAATTGAGCTGAAAAAAGTTTATTATTGAGAACTTATTAATTGCGAATTAGTTACGCAAACAAAAATTTAATTGCATTTTTGGTTTGCGAGAAAATGGGTGTCTGCCAACTTCATATGAACTTAGCAGGACATTTTTTTCAAAAATAAAGATAATCGAGCTGAAAAAATTTGACAATTGACAACTAATTAATTGCGAATTAGTTACGCAAAAAAAAAATTAATTGTTTTTTTGGTTTGTGAAAAAATGGGTGTCCTGCTAACTTCATATGAACTTAGCAGGACAACTTTCTCAAAAATAAAGATAATCGAGCCAAAAAAAAGTTTATCATTGAGAACTAATTAATTGCGAATTAGTTACGCAAAAACAAATTTCATTGCATTTTTGGTTTGCGAAAAAATGGGTGTCCTGCTAACTTCATATGAACTTAGCAGGACAACTTTCTCAAAAATAAAGATAATTGAGCTGAAAAAAGTTTATTATTGAGCGCTAATTAATTGCGAATTAGTTACGCAAAAAAAAATTTATTGCATTTTTGGTTTGCGAGAAAATGGGTGTCCTGCCAACTTCATATGAACTTAGCAGGACATTTTTTTCAAAAATAAGGATAATCGAGCTGAAAAAATTTGACAATTGAGAACTAATTAATTGCGAATTAGTTACGCAAAAAAAAAATTAATTGCATTTTTGGTTTGCGAGAAAATGGGTGTCCTGCCAACTTCATATGAACTTAGCAGGACATTTTTTTCAAAAATAAGGATAATCGAGATGAAAAAATTTGACAATTGAGAACTAATTAATTGCGAATTAGTTACGCAAAAAAAAATTTAATTGCATTTTTGGTTTGCGAGAAAATGGGTGTCTGCCAACTTCATATGAACTTAGCAGGACATTTTTTTCAAAAATAAAGATAATCGAGCTGAAAAAATTTGACAATTGACAACTAATTAATTGCGAATTAGTTACGCAAAAAAAAAATTAATTGCTTTTTGGTTTGTGAAAAAATGGGTGTCCTGCTAACTTCATATGAACTTAGCAGGACAACTTTCTCAAAAATAAAGGTAATCGAGCCAAAAAAAAGTTTATCATTGAGAACTAATTAATTGCGAATTAGTTACGCAAAAACAAATTTCATTGCATTTTTGGTTTGCGAAAAAATGGGTGTCCTGCTAACTTCATATGAACTTAGCAGGACAACTTTCTCAAAAATAAAGATAATTGAGCTGAAAAAAGTTTATTATTGAGCGCTAATTAATTGCGAATTAGTTACGCAAAAAAAAAATTTATTGCATTTTTGGTTTGCGAGAAAATGGGTGTCCTGCCAACTTCATATGAACTTAGCAGGACATTTTTTTCAAAAATAAGGATAATCGAGCTGAAAAAATTTGACAATTGAGAACTAATTAATTGCGAATTAGTTACGCAAAAAAAAAATTAATTGCATTTTTGGTTTGCGAGAAAATGGGTGTCCTGCCAACTTCATATGAACTTAGCAGGACAACTTTCTCAAAAATAAAGATAATTGAGCTGAAAAAAGTTTATTATTGAGCGCTAATTAATTGCGAATTAGTTACGCAAAAAAAAAATGTATTGCATTTTTGGTTTGCGAAAAAATGGGTGTCCTGTTAACTTCATATGAACTTAGCAGGACACCCATTTTTTCGCAAACCAAAAATGCAATAAAATTTTTGTTTGCGTAACTAATTCGCAATTAATTAGTTCTCAATAATAAACTTTTTTTCAGCTCGACTATCTTTATTTTTGAAAAAGTTGTCCTGCTAAGTCCATATGAAGTTAGCAGGACACCCATTTTTTCGCAAACCAAAAATGCAATTAAATTTTTTTTGCGTAACTAATTCGCAATTAATTAGTCCTCAATAATAAACTTTTTTCACCTCGATTATCTCTATTTTTGAGAAAGTTGTCCTGCTAAGTTCATATGAAGTTAGCAGGACACCCATTTTTTCCTAAACCAAAAAAGCAATTAATTTTTTTTTTGCGTAACTAATTCGCAATTAATTAGCAACTAATGAATCGAATTTCCAAAAGTGTCCTGCTAACTTTATATACATTTAAAACTTGGCATATATTTTATATCTCATTACTTTTTTTGGCTGATTTTTTACGCATATTTTTACGCATATTATCCTAGTTCAGATATTTGATATTAAGATTCATGAACTTAAAACTTGGCATATATCTGTGGTAATAAGTTTAAACAACTTAAGTCAATTTTTGTCATTTTTCAGTATGAGCAAAACAAGTTTTGCATGTTTTTAAAACTGACTATTTTATTTATTTAAAAAAAGTACTGGAGCCAGGTTAATGATTTTTTTTTTTCAGAATAGATAGTAGCAATACCCAGTTAATCCTATCTTTGTTTTTGTAAAAAGCCTTTTAACTGAACTGCTAAAAATCTTTTTAAGGGACTTAAGCTATTTTTAAAAAATGCTATTCAAATGAACATAGTAGCTTATGTGACATAGGATGTTATAACAATTTCTTTGGTAACGTTTTTGAGACTTAAGTCAACTTAAGCTTTTTTAAAAAAATTGGAACACAAGTTTTAAACAACTAATGTCGACATTTTAATGTGATAGATATTCATCGCTTAGGAATATCTATCACATTAAAATGTCATAATAGCTTATGTCACGAATTAGGCTACTTTAAAAATATGCACTCTTTATAAGATTTGAAAGATATTTGGTCAATGAAGACATAAGCTGTTATACAAAAGCAATTTATGTCCAAGAAAACTTAAGCTGTTATGTTTTTATTAAATAAAATGTTTTATATTTTACGTAGAGAAATGAGTCCTGGACTAAAAAGAAGTTTAACAAATTGTGCATTTTCCAAGCAAAAAAACTCGGTTTTCACTTAAGTCGACTTAAGCTCTTTCAACTTATTGCCACAGATATTTTAGATCTCATTACTTTTTTTGGCTGATTTTTTACGCACAGGTTTCTTGTACATATAAGAACTTGGCTTTTTTTAACATTTATGTTTTTGTTGTGATTTCACTCCGTTTTGCAAAGATTTTATGTTGCAAAGTGAAAATCAAGTCCTACCGCTATAAAAATAACAATAATTCTACGATAACCGAAAGTGCTTCATAAAAATAATAGCAACTCTGAGAAAGTGGGTGGATGCCACGCCCCTTGAATGGAATATCTCAATATTTATTTTTCTCTTCATGCTCTTCAAGCATACCGTTCTACCAATTTTCATCGTTCTACAACAATCGGAAGTGCTCCATATAATTAATAAGAATTTTTGAGAAAGTGGGTGGATGCCACGCCCCCTAAACGGAAAAATCCAAATTTTCGATTTTTTTCTTTCTTAGTACTTCAAGCCCTACCGACCTACCAATTTTAATCGTTCTACAACAATCGAAAGTGCTCCATATAATTTATAAAAAATTTAAGAATTTGGGTGGATGCCACGCCCCCTGAATGGAAAATTTCAATTTTTCAATTTGTTTCTCTCTAAGTACTTAAAGTTCTACCGATCTACCAATTTTCATAGTTCTACAACAATCGGAAGTGAAGTAATTAATAAGCATTTTTAAGAATGTGGGTGGATGCCACGCCCGCCCCTTGAACGGAAAATTCCAATTTTTCATTTTTTTTTTCTAAGTGCTTTGATCCCTACCGATTAACAATTTTCATTATTCTACAACAATCGGAAGTGCTCCATATAATTGATAAGAATTTGGTGAGCCACCTGTGATTGATCAGCTCAGCAAATACTGCGAATTTGAAGTTTCTGACTTTATTGCTACTGAAGTTAGAGAGGGGTTGAAAATCGCCTGAGTTTGTTTCTGTAAAGAGGGTGTAGTGCCGCGACCTTTATTTCAACCGAGAAACATTTACAATGCGGATGAAACTGGGTTCTACCGTCCAGGATCCTGGAAAAGTTGTATTAGAAACTGGTCAAAAAAGAGTGGGATCTATATCCAGCTGGGAGAGAGGGTGCAATATAACGGCATTATGTGCTATGAGCGCTGCCGATATTATCATTCCACCAATGTTCATTTTTCCTCGTGCAAGACACTCTCCTAGCCTTGAACATGGTGGGCCACCTGGGGCTCTCTACAAATGCTCGAAAAATGGACGGATGATAACAGAAGATCTTTTTGCAAATTGGCTAGAGCACTTTGTCATCCATGCCAAGCCAACAAACTAAGAAAAAGTTCTGCTTATCCTGGACAATCATTCTAGTCACATAACACTTCAAGCACACGAATACTGTCGCAAAAACAATATTGTTATGCTCTCAATCCCACCACATAACTCCCATTGGATGCAGCCACTGGACGTGGTTTTGTATGGTCCACTAAAAGCAGCGTACTGACACGAATGCAATTTGCACATGAAGTCTTATCTTGGCCAAAAGATAGCACCGCAGGATTTCGCCTTCCTTTTTCGAAGAGCTTTTGCTAGCGTTGCGTCTGTTGCCAAAGGAGAATCTGGGTTTAGGGCAACTGGAATTTCCCAGATTAATTCGGTGTCTTTTGTGACCAAGACTTCCTTCCATCTGAAGCGCTTCTTGACCAAACAGAAGAAGTTACTGAATTAGTCGAATCAGTAAGAGAACAAACTCCAAACCCTGCTTTGCAAGCCACGGTAAATTTGCCCACATCGGCCCCTTCGACTTCATCTGCTGTCTTGAACGAAAGTATAAAAACCTTTCTCCCAGTGCCAAAAAAAGCTGTCGCTAATCATAAAAGGAAGTGTAGGGATAAACAACATGCTACTTTGCTAACATCAGCACCTATGAAACAAAATTTGGAAGAAAAAGAACAAAAAAGAGCAGCCAACAAAAAAAACAAGGAAAACAAGGTGTTGCAAGTCTAATATTATTGCTGAAAGGATTGTCGATGATAACTCTGATGACTCCATAGTAGATGGTAGCAATAGCAACAAATGCTTTATTTGTGGAGAATTTGGGCGCAACAACGAACTGTTCAGGTTGGGACAGTCCATCTGGATATATATGCGATTTGTGCCTATAGAAGAGATGACTACCATTAACAGAATGGGTGACCGGATTTACCCGACCATGCGTCTAATCCCGGTCATCTTAAGCCTTTTTTTCTTTTGTATAACTTTTTTCCGTCCAGTTAATCTAAGTTTTTTTAATGTTAATAATAACAGCAAATAAATGAATAAAAAGTGAAGTAAAAGTATTATTTAAATAACTAATTACGTTTTATTTGAGTTTTTCTTGATATGACCGCTACTACCCAGTTTTACCCTACCCTTAAAATGATTTAACACAGTGCGAGCGAGCGTTAGAAAAATAAGGAAGCATTCGAGAGGAGATACCGATGCATATTTGTTTTGTAGTTCTGAATATAAAAATGAGTGGGGAAATACAGAGCCAGGTAAGCATTTCACATTCGGGAAGTGCGACTAGGAAAAGAATCTCTATAGTTGACATTACGTCCGAAATTGGACTCAAGGGTAAACTGGGCCCTATTTCATAAAACTACAAGACTAATAATTATTTGTGAATTCACGTGTAGTTTGTAAATTATTAGAAAATTTCTGTTTCATAATAGCCCAGTCAAATTAGTCAAAAAAAGGGCATCAAATCGCATTTTTCGATGGACAAAATTTTTTTATGGAATCTGTTTGGCTACGTCTCCTGATCATAAAAACGAGTTTTTGGGATTTTTGAGGTTAGGGAAAACCCGCCATCTTGAAAAAGAGATTGGTTTTGTTTTTATGCAATAAATCGCTTGCATTTTATTTTACAACAAAACGTCCTACTACAATCTTGTAGAAGATAAAATTACCTATAAAATAAGCTATCAACGACCTATTTAGGTGTTTTCGTTTTTGAGATATAACGGGCCAATATTCCCCTATGGGTTGTGTTTTGGGGGTGGTATGAATTTTCTTGAGTTTTCTAGGTAACCGTTGATTTTTTTGGATGATGCTATTAGAATCATTTTCAGTTCTTATATCGACCTATAAAACGAGCCATCTATCGATATCATCGGCCACGAATTGTGCGAGTTATCCAATTCATAGGATCACACTTTATGAGTAAGGAGATAAACATAAATATATTTTTTTTCGAAAATGTTTATCTGGTGAATCGTACAAAATAACTATTACTTAAAATGTTGTCCATAGTAATGATAACAATTTAACATACATGGTACGTGGAGTTGCATCCGCACCAAACAGAAGGTTGTAAAACAGCCGGGAAACTTAAGACACCCACATTTCTTGTTATTTAAAACTGAGTTATCTTTTTTCAATCCAAATGTAAAAGGTATTGCATGCGGTTTCTTAGGTTCTACGAAGAAAAACTTAATTGAATTTCAAATTTATTGATTGTTTCTTATTAACAGAATAATTTGAAAAAATGATAAAAAAAGAGGTAAAGTGTATTTAACATTAAGTTTCCCTGTGAAAGTATTTGAAGGGGAGGCAAATAATATTAAGGGGAATATTTTGAGATTTTTGAAGGTCCTGGTAGCATTTCATCATCGCATACATCAGCTTCAAAAATCGTTTCGTTTGGTGTCATTTCATCGTTATGAATCTGCAAGAGCAGGGTACTTTCATCTTCGCAATTATCTTCAGCAATTGTGATACATTTGGGGATGTTGCTGCAAGTTTCACCGCTGCAGTGTGCACAGACGGTGGAACATTTTAAACCCGCTTTGCGACATCCACAAGCCGCTCCACATCTTGATGCGCATCAGAAACAAGAAATAACCGTCATTATTTCGGGAGGAGCTGGTTCCTTGGTGGTCATCTCAGGAACATAAATTTTTGTATTTTTTCTCCAACCCCACTTTTCCGGATCCTGGTCGTTTCCTAGCCACGTTTGTACCTGGTGATAAGTCCGAAATATATGCTGTCGTAGCGCATCTTTTGTGGGGGGAAGTGAACATAAATTATTTTTTCATGTTTGCCACGGACTTCGTAAATTTTTTATAACGAAGTTCGTCAATTGAAGTTGTCTTTCCTCCACCATAGAGCGCCATGAAGAACTTTTCCCCTGCCACCTGACTGAACTTAACTGCCTGGAGTCACACAACGAATACCACCCATTGCATGAAAAGTACCCCTTCCATCAGTCGTGTTAGTGTTGAAGTCGCTGTTATCGAAGACAAACTGTGAAAAATCCAGTCGAAGAAATGGATCGCTGCGGACGCAAAATACAAGAAGCCTCAAATTTCAGAATTTCGTTGTATGATGCAGAAAAGTCCAACGATGAAAGAACTTCGATCAAATTTTTTGATCCGAACCTTTTGAAAAGAAGAGCTCCCACGCCGACTTGCAATGGAGAAACAAACGACCTTGCAGGAACTTGACTGATGATAGCGTGACAGATGTTTGTACATTTTCGTTCCCAGCTGTAAAAGGATCCTTTCTTATGTTCAGTAATGATACGCGACATGAAAGATTTCAGATAACGAGGAACAGCATTGTCAACATTATAAGAAAATTGTCTGGTTGCTGGTAGTAATCAACATTATAACATTGCAAACAAATATCGTTGTAGATAATATCGTCAGCTTCAAAAACTTTTTTCATTTTTGTATCTACCTACATCTTGCTCAAAGTTTGTATTTTCAAAAGATTTTTCAAAAATTTCGCGACTGCGATCAACAAAACTTAAAAACGTTTCGCGCCCTTTCTCGGCAAAAATGAAAAGTTTATTACCATATTTTTTCTGCAACCGATCTGTTATTGTGCGTAAATCTGGAATTTGAGGAGTTTGAATTTTTTCATAAGATCAGAGAGTTTAAACTGGCATTATTCGTTATGTTCTGATAGATAAGAGTATACGCACAGTACTTTGGATTCATCTATAGTGCGAAAACTTTGTCTGAGCACTGGTGTTTTGATTTTTATAAATGAATACCAATCAATAAATTTGAAATCTTTTTTAGGTAACACCTGTGAAATCGCATGCAATACCTTCGGTTTACATTTGGATCGAGAAAAGATAACTCAATTATAACAACAAGAAATGTAGGTGTCTTAAGTTTCCCGGCTGCTTTACAACTTTCTGTGTGGTGCGGCTGCAACTCCACGTACCATGTATGTTAAATTGTTATCATTACTATGGACAACATTTTAAGTAAAAGTTTTTTTGTACGATTCACCGGATAAACATTTTCGAAAAAAAAAAATATATTTATGTTTTTCTCCTTACTCAAAAAGTGTGATCCTATGAATTGGAAAACGCACACAATTCGTGGCCGATAATATCGATCGATGGCTCATTTTATAGGTCGATACATGAACCGAAAATGATTCTAAGAGCATCATCCAAAAAAATCAACGGTTACCTAGAAAACTCAAGAAAAGTCATACCACCCCCAAAACACAACCCATAGGGGAACATTAGCCCGTTATATCTCAAAAATGAAACCACCTACAGAGGTCGTTGATAGCTTATTTTATAGGTAATTTTATCTTCTACAAGATTGTAGTAGGACGTTTTGTTGTAAAATAAAATGCAAGCGAGTTATTGCATAAAAACAAAACCAATCTCTTTTTCAAGATGGCGGGTCTTCCCTATCCTCAAAAATCCCAAAAACTCGTTTTTATGATCAGGAGACGTAGCCAAACAGATTCCATAAGAAAAATGTTGTCCATCGAAAAATGCGATTTGATTTCCTAATTTGACTGGGCTATAAAGAAATCAAACAGACTAATAACTACAAGTATCCCAGACTTGTAGCTACAAGTAAATTTACAACTGCGGCTAATTTTTCTGTTTCATAAAAATATTTGCGCAAAAATGTATTTGTGACGGACTTGTAGCTACAATTGAAATTCTTATAAGTCTAGCAAGACTAATAAAATTAATTTTGTGTGCAGAATATGAATGTGTAGGTACCTATATTTCGAGTTTTTTTTTTAACAGCGAATGAAATATAAATAAAATTAGAAGTAATAGATAAATTAAACAATCATGCTTCCTCAGCCAAACAGCAGCTTTTTGAAACAATGCACTAAGTAGGTAACGGTACTAAATACCATGCTGTTGCTATTATGCAAGGAGTTTTAAAGCCCTTCACGGTGTGAAATGTCGTGCAATTTTCTGAGAACGCAATCTTAATTTAATTTAGATTCTCTTTTGGCATTCTTTTCCATTCCTTTTATGGTATTCTTTGAAGTTTGCATACAATTGAAGCGTTCATGCCAAGGAGAGGGTAGGTGACATGTTTTCGGTTTTTCACCACAATAGTATTTGAAAAATTTCAGTGTCTTTCTATAATCTCTAGTTTCCAACTTAGCTCTTTAAAAAATGGTTGGTATAAGGTAAGTAAATGCATCACAAAACTTTAAGATATTTTGGAATAAGGAGTTAAGATCTCTTAACACTTACAAAACACAAGTTTACAATATTTTGTTTACATAAGGGAGTTAACGTAGTTACTCCATTTTATGAAGGAAATAAAAAAGGTAATGATCCAATCAAAAAACTTTGAGCTCTTGCATCTCAAAACTATACCTACAATGTCACCTACACTCATCTTCATCTGAACGCTTGAATTGCGTTTTTCGAAAAATGTTAGCTGGCATGGGTAGAAAATGCTACGGCAGAGCCCACATAAATTAACATTTTTGCTGTAGGTTTAGGTAGGTAATGTAGGTCAAATTTTGGTGGATGCATTGATGAAACCCGAACACATACTATGAAAATACATTTTTTATTTAAAGGTCTGTCTCTATCGGTCCTCCTTTTGCATTATACATATTAAATTAAACTCTGACAGTTTACCTCAAGTACAAAAAAACTATTATTGTGCATTTATTCTTGTTTTTTTACAATTAATAATACCAAAAAAAAACTATTATTGCACATTTATTCTTTTTCTTCTCTTATAATACTGTTCATATATTAAACTCTGTTACCATAGCCGATGTTCAGCTCACAACTCAGCTTTCAAATTTCGACTTTATAATAAGTCCCTGAGTAAAGATGTGGTGCATCTGTTGTCCAAGAAACTCACATAATCATTTAAAATAATTTCAATATATCTTAATTTTATTGCCAACACAAAATATCTTAAAGATACACATACACATACACACAAAATATCTTAAAGATACACATACACCACACACAAATGAAATAAGTTTTATTTAAACTCAAGATACCAACAGGGGATGTTTATATTTGTATCGTCAAACCCCGCATCCACCCGTGATGATCTGCGTAACTGCCTGCATTGGCTTTCCATCTTCGTCTGGTTGTTTCTGTTATAAAACACTGCAGAAACGAACCGATGATGGAAATAAGGGATGAAGTTGAATCCTATATCCCATGTCGACTGCAAACGAATGGTGTCACTACAAATTCGGCACGATCCTGTTGATACCCACTGACCTAGAAAAAAAAGAAGAAAAGGGAGTAAAAAAAAAAAAAAAAAAAAAAAAAAAAAAAAGGAGTAAAAGAAAAAAAAAATAAGAAGTTTTGGTGAGGTATAGCGTATAGGAGTAGGAGACTGACTTGTGAAATACCAGACTACAAGACGCCAACTTAGGGGTAGTTTTCTCTGACTTAATCTTGCTGTTAATTTCATTTTTGATAGTAACCTGGAAAATAAGATAAATAGTTAAATGTAAATAAATAAATAAATAAATATAGTGGAACAGCAATGGACTAACCTGTAGGTAGAGACACAGCGACGCCGACGCCCTTTGCTAACCAAGGCATCGGTGGATGTTTTCGAATGTCACAATCCTTCTCACTTTGTAAATGTTTATAGCCAAACCACAATCAAGCGTTCGGTCGCGCCGACTTTGACATATCCAATAGAAACAATGGAATCTTATGGGGCAATCTTAAATGTTACCTCAGGCGTCGTGCTCGCCTCAGATCGTAAATATCGTAAGCCTGAGCCAAACGCTCGAATAGATCTATTTTCTATTCCAGTCGCGCTTTGACAACTGAAATAGAGTTTTTCTTTTGCTGTGTTCTTTTTTTGTGCGCATGATAAGTGTTTTAACAAATATTTAATTTAATTTACCTGTTTTGATTAAAAAAAAAGAGATTAGTAATTCTTTAAGACAGAAGAAACTTAAAATTGTGGTTTTGTGATTTTCTTTATTAATTTGCAACGAAAACAGCAGTAATAAAACTCTTTGTATCTACGTGTGTTTGAAGTTGATTTTGTTGCAGTTCAACATGAAGATTGGATGTAATAGAACTATTAAAATTTATTAAAGTGTTTATTTTATCCTTTTATTAACATAACAATTTAATAAAACTACACAGTGATAACCAAAAATAATCAAATAAATAAACCAAATATTCCTGTGAAATTAATTGTTTTGTTTTATTTATTTCATTCCCAAATACCTACGATTTTTTTTTTATGCATTTGACAGCTGTTTGCACTGTTCTCTTTCTTGGGCATGTTCGATTGCCTGAATCAATTTAAGTTCCGGAGAAAGTGTTTATATACACTGTGCCAGGTTCTGTAGTGATGAAATCTGAAACAAAACACATGAGTTTCGTTCCATTTTTAAAAGCTTCTCGACGAATTTTGTCGATGCAAGGGTTATAGAACAAGAGCATTGGTTTGCGTGCTTTAAAAGCAAAAGAATTTTCAATAAAAGTTTTTCAATGGAAATGTATGGTGACTTCACACATTTCTTGTTTTAATTCTTTTTATTGTGAAAACTCAAATACATTTTCATTCAACAGTACAAACTAAATGCAATTGTAGTTTGTTTAATCTTTGCTAGTGCAAATAAGTGTGTTTTTGTAAATATTTGTATGTTCCAAATAAATGTGGCTTGGAAGGAAAAACATTCTCCTTGCTCTTTGCTTGTCCTTTGTCTGTGGTTGTTGGTTGTTGGTTGTAGGAAATTTAGAACTCGATAAGGGAATTTTCTCTTCATACCTCTTGGTTTTGGTACTTGCTAAGTATGGTGAATTTTGTACCTCACAACCTCACAACGATGTCAAACGGGCAGAATAATTCAGATTTGTGTGTGATGAGTGGTGAATATGTGATGCGGAGTGCTGTGTTGAATTGAAATTCCTTCTGTTTCGATGTTTATCTTTGTCGTATCGTACAAACTCCATTATGACACTTTGACATTCACAAATGTTAAAAAAGGTGCGTTTGGTTAGTTTTTGCAAAAACTGTCACTGTTTTAGTCGTTTCAACTGGTTTAGCAATTTTAACTCGCAGATTTCGGAGGATTAATTGTGGTTCCAATATGTGATAGTAGCGATATATGCTTCTACCATCTTTGAACTTCGCAGTTATTACGCCGAAATCAGTGATTTAAAATTTAAAAAAATTAAATTAAGCTTAAGTTAGTTACGTTTAAGTTTTCAAATTGTGAAGTGGTTTCATACTAACATTAATCATCAGGTTATTTATAAAAGAAAAATTTCGGGATTTTTATTTTTCATTGCTTCATAATTAAGAGCTAAAAAACCTGCTCAAATTTAGCTCCCGAGCCCACCGTTGCATTTGTTTATAAATAAAAGAGAGTTTATGTCCCCCTTCTTGGTGAAGAATTTTTATAGTAGCCGTGTTTTTTATTATCGGGATCTGGATCTGGATTAACTTTTATGCTATGTTCCCACCAATATGAAATCCCAGATTTCGGTTGAAAACTTTTGATATTTCAAGTTGATGGAACAAGATTTCATGGAAATTTCAACGAAATCTCAATGAAAACTCTAGATTTCAACGAAATCTTAATGAAATCCCACTCCACCAAGTCGAGAACTCCAAATTTTTCAGCTTAAATCTCAGATTTCGTTTTGGTGGGAACATAGTATTACACGTAATACAAAAACAAAATAATGGGAAATTTTCAAAAAATGTTTTTGTAACACGTGTTAAAGTAAATCCAGATCCAGATCCCGATGATAAAAAAACACGCCTAATGTAAGTTTAAGGAAACAGAACTTTTATTCTGTCATATTTGTAATTTGTTAACGCCCGAAGCCTGAAGCTACATTCCGTTTTGCAAATTTAATGGTCGCGCTTTATGACACAGGATATCGTAAACTCGATAAAACGCCCGTCAAAGCGCGACCGACCCAACGCGAGATTGTGATTTGGCCATTAGTTATTCGTAGGTATTCCGTAAATGTTAAATTATTTCTAGTTTTGTTTATTTTGATATTTTTACAATTTCTGAGGTTAATATTAAATTACTTTATAAAGGCTTCCAGAGACACGGCCATGATGGTTAGCAAACAAAATGAAATATGAAATGAATGGATTTGGAAAAGAATAGGAGGCAACGTTCAAAATAAGAAAGAAAATAAGTGACAAGGGGAAAACAGAACAAGAGACAAGAAGGAATTCAAAATTGTAATAGATGAAGATGGTTGGTGTGGTAGATAGCTGAGCTTTAGGGTCGGTAACATAGGCAGTTTTTGAAAAGTAGTGTATGTTATCGAAAGTTATTTGCGGGTAAAGTGTAATAATTATTGTAAGTAGATACATATTAATAGTTTTAAGATTGATTATGATTAGCGAAGATAGTTTTGAAGCATAGGAAGTACTTTTTCAGTGAGGTGAATTGGTATGTCCTAAATTTAGTACACCTTAAACTTACCTTAGCGAGCTTTTATTTCCAATGTAAGAACCACTGGAATAAAATACAGAAAAAGAAAGGAAAAAGGTAATGACCGATTATAAGTTTTTTTTTGATTCTGATGTCACCATCCCTCATTTGCAAATTTAAATCAGAAGAGTTCAGACTTCAGATATTGCCAAGTGTTGCCGTCACTCAAGTACATGGTGTTCCCATAGAATACTAACCTACCGGTACAAAGTGATATTCGTGGAGAAAAAAAAAATTTGCTGTGAAATTGAAATTAGCTGTGGAAGGTGAAATTAATTTATACATAAGTCTTAAGGACTATCCGAAGGTAGAGATTTTCTTATGATACCTAGCAAATAAAATATCTTGGGAAATATTCATACATATGTTCTTTACATAGGATAATTTATATATATCTACCCTGATATATGTAAGCATATATAGTCATATATATATATATACGGAAGGGATAAATCCCTACAAGTGAAGACATTTAGCAACATTGCGAGACAATTGGAGGTTGCCGGGGTGGCCTAGTTTGCAAAAAGCAGTTTATGTGGGACACCTGTTCTTCGTAAAGTAAAGGTATGTTCCAGTCTGATGAAGTTTTTTGCTTGCCTTCCGGATATTTAACTATTGGTTGGATTTAGGTTTTGGGTCAGAAGTCCAGAAAACAGATTTTTTTTGCATCCAACTGAAATCAAACATGCGTATGTAATAGAGGATAATACTGATGTATCTAGTGACGCAACACATGTGATGCAAAAACACCTATACATATATGTATAGATATTTCTATATATGGGAAAATTGAGTCCCGTGACCCAGACCTTTACTGTGGTTCCTTTAAGTGACCGAACGAATTTGAAGGGTACCCCAAGGGCAAAGATACAAGAGTTATTACTAGGAGGGGTGCTTTCGTGGACTGCGAAACAAGAGAGAGGTTATCCAGCCTCAATTTACTTAATTTTTTTTGATACGATTTAGTTTTTTTTTTTAATTTTTAAGTTTGATTTTTTTATATATTTGTTTTATTTTTTTTTACTCTTTTTGATTTCTTGAAGATTTTTTTTTTGAATTACAAATCTTTTAACGTAGCTGAATTAACGTAAATTGAAATTTTACTTACTGTGTGAAGGTTATCAGAAGGTTAATGAATTTATGGTTGAAATTTTTGAATTTTAATGAAGTGAATTGTGCTTTGCCTGAGGTCAATTAACTTAATATATAGTTTATTTTGTGCGCGTAGAGAGGCTCCAAAAAGGAAGCCATTTTTTTTGGTAGAAGTTACCTACAGATACCGTCATCTCCATATGTGCTGCCGGCAGGACGTCGAGGGACGAAGGATAACATACATACGTAAGTCAATTTATTTAACATACATCATAATTATATATTTGGTGATTTGATTAGGGAACTAAGCAACCAATTCATTTTATTAACTTCTAGTATAATTTCGTTCATTTTTTTTTTTTCCTTTAATTTGAATATATATATGTATGATTTTTGAGGCCCATGGGCAGAAGTATTAAAAATTTGAAATTTGCAAGTTTATTTGAGTGAGTTTTGTTTGGTAGTGCGATGGAGTGCTAAACGTCGCTGAAGATGTGTGGAGGCCTGACCAGGCCGCCGATCTGAGGGGGGGGGGAAGATCAAGTTTGAGACAATGACGTAGGAGATGAGACGAACGAACTATATGACTCAAACATGACCGATAACATTTCACGACATTCGATGACATTTATAGACATTGTACTGATAGAACTGTAATATACGGACGTTACTGACTTACGTACATGAAACATTTTGGACTTAGGACATTATGCTTTGACTTTGAGATTGTAGTATAACTCACGACTAGAGGTCACTTTAGGGGCTAATTCTATAAAATAAGCCAAAGAGTTAGTCATGGTTATATCGTAGATATAAGGGTGGGGTAGGCCTGACAATGCCGAAAACATCTGGCAAAGCCGACTGTGACTCGTCGAACCACTGTGTGATGGGGACATCGAGAGAAGATTGATTTCTAGTAGGGTCTAGAGTAAGGATATTTAGTAGGTTAGATTGTTAGTTTAGGACCATATACATATGTTACTATATATATAGGCGTAATACATTTACATATATAGTTATGGATATGTTCGTATATTCATTAGAATTTTATTTACTAGTTCTTAGTTAGGTTAGTTAGCGTAGAGTTTCGCAACGACTTACTGAAATCAGTCTTAT
Source organism: Dasysyrphus tricinctus (assembly GCA_963921185.1). Classification (NCBI taxonomy): domain Eukaryota; kingdom Metazoa; phylum Arthropoda; class Insecta; order Diptera; family Syrphidae; genus Dasysyrphus; species Dasysyrphus tricinctus. The sequence continues at coordinate 281,733,823 of OY992530.1, read as the reverse complement.
ATACTTACCCTTCTCTTCACACAGTGGCATAGGTACCTGGACCTGTGCAGATCCTCACTTACCTATTTTTTAAATCTTATTTTAATTTTCCTTTCCTAATCCTATCCTTTTCCCATATAAAGGCACGAAATTTTGATGTTTGAGTAGGAGTTGCTAGGATGAGGGCAGGAACCAACCCCATTCCGTCGAGCTTAGCCGAGCCAAAGCAAGCGTGCCTCCGCCTTCCTACTAGCAACAAAGACGCCCCCGTGGCCTATCCTAAACTCATAACAATGGCGCCCAACGTATCGAACGGCTTTCGAGATTTATTGGGACTCCAAAGGAGACGATTTTTTTTATTAAAGGTCGTCACTTTGGACTCACAATGATCTTAGTTAACATTTTTTTTTTTCTTTTCATATTAAAATTTCCTATCCCATCCTTTATGCACAAGTTTAGGGACCGTACATGTTCTCTGAAGGTTGTAAGCAGATGACAGCTGTCCAGTCATTCAGGTCAAGCACCAGAAGACTTAGTGAGGTAGTTAGATGGTTGCAACCAGACAGAGAGCGGGATAGGATAACGTACTGAAAAGTTTTGCCTTCCATTATGTTAGGCACCGTCAGACAAATAGTGAGGCATGAGTTTGAAATTACAAAATCCTATTCGTGTGGATGATTATCTCCGATTCTAAGCCAACCTTCCATTAGGTTTTTCATCAGATGGTACGATGTGGTGAGAAAACGGAGATAATCGGAAGCACTCGACGAGTTCCAGAGGCACTAGTCGTGAACAATACAAATTCAATAAAGTGACATTAAGACTTTTACTTCCCTTTGCAGATTGTGTAGGAAAACCTGGTCACAAATCCACACATCAAGCATTATCGTTGAGATACAAAGCAGGAAACAAATAAACAAGAAAGCTCAAAAGAAAAAAAAAAAAAAAACCAAAAAGCGAATTTAATTTTTTTTTGGCTTAGACAGAAAACTTCGAAATACCTAAAAAAAGAAAAGTTACCAGAATTTCAAATCTTATCTTGAATTTTTTTTGATAGGGAAAAGAATTCATTATATTGTGAAAAAAAAAGAAGAGATAGAAGTACTGAATTCCTTTTATTTTACCTATTTTACTATTCTTAATTTATTTTAGGGGTTGATTTTCTTTGTTTTTTTTGAAGAAAAAGGGTATATTTTTTTTATTTATTTACAAGTTCGATTTTTTTTTAAAATTTTTTTTGTATTTCATAAGTGAATTTTTTTTTAATTAAAATGGCTGGTAGGAAGGGAGCAGTCCCGAAGAAACCCAAAGAAGGGGGGACTGGAGCAAGGGCTAGGACTCGGTCAAGGTCGAGAAACAGTGATGAAGATGAATCATCGCACCCGTTACCTCACCCGCCAGAAACTCGTATTGACCTTAATCAAACCATTCCAAGGAATCCATTTTCTGACGAGGATGAAATTCCGGGTGAAAATGTCGGAGCGATTGAAGAAGATAGTACAGGGGCTGGAGCTGTTAACGCAGCCCAGAGTGGTACAAACCCTGAAGATGCGATCCCAATTGATTCGGATCATGAGGATGAAGAGACTCGCTTAAATATACGAAAGAAAACGCAAGATCTAGAAAAAGAGAGATTACAAATTACACACACTTTACATCAGGGAAATGAAGATTATACGGAAAAGATAGGCAAAGAACTGTTAGAAGGGGAAAGCATAGTAAAGGTAATCGAGTGCACAGTTTCGAGAGCAATTCATGAAACTCACACAAAGACCATGAACCTGCTGGCAGAGCAGATGAAAAATATGAAGACGATGCGAAGTATGGTAGATGTAGTTACTAACAACGTTTTGACGATGCATGAACGTTTACGTCTTGTGGAGAAATCTACACTTTTGCTTCACTCGAAAAGTGAACAGAGGGCAGAGTCATCTAAGTCTGACCAAAGCCTGAAGTCACCGACATTAGTACCGGTTCAGAATGAAGATCAGCCTTCCTTGAGGAGGACTGATAATCATCAAGTTTTTTCAAAGAGGATTGATATTCATAAGTGGGGTATCAAATTTGATGGTACTCCAAAAACAATGACGGTAGAAAGCTTCATCTTTAGGATTGAGACTCTACAAAAGAAAAACGGTGTCACTTACGAGCAAGTTTTTGCTAACTTTCACCATTTATTGTCAGGATCTGCTGAAAAGTGGTACTGGCAATATCTAGAAGAGAATCAAGGAGATGAAATGCTCAACTTTTTCGATCTTAAAACTGAGTTGTTGAGACAATTCCGTAATAGTAAGAGGGATCACGAGATTCTCAGACTAATTATGGATAGGAAGCAACAACCTCACGAAAATTTCGATGAGTTTTACGAAGAAGTAAGGGGTCTCACATTGCAAATGCGAATTAAGCCTCCCGAGAAAGACATCCTATCAATTGTTCGGCAAAATATCAAAGACAGGGTGGCGAATTTAACTTTTGGTTGTAATATACGAAGCATACAAGATTTGAGGGAAGAGTGTAGACGAGCCGAAAAACACTTGGCTGCGAGAGAGAATAGGTTTAAGAAACAAGTCAATGAGATAGACGATCATAGATCTTCTCGCAATAGAGTTTTATCGGAGGAATCGGAGGGTGAGGAGGAACATGTTGCTGCAATGCAGTACAATAAAACTGACAAACTACAGACAAACTCAAGACAAGACAGAAGGCAAACAACTTACAAGAACAATGACAGAGACAGAAGAACAGAACCCAAGACAGACAAAATAGCATCTTCAGCAGCATGTCCCTCAACATTTCATGCACTGACATGCTTCAGCTGTGGAAAGGGAAACCTTTGTTTCAGTTGTACTGGCTGTCAGGAAAACCTGAAAGTCGGCAGTGCAACCGGGAGCACAGCGCCGGCGAAGATGTCCCTCCCGGAAAAGCAATAAGAATTTTAAAAAGAGAGAAGATTTCTAAGGAAGATAATAGCGTAAACATTAGTCCTTCACCTCACAAAAGCCTTCACCAACGTATGAGAGATTATGAAGCAGCGAAGAAAAGAATTTTTAATGAAGAGATAGATGGTGAAGAGGTGAAGAAAAGTAGAAACTTTAGAAAAATAGAAAAACTTAGGGAAAAATGTGCAATAATCAAGAAGAGAAAAAGTATGATAGAGTCTTCAGTTTTATCCGTATCAGGTGATAACAGACCATACGCGAACGTTATTGTTAAAGGAGAAGAGATGCAAGGACTGCTAGATAGTGGAGCATCAGTTAGCTGTATAGGGAGAGATGCAATAGATTTTATTAAGAGACATGATATTAAAACGAAAACAATGACAATAGATATACGAACAGCGGACGGAAATCACCAACAGATTAATGGGAGGTTTAGAACCGAAGTTACGTGGGGTGATCAAACACACGAATTGGAACTATATATAGTTCCCACCTTACAACAACAACTTTACTTGGGAGTTGATTTCTGGAGGACTTTTAAAGTCGCTCCAAAACATAATAGGTTCTCTTGACGCTCCATCACCAGCGAAGCAACCAGAGTTTGATCCCATGCGAAAGCTTACGCATTCACAATCTGAAGAGCTTGAGCGGGTCAAGCAGACATTCCCTTCATTTGCAGTGATGGGATTGGGTAAGACATCAGTCGAAGAACATGTCATTGAGATGGAAGACGAAACCATACCCATCAAACAACGACATTACCCAATCTCTCCTGTAATACAGAAGTTAATGTATGCTGAGCTTGATCGGATGCTCGAGTTAGGAGTCATTGAGGAAAGCAATAGCGCTTATAGCTCTCCAGTAGTGTTAGTGCGTAAGCCAGGCAAAAACAGACTTTGTTTAGATTCACGGAAGGTGAACGCAGCCACGAAAAAATTTGCGTACCCTCTCCCGCATATAGAAGGGATTTTAAGTCGACTTCGTGACACACACTTCATCTCGTCTATCGACTTGAAGGACGCCTTTTGGCAGATTCCTCTGGAGCTCAAGTCAAGAGAGAAGACGGCTTTCACAGTCCCTGGACGACCGTTGTACCAATTCACGGTTATGCCGTTTGGTTTGTGCAACGCCGCCCAGAGAATGTGTAAGCTGATGGACAAAGTCATTCCATCTCGTTTGAGAGAGAATGTCTTTGTCTATCTCGATGACCTCTTGATTTGCTCTCCGGATTTTGAAACCCACATGAGCGTTCTCAAGGAGGTGGCGAGATGTTTGCGGGAAGCGGGATTGACTATCAACGTGGAGAAAAGCAAGTTTTGTTATAAGGAGATTAAGTACTTAGGTTATTTCGTTGGTGATGGTTGTCTGAGAACAGACCCCGAGAAGGTTTCCGCAGTGAGGGATTTTCCTGTTCCTAAGACCCCCAAACAACTCCGTCGGTTCTTGGGGATGACGGGTTGGTATAGACGCTTCATCCCAAATTTTGCGTCTATATCAGCCCCAATGACAGACTGTCTAAAGAAGGGGAAAGACTTCGCTATGACAAGTGAAGCTTTGACTGCATTCGACAACTTAAAAACGACATTAATAACCGCACCTATACTGACGAACCCTGACTTCACAAAACACTTTTATATACAATGCGACGCTTCATCTACTGGTGTAGGGAGTGTTCTCTTCCAGATGGACGATGACAAGAATGAACGACCGATAGCATTCATGTCTCAGAAGCTTAATTCCGCACAACGTAATTATAGCGTAACGGAACTTGAATGCTATGCGGCCGTTCTTTCAGTAAAAAAGTTCCGGGCTTACATCGAAGGATTACCTTTTACCATTATAACCGACCACGCAAGCCTTAAGTGGCTGATGACACAGAAGGACTTGAGTGGTCGATTAGCTCGTTGGAGTTTCAAGCTCCAAGGCTTCGATTTCACAATAGAGCACAGAAAGGGAATCCTGAATGTAGTCCCGGATACTCTCTCAAGAGTCCATATGGATGAGATCAATACCGAAACACCAGAAGTTGACTTCAACTCTCCATACTTTTCATCAGAAGAGTATGTGGAGTTGAAGAAGACAATTATCGAGAACCAGGATAAACTACCAGACGTGTGCATTTCAGACGACTTTGTGTACAAACGAACTGACAAAAGGACAGGAGACCCTATTCAGGAAGACAGAGCCTGGAAACTCTGGGTACCGAGGGAGTTGTGTGGGGGTCTGTTGGAAGCAGCACATAATTCTCCTGCTGCGGGTCATGGAGGAATCCATAAGACGCTATCGAAATTGAGACAAAGATATTTCTGGCCCAATATGTCTATTGAGGTCCAGGAATATGTTAAAAACTGTGATATTTGCAAATGCAATAAAGCGATGAACGTTATTTCAAGACCACCCATGGGACAGCAGACCATTACAGAACGACCTTTCCAACGACTTTACATTGACTTTTTAGGACCTTATCCGAGAACGAAGACAGGACACACGCACATATTCATAGCTCTAGATCATTTTAGTAAATACGTTTTTCTTAAACCAATCCGCAAAGCAACAGCAGCAGAGGTAGTTAAATACCTTGAAGAAGGAATATTTCATTTGTTCGGAGTACCCGAGTATATTCATTCTGACAATGGAAAACAATTCATATCGGAATTGTTTTCCAGCCTTTTGAACAAGTATAACGTGAAACATGTTCGAACTGCCTTTTATTCACCACAAGCCAACGCTTCGGAGCGAGTAAATAGGTCAGTTCTATCTAAAATTCGTTCGTACATCAAAAGCGATCAAAGAAATTGGGATGCTCATGTTAGCAACACTGCCTTTTCGCTCCGAAGTGTTGTGCACGATGCTACAACATTCGAACCTTATTACGCAGTATTCGGAACACAGATGGTTCAAAACGGAGAAACATATAAACTTCTTCGTAAACTTGACATGCTTAAAGATACGAATATCGAAATTATCAATAAAGCCGATAAATTAGCGTTAATTCGCAAAAATATCTATGAAAATCTTAAATTGGCACATCAAAAATCAACTAAAGTATATAACACGCGAAGTCGAGATATTTCATATAAAACAGGACAAATTATTTACAGGCGCAACTTTAAGCAAAGCAATATGGCCGAACACTATAATGCTAAATTAGGACCGAAATTTATCAAAAGCATAATCCTAAAACCAATCGGAAGCTCCCTTTATGAAGTGGGTAATTTACAGGGCGTGAAAGTAGGTGTCTTTCATGCGAAGGACCTACATGCTTAAATCGAAAATATTGTTGACGCACTCATGCTGCTGTTGCTTTTGTTCATCTGTGATATTAGTGTTCGTACTATTTATGTAATTCAGAGTTTTATTTATTTATTTATTTATTTATTTATTTATTTATTTATTATAATTTTATTTACACTTATTAATTTATTCATTTATCATAGTTTTATTTATTTATATTATTTATTATAGAGGAAAAGACTGAAATTGTTAGAGAGAATAAAGACTGATCCCTATACTAGGCAATAAAGATAGGTACCTTATTCCATTTATTTCGATAATTATAGGTACTAATAACTATTACCAATCATGCCCATGATAGTAGTAAAACAATGATGCAGTTAGTTTGGATAAGAAAAAAGGAACAACTACATAAGTACATATGCCCGGCCAAATCACGTAAAACGTTAGTTAGAGAGTGGGACGAGCCACACGCTATCGAACGGCATTGAAAATGACAAATATAATATAATGTCCAAATCAAAACGCTTCGTTGAAAGACAAGACCGATCAACTATGAATTTTCGATGTCAGTCCATTCGCGACCACTCAAACACTGCCGTCGTGTGTTACCATAGCCGATGTTCAGCTCACAACTCAGCTTTCAAATTTCGACTTTATAATAAGTCCCTGAGTAAGGTGCCAGTTATAGCTATCATTGAAACTCATCATTGAAAATTTTAATGATTGATTTTGAGACGTTTAGGAGGCAAAATCATTTGTTATTTTGATGGACGATCAAAGCTTAAAACTTCATTAATATTTCTAATCCAAAAAAAAATTCAAATAGGCCCAACTTTCCACAAAAATTGACTTTTAATTTTTCAATGATCATTGGTAGGGTAGTTCAATCATTGAAATAAGAAAAGTCTTTTCATGTGGAAAGTTGAGCCTATTTGAACAATGTTTTTGGCTAGAAATATTAATTAGGTCTTTAGCTTTATATTTCCATTAAAAGAATAAATGATTTTACTTCCTAAACGTCTCAAAATCAATCATTAAAATTTTCAATGATGAGTTTCAATGATAGCTATAACTGGCGCCTAAAGATGTGGTGCATCTGTTGTCCAAGAAACTCACATAATCATTTAAAATAATTTCAATATATCTTAATTTTATTGCCAACACAAAATATCTTAAAGATACACATACACATACACACAAAATATCTTAAAGATACACATACACCACACACAAATGAAATAAGTTTTATTTAAACTCAAGATACCAACAGGGGATGTTTATATTTGTATCGTCAAACCCCGCATCCACCCGTGATGATCTGCGTAACTGCCTGCATTGGCTTTCCATCTTCGTCTGGTTGTTTCTGTTATAAAACACTGCAGAAACGAACCGATGATGGAAATAAGGGATGAAGTTGAATCCTATATCCCATGTCGACTGCAAACGAATGACCTAGAAAAAAAAGAAGAAAAGGGAGTAAAAAAAAAAAAAAAAAAAAAAAAAAAAAAAAGGAGTAAAAGAAAAAAAAAAATAAGAAGTTTTGGTGAGGTATAGCGTCTAGGAGTAGGAGACTGACTTGTGAAATACCAGACTACAAGACGCCAACTTAGGGGTAGTTTTCTCTGACTTAATCTTGCTGTTAATTTCATTTTTGATAGTAACCTGGAAAATAAGATAAATAGTTAAATGTAAATAAATAAATAAATAAATATAGTGGAACAGCAATGGACTAACCTGTAGGTAGAGACACAGCGACGCCGACGCCCTTTGCTAACCAAGGCATCAGTGGATGTTTTCGAATGTCACAATCCTTCTCACTTTGTAAATGTTTAGTTATTCGTAGGTATTCCGTAAATGTTAAATTATTTCTAGTTTTGTTTATTTTGATATTTTTACAATTTCTGAGGTTAATATTAAATTACTTTATAAAGGCTTCCAGAGACACGGCCATGATGGTTAGCAAACAAAATGAAATATGAAATGAATGGATTTGGAAAAGAATAGGAGGCAACGTTCAAAATAAGAAAGAAAATAAGTGACAAGGGGAAAACAGAACAAGAGACAAGAAGGAATTCAAAATTGTAATAGATGAAGATGGTTGGTGTGGTAGATAGCTGAGCTTTAGGGTCGGTAACATAGGCAGTTTTTGAAAAGTAGTGTATGTTATCGAAAGTTATTTGCGGGTAAAGTGTAATAATTATTGTAAGTAGATACATATTAATAGTTTTAAGATTGATTATGATTAGCGAAGATAGTTTTGAAGCATAGGAAGTACTTTTTCAGTGAGGTGAATTGGTATGTCCTAAATTTAGTACACCTTAAACTTACCTTAGCGAGCTTTTATTTCCAATGTAAGAACCACTGGAATAAAATACAGAAAAAGAAAGGAAAAAGGTAATGACCGATTATAAGTTTTTTTTTGATTCTGATGTCACCATCCCTCATTTGCAAATTTAAATCAGAAGAGTTCAGACTTCAGATATTGCCAAGTGTTGCCGTCACTCAAGTACATGGTGTTCCCATAGAATACTAACCTACCGGTACAAAGTGATATTCGTGGAGAAAAAAAAAATTTGCTGTGAAATTGAAATTAGCTGTGGAAGGTGAAATTAATTTATACATAAGTCTTAAGGACTATCCGAAGGTAGAGATTTTCTTATGATACCTAGCAAATAAAATATCTTGGGAAATATTCATACATATGTTCTTTACATAGGATAATTTATATATATCTACCCTGATATATGTAAGCATATATAGTCATATATATATATATACGGAAGGGATAAATCCCTACAAGTGAAGACATTTAGCAACATTGCGAGACAATTGGAGGTTGCCGGGGTGGCCTAGTTTGCAAAAAGCAGTTTATGTGGGACACCTGTTCTTCGTAAAGTAAAGGTATGTTCCAGTCTGATGAAGTTTTTTGCTTGCCTTCCGGATATTTAACTATTGGTTGGATTTAGGTTTTGGGTCAGAAGTCCAGAAAACAGATTTTTTTTGCATCCAACTGAAATCAAACATGCGTATGTAATAGAGGATAATACTGATGTATCTAGTGACGCAACACATGTGATGCAAAAACACCTATACATATATGTATAGATATTTCTATATATGGGAAAATTGAGTCCCGTGACCCAGACCTTTACTGTGGTTCCTTTAAGTGACCGAACGAATTTGAAGGGTACCCCAAGGGCAAAGATACAAGAGTTATTACTAGGAGGGGTGCTTTCGTGGACTGCGAAACAAGAGAGAGGTTATCCAGCCTCAATTTACTTAATTTTTTTTGATACGATTTAGTTTTTTTTTTTAATTTTTAAGTTTGATTTTTTTATATATTTGTTTTATTTTTTTTTACTCTTTTTGATTTCTTGAAGATTTTTTTTTGAATTACAAATCTTTTAACGTAGCTGAATTAACGTAAATTGAAATTTTACTTACTGTGTGAAGGTTATCAGAAGGTTAATGAATTTATGGTTGAAATTTTTGAATTTTAATGAAGTGAATTGTGCTTTGCCTGAGGTCAATTAACTTAATATATAGTTTATTTTGTGCGCGTAGAGAGGCTCCAAAAAGGAAGCCATTTTTTTTGGTAGAAGTTACCTACAGATACCGTCATCTCCATATGTGCTGCCGGCAGGACGTCGAGGGACGAAGGATAACATACATACGTAAGTCAATTTATTTAACATACATCATAATTATATATTTGGTGATTTGATTAGGGAACTAAGCAACCAATTCATTTTATTAACTTCTAGTATAATTTCGTTCATTTTTTTTTTTTCCTTTAATTTGAATATATATATGTATGATTTTTGAGGCCCATGGGCAGAAGTATTAAAAATTTGAAATTTGCAAGTTTATTTGAGTGAGTTTTGTTTGGTAGTGCGATGGAGTGCTAAACGTCGCTGAAGATGTGTGGAGGCCTGACCAGGCCGCCGATCTGAGGGGGGGGGAAGATCAAGTTTGAGACAATGACGTAGGAGATGAGACGAACGAACTATATGACTCAAACATGACCGATAACATTTCACGACATTCGATGACATTTATAGACATTGTACTGATAGAACTGTAATATACGGACGTTACTGACTTACGTACATGAAACATTTTGGACTTAGGACATTATGCTTTGACTTTGAGATTGTAGTATAACTCACGACTAGAGGTCACTTTAGGGGCTAATTCTATAAAATAAGCCAAAGAGTTAGTCATGGTTATATCGTAGATATAAGGGTGGGGTAGGCCTGACAATGCCGAAAACATCTGGCAAAGCCGACTGTGACTCGTCGAACCACTGTGTGATGGGGACATCGAGAGAAGATTGATTTCTAGTAGGGTCTAGAGTAAGGATATTTAGTAGGTTAGATTGTTAGTTTAGGACCATATACATATGTTACTATATATATAGGCGTAATACATTTACATATATAGTTATGGATATGTTCGTATATTCATTAGAATTTTATTTACTAGTTCTTAGTTAGGTTAGTTAGCGTAGAGTTTCGCAACGACTTACTGAAATCAGTCTTATATACTTACCCTTCTCTTCACACAGTGGCATAGGTACCTGGACCTGTGCAGATCCTCACTTACCTATTTTTTAAATCTTATTTTAATTTTCCTTTCCTAATCCTATCCTTTTCCCATATAAAGGCACGAAATTTTGATGTTTGAGTAGGAGTTGCTAGGATGAGGGCAGGAACCAACCCCATTCCGTCGAGCTTAGCCGAGCCAAAGCAAGCGTGCCTCCGCCTTCCTACTAGCAACAAAGACGCCCCCGTGGCCTATCCTAAACTCATAACAACTCTCAATATTTTTTCAAAGAAAGCTTACCTTGTCTTTTTCCTGTATGGAAAGATATTTACCTTGAAGATTCGAGCATTAGCAATCAATTTAAAGGCTTTTAAGTGGAGCCCCATCGATTTCTTTTCCATAGAAATAAAATATAATATTGATCTCTCGCTGCTGCTCCAACAAAATCAAATATTTATTTATTTTCGTATCATAGTTACGGACTTGTAGTTTTGTAGAAGCGTAATCAATTCTCAATAGCTTGAATTTGCCCAACTACAAGTGTAGAAAAATCTTTATGAAACACAAATTTACAACTCCATACTTTCCTATGCTTGTAGCTACAAATCTACAACTACAAGACTAATAGTTTTATGAAATAGGCGATAGGCCCCTGATGTGCATTCCTAGAAGTACGAGTATTACGGTGTAACTACTTACGGGAAGGAATGCTATATCTATGCAACTGGCTGCTATTTCACTAGAACATACTGAGATGCTTAAAGATTTGACAACGCTTTTAGAAAATAAAAGAACAAACTCTTTCGAAGGCCAACATGGAAGTGTGGATACATATTTTATTTGGTACCAAGATTAGGTTAGTATATAAGACTAATTTTAGTACAAATTTGTATAAGAGGTAACTAGTTAGAGATGTGTATTGTTTAATTCGTTATTTATAATACTCCTCCTGAATATTAGAATCAGTTAAACTGTATTCTTAATTTGTTAAAACAATAGAGATGTTTTGTATTAGCAACCGGTTTTCTTAGGGCATCAGCAGGCATCTGGTCAGATTGTAAAAATTTTATTTCGCCTGTTTGGTCTTCAATGGCTTCTCTTATGTAGTGGTATTTATAATGGAGATGTTTAGTCCTGGAATAATACGATCCTCCTTTAGCAAGATGTCCAGCACTTTGAGAGTCACAGTGTATAACAGTCGGTGTTCCAATCATGTATCCCAACTCATCTAACAGTAATTGCAAATATTGAGCTTCTTTCGCAGCACGCGTTGCCTTCTAGATTCCCAACTCACTGCTTCAAGCAATATCCGGCCGCCTAAACACAGAAAGGTGGAAAAGGGCTCCAATAAGTTCTTGATACTTTGATTTATCAATTTAAAGATTTTCTCGAGGAACGGTTGGATCCTTTTCCAGTCTCATTTTATTTTGCAACGGTAGTTTCATATGTTTCGCGTTTTCCATATTGTATTTTATTAATAAGTTTTTAATATAACCTGTTTGAGAAATAGATATATTACATTTATGGCCGATTTCACGAAAGGCTTTTAATTATTTAAAAAGCCTTTTAGCCTTAAAATAATGTTTTTTGGTTTCACCAAATGCTTTTATATTTTTGAAGATTTTAAATGCCCTTGTAAACTAAAAGCTCGTTTTTGTCTCATTAAATTTTCAAAGTCTTTTTTGTGAAGCCATTCCAGTCAACAACAGCTGATATTTTGCTGTCAGAATAATTGTCCCTCATCTATAATGCTTTTTCACTTTTTCTCATAGTCTTCGCATGTGCGAGGGAAACAACCTCTTTTTTTGAATCCAGGGATGTGAGCAAACTCAGTCAAATTAAAAAATCCCTAAAATATCCCTTTTCTACATTGGTGAAACTGAAAAATTTTAAATGTCTGATAAAATTTAGAAGGAGTTTAGATAAAAGTAATTTTAGTGTTTGTTTATGAAATTGGCCATTACTTTGATATATTTCAAGTCCCACACAAGTGGAGGGTTGTCCTAAATATCTTAATTTGAATACGGTTTTTAAATTTTGTATTATAAAATCAATGTGTTTCTGATTGTTTGATGCGATGATTATATCATCGACATAAACTCCAATGATTGCACCTTCATTTTCTTTTGTTTATAATAAATGCATTTGTCATAATTCGACTGGGGAGATTTAAATTGTTTAAGAGTATCATCAAGGGTCTTATACCACTGTCTACTTGGTTGTTTTAAGCCATAAATGGCCTTTTTTAACAAACAGACTTCATTTTTATTCCCATTATCGAAACCTTCAGGTTGTGACATAAATATCTCCTCATCAAGGTCGCCATTCAAAAAGGCGGTTGAAATATCCAGTTGATGCAGCTTCAAATGATGTTCGACTGAAAGAGCATATATTATACGCAAAGAACTTTGCCGAACGATAGGTGCATGACCCCTTGAACAGAATGAATGTAGCTGCAGCTGGTAGCAAGAGTTGAATTTATTTTAACTTCTGCTACACCATACATTCCTTGCTACATTTACAGCTTCTTATTGTGGCACTGTATACTATTTTTGTATCTTTCTACTTTGACAGTGCTACACGCGACAACTACAGCTACACCATTCTGTTCGGCCAGTAAGTGTCAGTGTAGTCAATGCAAAATTTTTGAACAAAACCCTTTGCTACAAGTCTAGCCTTTCTACGCTCTACGTTTCCATCAGGCTTATATTTCGATTTGTAAACCCATTTGCATCCGATTATGTTTCTTCCTGGTGGAGGGCTGCTGAGGACCCACGTCTTATTTTGGATCAATGATTCATATTCTTCGTTCATAGCGTTTTTCCATTCCTGACAAAATTTTGATTTTTTAGCTTCACAATAACTTTTTGGATCAGCCTCACGAACAGCTAAATTAGCGACTTCAGATAGTTCATTTGTCTTACTTCTAAGGTTATGATTCTTTTTAGGCTTACTTAATTTTTGTTCATCTTTTTGCGGACACTCCTCTATAGGCAAACTATAATTTTCCAAATTTTCTTCAACCTTTTCAAAAACGGTTCATTTGTTTCACCCTCAACGGTGTCTTCGAAAACATCATAATCGGGTTCGCTGTCGTCATCATTCCGTTTCGTCTTATTTTGATCAAAAACTTCTGCTTCTCGTCTTATGCCAAATTCATAAACATTTTCTTCATCACCAACTGTGTCCTGGAAAATATCATTATCGGTTTCGCTGTCGGTATCACCCTGTTTCACCTTAACTTGATCAACAACTTCACCTTCTTTTTCTTCTCTTCGTCTTAAGCTAAATGCATAAAAATGTTCTTTGGGTTCAGCATCGCAAAGATCTTCTTCAATAAATTTGACATCTCGACTTTTAATTACAGTTCTGGTAACTCTTTTCCATAAGCGATAAGCTTTTGATTCAATAGAGTAACCGAAATGTACATACTCTTCACTGCGTGGTTCCCACTTTGATTTTCCAGGCTTATTATTGAGAGCAAAAGCTCGACTTCCAATTCGTCTAAGGTGCTTGATGATTGGCATTCGACCAGTCCAAAACTGTTCTAGGGTCATGTTACGATTTAATGCAGCAGGGCAACGATTACGTAGGTAAGCAGCTGTGTGAATCAATTCTGCCCAGAGAAATTGTGGCAAATTCCTCTCTATCATAATGCACCTAGCCATTTCGTAAAAAATTAGCCATTTCCAGTAAAAAATTAGTGAAATCTTTGCTTAGTAATTCAGATGCATTATTACTTCGACGTGACAAGAGGGTGAAGGTAGATGGACTCGCAGAAATAGCTGCCAGAAGAGGAGATATCCGGGAATTGTACCAAATAGCCAAAGATGTTATCGGGAAAAAAAACAACACCAATCATCCTGTAATGGATGTGGATGGCACACTTTTGGTATCAATTGAGGATCAGCTTCGTAGATGGAAGGACCATTTTTGTGCCCTGCTTAATGAGGATTCAGTTGAGCAGAGTGCTGAAGTGTCCCAACTAAACGAGATGCGCAGGTCCTATAGGGGTATTGACATCGAACCCCCGTCAGAATCGGAAATCCAGACATCAATAAATCTCCTCAAAAACAACAAGGCGGCTGGACTGGACGGAATACCAGCTGAGTTCCTGAAAGCCGATCCCGTAACAGCGGCTAGTATTTTACATCCGTTGATACAAAGCATTTGGAAAAACGAAAGCTATCCCAGGGATTGGAAGGATGGTGTGATTGTTAAGTTGCCAAAGAAAGGTGACTTAAAGAATTGCAACAATTGGCGTGGTATCACCGTTTTGTTTTGCACAATGGGCAGCTATCCGACTCCTTCGTAGTGCAACAGGGTGTGAGACAAGGGGATGTTCTATCGCCAATTCTCTTCCTGCTGGCGATGGACGACGTATTGACGGCCAGTGTAGGTACAGCTGAGCGACAGGGCATTCAATGGAGACCGTTCGAAAGGCTCAGTCATTTAGACTATGCCGATGACATGTCTACTGGCAAATAACATCAGTGGGCTGAACGGGATGTGCCAAACACTGCAAGTGAAGGGAGAGTCGAGTGGTCTAAGAATAAACAGCAAAAAGACAAAAATAATGCTCACAGACCGCTCCACACAGCAGCGTATTATTCTACAGGAGACGCCAGTTGAAGTAGTCAAACAGTTCAACTACCCTGGCAGTATTGTCTCTGCAAACGGTGGTACGGATCTGGACGTTAAAAGTAGAATAAATAAAGCTCGTGCTGCCTTCGGTACTCTGTCCCCAATCTGGAAATCAAGTCAAATCTCCTTACGCACTAAGTTGAGATTCTTCGAATCCAATGTCAAATCCGTGCTGTTATATGCTTTTGAAACCTGGAAAGTCACGTCTATCATTTCGAAGAAATTGCAGGCTTTTGTGAATCGCTGTCTTCGCCACATCCTAAATAAATAATATCAAATGAGGAATTGTGGCGCAGGACAAGTCAAGAGCGGCTGGACGTCGACATAAGAAAGCGTTGGATTGGTCACACACTGAGGAAACCAAACGATGAAATTGCAAAGCAGTCCTTTGAATGGAATCCTCAGGGTGCACGGCGGGTTGGAAGACCAAGAACAACATGGAAATCAACTGTCTTAGCAGAAGCAGAATCCCAGAGAAAGACGTGGCCACAGCTAAAGTACCTTGCAGCAGACCGTGAAGGATGGAGACGTTTTGTTGACGCCCTATGCCCCAGCCGGGGTTACAGGACACGATGATGATGATGATGATGATTACTTATAATTTTTTAAATTTTTCTGCCAGTTTCATTTTCAACCAAAGATTTGTACTGTTCAAAAATACTTTGATATTCACTTTTGTGTCGCAAAAAATAAACGTGAACTTTTCGTGAAAAATCAATCAATTAAAAGTGGCAAAGTATGTATAAGCTCCTACTTATTGACTCGACACGCATTGGGCCACACAAGTCCGTATGTATTAGGTCCAATAAACAATTTGATGACTTGTCATTTTTTGAAAGAAAAGGTAGCCTAGTTTGTTTGCCTGTAATGCAGGTTACGCAATCCATTTTTACATTCGTGAAATTTGGCAAACCTATAAACCATATCCTCATTGCAAAGTTTCATTAAAGATCCCATATTTAAGTGGCCGAATCTTTTGTGCCATAGCTCAGCTAAATTGTCATCAATTCTAACTTTTTCTTGCTTATCGCTCTCAATTTCATAATTTTTAATTACGGTACAGGTTTCATGCAGATTTTCTTCTAATTCTACTATAAATAATCCATTATTTTTATAGGCTTCAAGTAAAATTTCATTTTCTTTTGTAATGCATGCAAATTATTCTTGAAAGTAACACTAACACAGCAACCATTATCAGTTGCTTTACTTGTTGATATTAAATTACTTTCAAGACTTGGGACGTATAGTGTGTTGAATAAGGATTTTTTTTTGGTTTCGCTTCTTATTTTTATTTTTAATATAACTACTATCTCTATTCCAATAATGTCAACTGGTTTTTTATCGGCAAGGCGAAGTGTTCCTTCAAATTTTTTATCAAGACTAATAAAGAAACTTTCGTCACAGCACATGTGAGACGTTGCTCCACTATCAAAACACCAAGTGCTCCTAATTTTTATTGGAGAGTATGCGCTGTTTGCATTTCACGTGGTTGATATCGTCCCATTGCAATAAAACCTACATCTGTTTTCTCACCTAATTTGATTGATAGGATTTTTCCTTTTGAACAAACACGCGGCAGTCTTTCATCATGTGACCCTTTAATCCACATTTATGTCAATTATATTGAAAATTTGACATACCTGGTTTGATAAAACTTTTCTTTTTCGGATTGTTATACCTGGGAGGCTTTTAAGGCATTATCAAAATTAGGATGTTGACCATCCTTCTTCTTTTCTCCAACTTCCAACAGGCGGGAACAGAAAACATCATATTGAAGGGAATTTAGATACAGCGTCAAAGGCAGCTTTAATTTCTTTATACTTCTGGGGCAGACCATCCAACAGCAGTACAGCAAGCAAATCCTCATCAAGTTTAGCATCAGTGGCGATTTCTGGTCTTGAGTTCTGGATTGGGCTACGAATAATCCTTTGATCAAAGCTGAATGTAATAAAAGCAAAAATTTTTAATTTTGTTCCTCTATAATGAGTTTTAATTCAACTCATTTATCTATATCTAATCTACCTACATAAAATCCAGTCGTCACTCTATTTTCAAAAAAAATTTCGAGAACCGGTTCCTAAAAACTTTCACTTTTTCTTATCTTCGACAACATTTCTTTCTCTATTGACACATTAGTCCAAATTATTACATATATTTGATGAAATTATTGTAAATATAGTAGAAAACATGCTTTTAAGCCTTTCGAAGCCTCTCAGCTACTCAAATTTTATGAAAATGTAACCTGTAAACTGTAACGCTCTAAAAAAATTGAGGATTAATCTCTCTATAGATATCTTATTTTTAAAAATCAAAGCAGTATTTCTCATGCAGTTGCATCGACAATTTTTGATTTTATTTGGTTTCTACGGCTACCTTGGAAATTATCAAAATGTGAATTTTCTTATAATTAAATTAATTAATTGAAAACCGCAATACTCAAGCTTTTGAGAAACGTACAGCAATGTTTCATATATCAAACAAGTAATTCTAGGCCAACTAAGAGGAACCCACAACGTAAAAACCATGGACAAGACACACAAAACAGAAAACAAACTAGCGGGGATATACGCTAAGCCGTCGGTAGAAGTCGCGGCCCTCGCCGGCCGTGGGCTTGGCCCCTCGAAACGAACGAGGGGATAAGTCGCCAGTGACAAAAAACACCAATAAAGACAAAAACGACACAAAAACGGACATGACTGAGAAGAGGGAAGACCTTCTTCTCAACCCCTTTGCCAATCTCGGTGTGGATAATGGGGCCAGCATCATAACGGTTGACACTGACGACATCAGTGACTCCTGTTCTGTTGCCAGCTCCAACATATCAAGGCTTTCAACTTCTTCAGTGCGGAGTAAATACCGCAACTGTAGAAGAGTGATCGAACGACTTGGCACAAGGAGTTACACTGTTTAAATCCTCTAACACAGGTACCAACAGTAATTATAGAACATGTATTGTAGCTAGAAAACAGATTAATCTCTTTCTTCTATCCACATACAGTTACCTAGACCAAACTGCGATAAAGTTGGAGTGCGATGGGCTTCCACCGCTTATCTTGGCATCATGCTATATGCCGTACGATGGGACGGAGGGACCTCCTGCAAATGTCACGTGCCAACTTGTTCAACGCGCAGCTGTGGAGAAATGGGACCTTGTGATAGGATGTGATTCTAATTCACATCATATTCAATTGGGCAGCACTGATATCAATGATCGGGGTGAGTCTCTTTTTATATTTATCATAGAAAATAACATACTAGTAGCGAATCGAGGTAATGAACCAACATTTGTTACTAAGAACCGCGAGGAAGTACTCGATATCACCCTTGTGAGCAACTCGAATACTGTCTCAATAGTACAATGGAAGGTACTTAAGGAAGAATCTTTTTCCGATCACAGGTTAATTGAATTCTTTATACTTAGTACAACAAACTCTCGAAAACCTTTTAGAAACTTCAGAAAAACTAACTGGGATATTTTTAATGGGGAAGTAGAGAATGAAATCAAATTGCTTAATACCAATGCAATTTATAATCCTGAGAACTTAGACAAGGCTGCCGAGAAATTCACAGAAATACTCAGCAATGCTTTTGTCAAAGGATGTCCATTAAAACCAGGTAAAAAAGGCAACAAAAAACCACCTTGGTGGACAATAGAAATGGGCGACATTAGGAAAGAAACGAGGCGACTTTTCAATGTCGCCAAGCGCACCAGATCAGACACCGACTGGGAGATCTACAAATCCAGTCAAAGAAAATTCAAAGCTGAAACACAGCGAGCGAAACGCAGCTCGTGGAGAACCTTCTGCGATGAAATAGAAGGCACCAATGAATCAGCTAGACTAAGGAAAATTCTCTCCAAAGAGCCATCTACCTTAGGTTCCTTAAAAGAACCAAGTGGACGCTGGACTGAATCATGCAGTGAAACTCTAAAACTCTTAGTTAATGCTCACTTTCCCGGGTGTAGCTCTAACCCAAGCTATAACCAGGGAACTGAGATATATACAGAGCACAGAACACCATCGGACATTGTAACGGAAGACAAGATTAAATGGGCAATAAACTCTTTCTCCCCTTACAAATCCCCGGGACTAGATGGCATCTTTCCAATGATGTCACAAAAAAGTGAAAACCTGATTACTTCACACCTGAAAAACATATTCTCAAGTAGCCTCAGATGGGGATATGTATATAGTATATAGTGAATACACTCTTGCTGCCTCCTAGATATTGAAGGAGCATTCAATAATGTGGAAAAATGATGCAGTTAAGAGAGCCCTTGTAGAGCTGAATATAGAAAAGTCAATTATAAATTGGACTATGTGCATGTTAAAAAACAGGCATATTAATACAGAACTTGGAGAATCACGTTTAATAGTATCCACATCCAGAGGAACACCCCAGGGAGGGGTGCTTTCTCCGCTTCTTTGGATACTAGTTATGAACGAAATTCTTGTGAAATTAAAATATAGTGGAGTCAAAGTAGTAGCTTATGCAGATGACCTAGTACTACTTGCGACAGGTAAATTCCCATCCACTATTAGTGAACAAATAGAATATGCCCTGTCAAAGGTCAACACATGGGCAAAGAATTGTGGTCTAATGGTCAATCCATTGAAAACTGATTTGGTTCTCTTCACTAACAGAAGAAAAATACCAATGTTTAGATTACCATCAATTGCAGGGACTCCACTCAAAATCTCGGATCAGGCCAAATACTTGGGTGTGATACTTGATAAGAAACTGAACTGGAGTCTCAACACTAAAGAGAGAGCAAAGAAAGCTATGGTTGCGTTCTATTCCTGCAACAGGATCTTTGGTAAATCCTGGGGACCCAATCCAAAAATTATCAGGTGGCTGTACACGGCAATAGTTAGATCGATATACTTACCTACGGTAATTTAGTTTGGTGGAACGCGACTGAGAAAGCAACAAACCTGAAAACCTTGACAAAAAGTACAAAGATTAGCATGCGTAGGTATTACGGGGGCGTTGAAAACCACTCCCACAGCGGGACTGGAAGCGATACTCAACTTGAGACCCCTAGATCTATTCGTGCAAGAATCTGCAGCATACAGTGCCCTGCGGCCTGCGCCTAAGCCAGACTAAATGCTGGAAGCAAAGCACATCGGGCCATACCCAGATTCTGCATTCTACGATAACTGTCTTCACTGATGGTTCGAAGATGGACACTGGAGTTGGTGCAGGAATTTTCTCGGAAACTCTGGGACTAGCTAGCTCCTTCAGACTTCCGGACTTTTGCAGTGTCTTCCAAGCCGAGGTCTTGGCAGTGACAAAAGCAGCTACGCAAATTATCAATGATGGCGATACCACGAGCTGATATCACCCTCTTTATTGATAGCCAAGCAGCAATAAAAGCAATTTCTGCCACCGAGATACATTCGAAGCTTGTGACTTGCTGTCGCGAAGAGCTTAGGGTTCTTGGCATGCAGCATAACATTAGACTCTGCTGGGTTCCCGGTCACAGTGATGTACAGGGAAACCAGAGAGCTGATGAGCTGGCGAGAAACGGGTTCGTTGCTTGATTCAAGTCAAGCCGAACAAAATATCAAAGTACCAACCTGTAGCATCAAACAGGATATTGGTAACAAAATATTAGAAAAAACCAATGAAAGATGGAATCTGCTTTGAAACATGAGCCACAACTAGAAAGTTGTGGCCAAATTTCAATAAGCAGAGAACAGACAAAAATTATGCAAATGAACAAGAAACATCTCCGTTCCCTTGTCAGCATAATCACCGGGCACAACCTACTGAGATACCATAAAGAGAAAATGAGGCTCAGTATTGATGACCTTTGCAGAGGATGCAGTGACGAAGAAGCACATGAGGATACCTTACACTTCCTTTGCCACTGCCCAGCACTCTGACATTTAAGAAAAAAACACCTAGGAAATCATTTTTATGACAACCTAGAGGAACTTTCTGGAACTTCGGCTAATAGCCTTCTGAATTTCATCAACGCCTCTAAATGGCTTGACTGCTAACAGAACACATAGGTTTTTACATAAAGTGGAATACAATTTCCTAGGGTATCACAACGGATCTACATAGATCTAAGTGTGACGGTAACGAGATCAACTGCCAGCCCTTCTACCTAACCTAACCTATATCAAACTTTTTATTATGATTGGTGAAATAGAATTTTGAAAAAATTAAATCAATTTTGTGGACTTGGTTGATAAATAACGGGTGATTTTTTTAGCTGGTTTGGTTTTGGCAACACTGGTTTTGACAGCTGACGTGTGTTTAGTACCTTGTGTCACTGTCAAACAGCTTCAGTTTGGTTTGCAATTTAACCATGGATCGTCTTACAAATGAACAACGCTTGCAAATTATTGAATTTTACTATCAAAATTCGTGCTCGGTTCGAAATGTTCATCCGCTTTTTTATCGAAAAATTGTGTTCAGCGATGAGGCTCATTTTTTGGTTGAATGGGTACGTTAAATAAGCATAATTGCCGCATTTGGAGTGAAGATCAGCCAGGAAGCATTGCAACAAGCTACCAATGCATCCCGAAAAAGCCACTGTTTGTGCGGTTTATGGGCCGGGCGCATTATTGGGCCACATTTCTTCAAAGATGATGCGAATCGCAGCGTTACTGTCAATGGTGAACGCTACCGAGCGATGATAAAAAACTTTTTTTTTTGCCCGAAATGGAAGTTCTTGACTTGCATGATATGTGGTTTCAACAAGACGGTGCCACATGCCACACAGCACGCGAAACAATGGCGCAATTGCGAAGCGAGTTTGGTGAACAGTTAATTTCACGTTTCGGGCCGGTCAATTGGCCGCCTAGATCGTGCGATTTGACACCATTAGATTATTTTTTGTGGGGGTATGTCAAGGCTAATGTCTATAGGGACAAGCCCGCTTCGATTGACGCACTGGAAGCCAACATCCATGCATTCATTCGTGAGATATCTACCGGCCGATATGTGTGAAAGAGTATGCCAAAATTGGACTCAGCGGATGGGCTACCTGAGACGCAGCCGCGGTCAACATTTGCATGAAATTATCTTTAAACATTAAATTGCAAGGTTCAAACTATCGATTCAAATAAATATTTCATTCATTTTTTCGAATTTTTTGTGTTTGTTTTTTTAAAAAAGTTCTAAACCTCTTAAAAAATCACCCGTTATAAGCCATATAGTTTGCCAAAAGGGGGGATTAATTTAGTAGTTTTTTTTTAATGTGAGACTTTTTTAAAGGCACATTTTTGATATTTTACTTCCAATTGAGCTTTATAATTTAGATATTTCTGATTTCTCAAGGCAAATACTAAATTATAAATAAGGTGTATTTTAGTTCCTTAATATTCAAGTTATGTATTTTTCAGGTAAATGTGCTCGAAAAGCATATATTTATATAGATGCCCTAAGTTTGTTTCCCCCTAAAAATTTCTTGTGAAGTTTTTTATAATTTTGTTTGGCTGAAAATAATTTAAATTATTATAATCCATTATTTGACACCTTATTTTGGAATATTAAAAAATTACCAATGTTGATAAGTTACATTTATACTGAATTCTTTCAATTATTTTCATATGCAAAAATTAATGGTATTTTTTTTTTGTACATTTTTTCTTAGCTTTTCCGTGGTTTACAATGATGTACATTAAAATAAAATTATTTTTAATTGTTAATCGAAAAAAATCTGATTCACTAAAATCCGTTGGTAATTAAAAAAGTTATTAACGTTTTAGTGAGGCCGGAACAATGTACAACAAAGCATGTTTTAAATGTATTAAATTCAAATAATATTTAATTCGTGCTCTGGTGTTGGATATACAACTTTGTGATTACCTACATATATTTAGTTTTTGTACTAATTTAAATACTTGATTAAAATTTTTTTTTCTGTTCAATATTTATATGAAATTTTTAGATATTAATGCCATTAAGTAGGTGTAAAAAAACATTACTTCAAATATTGCTTTTACATTTTTTTTCATAGTTACCATGTAAAAAATAATAATTTTTTTTTATAAATCTAACGATTATCTTACTGACAGTATTTTAAAACCTTAATTATAAAGATTCATGCAGATTTGTTTGAGTAATCATTATATTAATGAAGCTATGTCGATAAGTTTTTTAATTAAAATGCATTTTATTTGTAAAAAAATCATTTAAAAAAATTTTAGCACCGCTCTTAGAAGAGAAAATAAGCATTTTTTGTTTTTTCAAATTGTGAAATTTTTCATCAACTTTTGAATTTAGAATGCTGCAAATCGAATTGAAGGCAGACTTAATAACCCCTTTAGTATGAAATTTTGTATCCCTTTTCAATGATTTTTTCACACAATGTAGCGTGTCATTTTTGCTTTTTTTAAAGACCTTAACCTTGAAGATCGAATGAGTAGAATGGGAGTTATGATTTTTTCAAGTGAACCATATAAAATTCGAACTAAAGCATTTGCTTCAGATAACTAGGCTCTCCACTGGTGGGACTGGTCGGCAATCAACACACATTTTTCTACCCAGGCGTTGGCTCTATCAATAGAGCCAACCTGTGTGGGTTATTTTTGTGGGTCTGTTCTCAAAGATAGAGTGACACAGCACATCGGGAATAATATCGATTACCTTCCCGTAAGAATGTATTAAGCGACATTCCAAAAATTTTAAAGGCATTGACAAAAACCTCTGGTCCAGTTATTTATTTATGTATTTAAAAAAATAAAAAGATTCGGGACGGGAATTTCAACTCAAAATGCTTCGAAAAATCTTTTAACTACAACAAAATACCCAAATAAATAATTGAATAAGAGGTATTTTAAAAATTAATTTAAAATTTTTAAAATGTCGCTTAATTACATTCTTACGGGAAGGTATCGATATGTAGTTTGTATGAGATTTGTTGGCGCAAGTTTGTGTAGCCAACACGGCCAATATTGAAAGAAAAATAATATTAAAAGAGATTCCTACTTTGTATGGGATTAATATAGCACGTAGGGGTTGCAGTGAATGGCTCGATTTAAATAGGTTTTGCTGGTTTTATAATGATTTAAACGGATTGGGGTGTTGTTTTTTTATCAACATAAAATGATATTTTATTCTCAAGTTTTAATACAAACAAATTGTTTGTAGTACGTGTATTTAAGACGAAATTTTAGGGTTGGCGCAGCCAACCTAGCCAACTGAGAGGAATCGCCACTGATTTAGCATCCATCTCTCGTAAACGATTAATTGAGCAATTGAATTGGATTAAATATTCAGAAATATTTTGATTAATATTCATTTTTGAATTAATAATTTTTCGAAACAGTTCTACCTTTTGCCGGGTTCCTTTTCTGTCCTTACGTGGTTGCTTAAAATGTCCAAAGGAGAATGGGCATTTTTGGGCGTTAGCGGCCATTAATGAAATTAGTATCAAATGAAAGGTATGCTACTCAGGAAACAACTTTCACTGTAGGCATTACATTTCATTTCATTTAGAAAAGAAGATATTTCAATGTTAATATAATGCATTTGCATTGAGCAATATTGCATAGTGATTATATTTTTAGTGGGTGTAATGCTTTATTCTAACTTCATAACGTCTACTGACACTGTAGTAGTGTGTTTAACGGGGTTTCAGAATATCCCAAGGACGCATTACGGGGTTTAAACAGACCCAGTACGTGTTTCAACAACTTTGTAATTTTTTAAACATATTATTTTACTCAGGATTTTTTAATATTGTGAGGATTGTAATATTATAGTTTCATGGTAAATGTTCTTATTAATGATGTTATATGGCCATTTTTATATACAAAATATTCTTGAGACTGTCTAGATTTCTTGTTCCACTTTCTTTTTCTATTTTTGAATTGGTCAGAAAGCCAGAAACTTAGCAAAACTTTATTAAAAATGCATTTTTTTCGGTTTTGAAGTACACCACAATGAAAATATTTCTGCACGGTGATTGTAGGACTAAATCACATCCAAAAATAACAAAACCATTCTTGGCCGCTCACGCCCATGTTTCATACAAATTTGCCCATTCCTCCTTTCCCTTGAAAGTTTTCATGTTTTTTACAACTGGCACCTGTGCTGGTTCCATGGCTATTATTAGTTCACATCTCGCATCCATGTCTCTGTTGTTGAAGTCTTCCAATTTGTCGGCCTCAAGTGGTGGCTCTTCGAGGCCTTTTGTTTTGTTCAGAAGCCTATTCTTATGAAGCAACGCTTCAATTTGCACCTTCCAAGTTAAATAATTTTTTCCATTAAATAATGGAATTTTACCAGAAAACGGCGTCATTTTTCCAAATTACTATTAATTTACTAAACTTTTAACTATAATTTCGTGGGTCTGGGCCCATAACCTATTGAGATGCTTAAAGATTTGACAACGCTTTTAGAAAATAAAAGAACAAACTCTTTCGAAGGCCAACACCAACACGGAAGTGTGGATACATATTTTATTTGGTACCAAGATAAGGTTAGTATATAAGACTAATTTTAGTACAAATTTGTATAAGAGGTAACTAGTTAGAGATGTGTATTGCTTAATTCGTTATTTATAATCGAACACTGCTTGTAAAAATACCGATAAAATATTGAAAGGCACGAAACATTGCGGCGGTGTTCGAGAGATGCAAATGTTTCCGTTATTGTTCTATCATTTATCATTTTCAACACCCTATTTTGAATTCCATCCAAGAAACTTAAACGGGTTTTAGGAGCACAGATATGGGAATTTTACTCAAGCATTAGGCGAATGAAGGCTTAGATTACAACCAGGGCCCTATTTCTCGGATCATACATCACAAACATTGTATGATTTTGACAGTTCTGCTGTTGATTTCTATTTCTCAGATTTGTTGTATGATCCACTATCATACAACAATGTATGACTGGAGATTACACTGGAAATATTGGAATATTGTATGATTCTGTTTCTCAGAATTTTTTCATACACATCATACAAAAAATTAACCTCAAACGTATCATACATTTCATACAGCAAATCAAATTGCTGTTTTCCCTTCACAGCATTATAAAACCACTTTGGTTTTTCATTTTGTCTATTTATTCTTTTTATTTGGTTTCAAGTTACTGCATTATTACAATGTATTAATAAATTTTTTGTATTCACAAATATTTGTTTTTAATTTTACTTACATACTTACTTTAGGTGGCGCTACAGTCCGGGGTGGACCAGGGCCTCAACCAACAAGATTCTTCCAGCCGGCTCGGTTTCTAGCTAGCTGTCTCCAGTTTCGCACGCCAAGTTGGTTGAGGTCCTCTTTCACTTGCGTTCGCCACCTTTTACGCTGTCCACCCTCTACTGCGCTGTCCCACGGGCTTGGATTCAAAGACTTTCCGGGCCGGAGCATTGGTGTCCATTCGCTCTAGGTGACCCAGCCATCTTAGTCGTTGGCTTTTCACTTTTGTGGCTAGGTCGGTGTCGCTGTACAGCTCATACAGTTCGTGGTTGTATCTTCTCCTCCATTCCCCATCTATGCAGACGGGGACCAAAAATCACCCGGAGAATTTTCCTCTCGAAACAGCCTAACGCGTTCTCATCCACCGTTAGCAGTGTCCATGCCTCTGCACCATACATCAGAACCGGGATGATAAGCGTCTTATACAGGGACAGTTTAGTTGCTCGAGAGAGGGCTTTGCTTCTCAATTGCCTTCTTAGCCCAAAGAAACAGCGATTGGCAAGAGTAATTCTTCGTTTGATCTCAGCACTGGTATCGTTCGCTGAGTTTATAGCGGATCCTAGGTAGACAAAATCTCTGACCACCTCAAAGTTATAGCTGTCTATAGTGACGTTCTGTCCTAGACGTCGGTGTTGGGTGTCCTTTCTTGTTGACAGCATATACTTCGTTTTGCTTTCATTCACCGTTAAACCCATCTTCTTGGCTTCCTTCTCAATTGCTCACAAAAGCACCACTGACATCACGCTTTGTTCGTCCCATTATGTCAATGTCATCAGCGTAAGCGAGTAATTGGACGGACTTTTGAAAGATTGTGCCTCTAGTGTTGACGTGAGAGTATGGCACTATTCTTTCAAGAACGATGTTGAAGAAGTCGCATGACAGCGCGTCGCCTTGCCTAAAACCTTTTTTGACATCAAAGGTGTCGGTGAGGTCTTTGCCGACCTTGATGGAGCAGCGTGCATTCTCCATCGTCATCCTGCACAAACGGACGAGTTTGGCAGGGATGCCAAAACTAGACATTGCTCTATATACCTCGTCTCTATAGATGCTGTCATACGCGGCCTTGAAATCGATAAAAAGGTGGTGGGTATCGATTTGTTTTCTCCAAGATCTGCCGTAGTGCGAATATTTGGTCGATGGTGGACTTCCCTGTCCTAAGGCCACACTGATATGGACCTATCAGGTTGTTGACGAATGGCTTCAGGCGTTCACAAAGTACGGCAGAGAAGATCTTGTAGGCAATATTAAGAAGACTGATACCTCTGTAGTTGATGCAGTCCAGAGGATCGCCTTTCTTGAGGATCGGGCAAACAATGCTGAGGTTCCATTCATCGGACATGCTTTCTTCCGACCATATTTTACAGATGAGCTGGTGCATACTCCTAACCAATTCATCGCCAGCCGCTTTGAATAGTTCAGCCGCAAGGCCATCAGCTCCAGCAGCTTTATTGGACCTAAGCTTAGATATGGCTATCCTCACTTCGTCAAGATCGGGTGGACGGAATTGTAAGCCTACGTCGTCCAAGTTGAATGGTGCAATTTGCATGTTAGCGGAATTCGGTTCGTCATCGCCGTTATACAATTTGCAGAAATGATTTTTCCATATCCTCAGCACCGACTGCGATTCCACCACGATGTACCCCTGATCGTCTTTGCAGGCTTCGGTTCGGGCCTTGTAACCTTGGGAGGTTCTTTTTACTTTTTGGTAAAACTTCCGAACTTCATTCCTGTAGGGGCATCTCTCTAACTCCTCGATCGCGCGCTTCTCATGCTCTTTCTTCTTCCTTCTAAGAAGCTTGTGTTCCCCTCTCCTCTTCTGCTCGTAGAGCTCGCGAGCAGCTCTGGTCCTTCTATGCAGCGCCGCCGCTTTGTATGCCTGTTGTTTGGCTGCATGTACTTGCCGGCATTCTTCGTCGAACCAGGGGTTTTGCTGTGGTGGTCGTGCAAAGCCCAGCAGCCCCGGATCTACGATTTTTCCGAACCGGAGCAAAACTTGATTTTGGCGCCCTTGCCTTTTTTGATAAAAATGAAAAAAAAAACATATTTTCTTTGTTGGATTTTTTGTCACTGGGAGAATAAAACTTTTTAATGGATGTGCATAGCCTATACCTATTTAGCAACTTATAACTATAGATAAGAAAATTAACAATGCCTAAACAAAGACGATACACAACCAAGGTTCGTAGAACGATAAAATATGATTCACTCTGTCGTGAACAATTCAATAGAATTTTATTTCTGTTCTATCGCGAATCTTTTTTTTTGGTTCCTAGTAAGATTTGTTTTCATTCGAATCAAATCTGCAAGGATCTGTAAAATATGGTTCGTTCCCGAATTTATCATGGGAGAACTATTGAAGATCCATTCCCTGATCCGAAGAAAGAAAAATGTAAATTTACGATAGGTCACAATTTCAAAAAGCCAAAGTTAAGCAAAACATAATATCGAAGCACAAAAGTCCGAAAAAAGTTTTTTAAATCCTCGGGACTTGAGACTTGAAACAGAGTTATAGCAGAATAAAATATTTTTAAAATAGGATGTTTCTAAAATATGTCAACGTTTTCCAACTTCGTTCTTTCATGAGAGATTGCAATGAAATTGCAGGTGATAGCTGATACAGAATTGTAACAGAAACAAATATTTTACAATAGGATTTAATCAAGAAATGTTAACATATTATTATAACTTTGTTGTTCCTTGAACGATTTCAATGCAATTGACACACAAATTCAAACCTTAAAAGTACGAGAGCTAAGCAACGTCAAAACACAAGGAATTTTATGTTGGCTGGTTCCTCGATACGCGTGAGAGCAGTCTCTGGCTGGTGGGAAATTTTGTGTTATCCGCCATTTTGAAAAACTGTGTTGAAAAAGGTTTTTGATTTTGTAAGTTAAATATCTTTTAAATTTTTTGTTTCCAAAAATTATCGACATCATGAGAAATTGTTGTCGAAAATTGAAAAAATGGTTTTCAGCGTTTATTTCACTTTTTGTTCACCTGAACGAAAACATTTTTACTAAACAGTTTTTTTTAGAGCACCTGATTTTCTACATTTTTTTGTGGGTATTTAGATTTTTTGTGAATTAAAAAAGTTGTCAGTATCCATCAAATAATTCGTTAGGCAAGACTAGGATTTGTATGGCGTGGTGCGACGCACTATGGGCCCAAGTGACGTTTTGCGTCTCAAAAATCTGTAACTTTTTTGTCTTGTGAGATAATACGCTGAAAACTCGCACACATCTTCTTGAATATACAGCCAACAAAATAATGTAGGTTTTTAAAGGTTAAATGTATGCTATTTTAATTTAAAAATTATTCAAACATTTTCATACAGACAAATTACGGAATAAACACATTACACCGTTATTTGTTTGCGTCATGTTATTTGAAATTGAAGCTTTTTTCTTTAAATTTATACTAAATAAATACACAAATTAAATTAAAAAAGTAGTACAAATGAAAGGGCAAGGTAATGGCAAGTAAAGTTCTTGCTCTACATCTTATTTACTTACAGATCCAACCTGACCAATTATTGACCCCCCTCTTACTCCAGTACCAATAAAGTCAGATACTTTAAATTTGAAGCATTTACTTAACTAATCAAGTCCAGGGCTGGCAATAAATTTCAACTTCTAAGAATTTGTGGTTCCTGAGATATATAGATCTGCACACATCACTAAAACCATATAACTATGACCTACTCACCCGTCACTCGCTGATTGACAGATCGTCAAAATTATGGAAGAATCTTGTAATTTCTCACAACGGAAGGTTTATTGTGCATAAAAAAGAAAAAAGAAAAAATTGATATTTTCCATTTAGGGTAGGGGGAGTGTTATCCAACCGTTTTCACTAAATTTGTATTTAAATTACATTTATATAGAGCACTTCCACGTAGCACATAGATCTTTGAATTTTAGCAGAATAATAGAGCTGTGTAATGCATGTAGAAGAAAAATTTTTGATTTTGCTTTCAGGAGGCGTGGCATCAACCCAATTTTTCAGAATTGTTATCATCTATCAACAATGTAGAATGGTGAAATTTGGTAAAGCGGAAGAACTTGTAGAGCATGCATAGCTTACATTTGAAAACTTGAGATTTTCTATTTGTGGGTGTGGCATCCACACACTTTCTAAAATCTATCAACTAAATGGCAATTTTGTCGTAGAATGATGACATTTGGTAGAGTATTAAAGGTGTAGTGCATTGGAAAATTGAAAAATTTGTTATTTTGTATTCAAGGGGCGTGGCATCCACCCAATTACTCAACAAAGAAAAATCTTTGCAAAAAGAATTAATTAATTAATTAAGAACAAAAACTTGACCAGTGAAATAAAATAGAAATATAAGACAGACTTTGACAATTCAAATTCACCTATTTTTAAACATATTTTTCTACACTTTATTTTTGAAACAATTAATCTTTTTTCACACTCTTAAATAACTGAAACCAGTTTTGTATATACATATGCATGTCACACAAGCACTATGCAAACCTGTGAAATCAAAATATAATGTGAGTGTGCCGCTGTAATAAGAAAGATGTTAGCAAAGTGCAAGGTGGTCAATCCAAACTGGTGGAAAATTTAGAACTTTCAAACCCTTCTTTTATTAATTTTAAAATGAGAGTAGACTTTAAAAATAATTTCTTAGTATGTTCTTGGAATCGATTTTAAGACTACAGTGGTTGCGAACCAATTTTAAACGTTTAAGATTGCATGCGTAAAAAGATACTGCAAAAACATGTAAAATCTGTGATTTTTGTTCTACTTCTTATAATAGGTTTATAGTTCTTAATCAAAGAAAAGCAATTAAAAGCATACAGATTTTTTATATGTTTTAGCTTATGAACTAAGGAACAATTTGCACCCTAGAACTAAACGGTGGATGACGGTGGAAATACTTAAAACTCCAATCGAAATTTGGCAAAAGCTAAAAAAAAACATTTGTTATTGAAAAAAATAATTTTTTCTAAAATATATATTTTCCAAAACATACTTTTACAAATTCGAATAGTAGTAATAACAAGCTTTCCAAAAACATATAACACTTACACTTTATCATCATCAATAATTAAAATAAAGTGGTTTCAAAAGTTACTTCAAAATGTCACCCCAACAATGTTTTTTTAGGGAGCACTTTAGAAAGGGTTAAATACTAGAAAGACTGGATGGAAACATAATTTTTTTATTGGAATCTGTACTTAAAGTATTCCTAAATTCATTTCTGCCAAGAAATTAATCTTTAAAATAGTTTTGAAAAAACCATTTTTGAGACGCAAACCATCATTTGGGCCCATAGTGCGACGCTTGTAGAGGGACACAGTTCAAATGTTTTTTATTGAAGAAGGAGGATCTATCTCCTACAGTTAAGTGAGGAGGGAAGTTTTCTTAAAATACACTTACATACAATGCAAAAAACTATAATTGTTAAAAAATATCAGAAAAACTTTTAACAATGTATTATAGCTCGTTTATTTTTTTAATTTTTAGTTTTAAATTATTTTAAATGGAGAAATAATAAAAGAAAACTGCTAAAGTTTGGCGGAGAAATACAATTGGATATTGCATTGCCACATCTCAATTAATTTTATTTCATTAAGTGTCGCAATTCTCAGTTTTTTCAGTCATGTAGATTTGGCGCCCCTGTAAGCTGCCGCCCGGTGCACAGGCCCCGGTTTGCCCCCCCATAGATCCGGGGCTGAGCCCAGCACGTCAGAGGCGGCATCTCTGATGGCTTCCTGGCAGTTTTTCCACTGGTTCTCGATGTTTGCAGTTGGCGGCAAAGGACTAGTTAAGAGGGCGCGAGAGACTCGATCGGAAAAGGACCTGGCGATTTCTTTTGACTGTAGCCGTCCGACGTCGAACTTCCTCACAGTATTTCCCTGTTTTGGCTTTGGTCTGGATATCCGTAGCATTACCTTTGCTACAACGAGGTAGTTGTCCGAGTCAACGTTGGCTCCTCGGAACGTTCGGACATCCTTGCGTCGATCGCAATGTGGTCAATTTGGTTGGCGGTTGATTGACCAGGAATTCGCCATGTCCCCTTATGTATATCGAGATGCGGGAACTGCGTACTAGCTACCAAAACGTTTCGCCCCGCAGCAAAGTCGATTAGCCTGAGTCCGTTATCGGAGGTGGTGTCGTGCAGGCTGTATCTTCCGATTGTGCCACCAAAGACGTCTTCTCTTCCTAGTTTGGCATTAAAATCACCCAAGACAATTTTAATGTCATAGCTAGGGCATTGCTCATATGTCTTGTCCAGGAGCTCGTAGAACTCGTCCTTGGTGTCGTCAATTTTAATGTCATAGCTAGGGCATTGCTCATATGTCTTGTCCAGGAGCTCGTAGAACTCGTCCTTGGTGTCGTCATCTTTCTCCTCTGTGGGGGCATGCGCGCATATCAGGCTGATGTTGGCGAATTTAGCCTTGATGCGAATTGTCGTGAGGCGCTCGTTCACATAGTTGAAACTCAAGACTTCTTGCCTAAGTCTGCCTCTAACGACGAATCCACATCCAAAGAGACGCTGCCCTTGTGGTCGGTAACAGTCACCGTAGTAGATATCGCAGTCTTTCAGTTTTCTCTTGCCCGGCCCATCCCATCGCACTTCTTGGATGGCGGTGATGTCTGCTTTGTAGCAGTCTAGGGCCTCCGCTAAATGTTCGGCTGCACGTGGTCTATAGAGAGACAGAACATTCCACGTGCAGATCCGAAGTTCGTTGTCCTTATTTCGTTTGCTTGGTTCGTCAACAGTAAATCCGTCCGTATCCGAGGCTTGTTGGTGCTTCGCAACTAAGATAGCTTTACGTGGCCGGGAAGTCACCCCGACGGCACGACCCCCAACCTGGAGGACCAGACCCTTACAATATAACTCCAAGGGCGGGGAGCCGGATTAACCGCTCCTTATAGGCCTGAGCTCCGAATATGTCGTAGTAGCCCGTATAAGGTGTTCACTAAGTAGTTCAGCCTAACTGGAACTGTAGACGCCACCGTTGATTCCATCTTGAGAATTCTTCCGCTGCCGCCTGGATGAAGGCGAAGTGCCTTAGTGGGAACACTCCTCCCCCCCTCTCTCGTTTGCTGCCCCCTAAAACCGTCCACAGGGATTGGAACCCCATCTTCAGTTAAAGGTTCTAGGCACCCGATGTTTTTAATTTTGCTTGAGGTGAAAATCGATAAAAATAAACGCTAATTTTGTTAAGCAATTCAGAGAACGAAGCCAAACTTTATTTTACTATACAAAGTCAAAAAACTCAAATAACACGAACTATAAAAATAAAAACCTACGAATCACTCCTTCATTTTATTTTCACATGCTAAAAGAAAACAAAAATCACAAACAAATTGAATGACAATGAAATGTTAAAGTCATACATTTCATACAACAAAAACAGAAGTATCATACAACACTTGCAATGAAATCTGAGGAACAGAAAATTGTATGATGTGTATAATGCATGAAGATGTTGTATGTTGTATGAAATGTATGTGATGTATGATCTGAGAAATAGGCCCCAGATCAGAAGAGGAGACAAATTTCTTACTTCTTCGAAGAAAACCTTAACATTTCACAGCATTTTTGGCGACGTAAAGTATGTGATTATTCCACAGAAGGTGGTCTGTGATGCACATACCCAGAACTGATAGCTGTTCGGTTTCCTCGATGCAAGTGGAACTCATGGATAGTGGCATAGGGGGTGGGTTTCGCCTTAACGACAAAAGACAGCATTGAGTTTTTGAAGCATTAAATTCTACACGGCTTTTTATTCCCCATTGGACAATGCTGTTGAGATCAGAATTTCAAGTTCCACATCCAAAGAACAAGGAAGTGGATCCAGGAACGAATATGAAAATTTGAGGGTAGATACTGTCGTCAGCAAAACAATTTAATGGATTAAAAGTGTAACGGTATTAGACAACAACTAGTGTTGTCAACCCTTTCACCCTGCAGATACAGGTTCAGCAAAACGGATGAAAGGGCGTCCAGAAGGCGAGAACCAGGTCAGGCATGCTTGCATGTATGCTTAGCTCGTCGGGTGTGGGGTGGGTTCTTTTGGCCTGCCTGTCTGGACTACCGTACTTATAAATCATGCCTGGTTCAAAAAAATTAATTTAAAAGTAAAAAAAAAGAAAATGCAAAATTAAAATATTCTAGGACAGTTAACTGTAAAAAAAAAACAAACGGACAAAACGGACAAGTTAAAATAAGCTACGTTAAATGTGAATGGATCTAAAAAATGCTTGGAAGCAAACAAAGAATTCCTAAACTGATTCACCTACTAACCCTTTCAATACACGGGCACCTTTGGTGTTAATGGTACCCTTGAGCATCCCACCCCATCGCCAAACTCATCACTGAGATGACGCCTTGGCTGTCGCGTGCTCAGATGTGTACGACAGCCCCTAAACCATGGCCCTAAGCCTCACCTGCGGAAGCTCACCCATCAAGGACCCTCATATCCCACTCCCCATCAGTCACTTCACAGAAAATTTAATGTCCCATGTTCAATAACAGTGATTCAATTTTCAATGCTCAAAACACCTTTTTGTTCATTGATTTAATATTTAGACAAATATTTTTTTTTATTGCATAAAAATTATATCTAGGTAGCTAAGTAGGTAAATATCATTAATAATAAGTAGGTAACAGTATGAATAAGTTTTAAAAAGTGTGTTTTATTTATTAGTATGTAAGTTAGAATTTAAAATTAAAAAAAAGAAAGTGAACTATGTATATAAAATATTAAAGTGGCAACATCTATCTGCCCTAGAAAATTTTCAAGTTCACGGTCAAAGGTGAACAAACTCAGATTTGAATTCTTAGCAATAGAGAATAATAATAAATAAATATAATAACGAAATACTTAAAAAGAAAATCACATACCTGTATCCGCCTACTTGTGCGCACATGTATTGGGATCCAGCGTAGAAGGAAACTAAAGAAAATTAAAATCACAACAACAAAACAAACTGAGCAAGTTACCAGAGAACAGGGAACAATAGTAACAAACACAAAAAAATTATAACATACACACACAAAATGAAATTATAATTATTTATATAAATTCTAAAACATAATAAAATTCACAACTTAAGAATTGGGAAACACAAAACAAAAAAAAAAGGAGTTAGAAAACTATTTAAAAAAAAACTAGATGTAGGTATTTGATGTGCATGAAATATAATTTTTTTGTTGATATGTAGGTTAGGTATTATGATTGTATATCATATTAATCACTAAACAATAGAACAGGACACCGCACAGCAAAACAGGAACACAGCACAGGAACATGAATCATTAATATTTTTCTTTAAATTTTTGTATAGGTAGGTAGGTATTTGTTACAAATCATCACTAGCTTAATCACTGGCAGACATCGACAGAATATGGGAATTTGCAGATAATAATTTTTTTTTTCTTTTTCCGGTTTGGGGTTTGGTGGCACACAAATTTAACACACAGGCATTATTTTCAGATCAGGCAACATTTTTGATTGCGATAATTTTTTGGTTATTTTTAATATTTCTTTTACACACAGAAGTAGGTTTGTAAATTGACAGGATAAGTTAGATCTGCATAAAACATGAACAGTGTAGGTAATTAGGTATTGCCGTTGAATTTAATTTGAATCATTTTTGTTTTTGGTATTAGGAAATTGGCTGCGTCTTCGTATCTTACCTATTTGTTTCATTAGTTTTAGATATTTGGATATTTAATCCCCAAATATATATTTGGTTTTTCCTTCTCAATGATTATTTAACAAAAACACGAAGACAAAATAGGAATTATCACACCACAACAGCAAAGAAAAAAATATTATTCGACTTATTAAATTGAAATCTAAACTGGAATAATCTAAAAATTTCTAATTTTCTTTCGTCAAACAAAAAAAAATAAAACCCAGCTACTCGATTTTATTCCTTGTTTCTCGCTATAAGTGATGTTGAAGCTGAGTGTTTTGAGGAACAAAAATTATGTTTTTCTTCTTATTGTGAAATTGTGATGATGGCGACCCTACAAAAGTTTCAGAGAGAAGATCATATATAAAAATAGGGAAAAGAGTTGGAAACAAAACGGAGCCCTGGAGCACACCAGCATTTATTTTATGAATATGAGACTTGAAACCGTCCAACAGAACTTGTTGGTTATTTCTAATCCGATGAAGAAGAGATTCATCAATACCAAATGCACGCATTTTCGATAAGAGAGCTTGATGCAAAACTCTATCAAACGCTTTTGAAATATCAAGCGCAATAATCTTACTTTCTCCAAAATGATGTAAGGATTTGTTCCACTGCTAGGTGAGATATACCATCAGATCACCAGTGGACCTATTGCTTCGAAAGCCAAACTGCGGGTCATTAAGAAGCTTTCGTTCTTCGAGATATTTCTTAAGCTGATAATTTATTTACGTTTCCATGACCTTGGAAAGAAAGGACGTAAATGCAATTGGACGATAGTAAGAAGGAGAAGAAGATTCTCCTTTTTAGGTACAGGCTGTACAAATGCTGTTTTCAATCCACTCGGAAAGAAACCAGTAGAGTAGGACAGATGAAAAAGCTTAGGTACGCAGTAAACTTGCCAGCGTTGAAGAAGAACCCTTCAGAACAATGGGAGGGATTCTATCCGGACCAGCAGATTTGTGTGTAACAAACTTGCCAGCGTTGAAGAACAACCCTTCAGAACAATGGGAGGGATTCTATCCGGACCAGCAGATTTGTGTGTATCAAGCTCTTTTAGAACTCTTGCCACTGCACGAGTGCGAAAGAAGATTTGGCCCATGACATCATTAGCACTCCCAAGTACAGGAGGAGCTATGACACTCTTTGACAGCGTGGAACCGAATTAACAGCAAACTGTGCTGCAAGCAAATTGGCTTTATCAATTGCGCTAACATAGAGAGTGTCCTTGAAGACGAGTTTTGGAACCGAAGACGAGGTGGTATTTCTAAGGTTTTTTACAAATTACCAAAAATTTTTACTTCCTTTGGGACACTGGAGTATTTTTAGCCTTAATTTCTGGTCATGCAAAAATTTGGTTCGTTAAATATGGCCGTTACAGGTCTTTCCAGCTTGTTTGAACTTTTTCCCGTTTTCCTCAGTAGGGTTGGCCTTATAACTACAGCAACTTACTTCTCTTTCCCTAATAACCTCTCTGCAGCTCGCATCAAACCATGAATTCTCTTTCGGTTTGATAAATTTTATCCTGTGCAGGAAAAAATTTCTCATTCCGTAAAGAATCAAGTTTTTGACCATATCTGCACTGGAGTCTACGTCACTATCGAGGGAGCATAGTGACCAGTTAAAGTCCCTGAAGAAACTGTTGAGACCGTCCCAGTTGGCTTTCTCGTATTGCCAAACGGTTCTCTTAGGGGTTTTTTCTCTAACTTGGCACGAGAAATTGGCAATAATACACTAATCGTGTATTTTATTTATTAGGGTCAAAGATAAGAAACAAGTCTAGGGTGTTGGTGGTTTGACCTGCAACGTCAGGGTTCAGGGATTCGAGTTGGTTCGTCGACTAGCTGAGTTAGGTGGTTAAACTCAGCAAAGATCTCAACATACCTTCTTTCAGGTGTTGTCTGGCCAGAATATCGAAGCCACGAAGAATTGTGTACACTGAAATCGCCCGTAATGACGATTTCAGTGTGAGGATAATGGGCACCAATTCTTTGAATGGAGTCGGACAGAGCATCAAACTCGTTAAAAGCTGAATTTCTGTCCAAATTTGAGCTTCCATAAAGAAAACATGTGTGAATGATGTGCTTATTTACCGCAAATTTTAACCACGTGAAATTAAAGTTTGTGTTAGAACGCAAACCATATTGTGTATTATGGTTGGAGTTGGTATGCAACATCTTTTCTTATATACACGGCAATACCATGGTGGGAGAAGAATAATTGCACCAAGTTATACCCATTTAGATTAAATTCCGAATGATAATGATCAGAATGTTCGCCTATCTGGGTTTCACCTAGCGCCAAAACAGCTGGCCTGTTTTTTGCAGTATAGACGTACGCGGCATAAAAATTCTTCCACGCATGTCGGCAGACGTCAACGCCATAGCCACAACTTTATTTAACTCATAATAGTATTTATTATTTTGTATTCATAATCGTTGTAAATCGTTAATTTTTAAGAATTTAGAAAATTGTTTCCGCTGACAAAAAACTGATTTTTATGATGACTGAGTGAAGTTAAGGTAATAAAGTTTGATAGGAAATTGTTGCTAAAATCGACCCTGAACTTACCAATCATCCCAATAATATATAATTAATAAGATTGCCAGGAGTCACTATATGTGCGATACAGTCACGCCACAAACGCGACTATTTTCCCGAAATAGTTCCGACGTAAAATTATGTAGGTACTGGAGTATCTGCAGCAACACGCTAGGGACGCCGGGTTAATTTGAGATTACGTATTTGTTTAATTCTAGATCCTTGTTTTATTTTTCTTAACAGAATTCAATAAAGTATTATTCTGCCTATGGCAGTTCAGAATTAAAATCAATTGTGTTTTTTTAACACCATTTAAAATATAAGTCACGCGAACCGATTTTCATAAATATTTGAATTTTTAAGGAAATTGGTTAGCTCGTTTAGGCTCTAGCTCGTTTTTAAATCAACGACGTGAAGAAGAAAATTCAAATTTGGATTAAACGAGTATCAGTTTGGACTGTTGAGAAATCCTGTTTGTACCAAACACCACAGAAATAATTAGTTAGTGAATGTATGAACCAAATGCCCAGCGGGAAAAATTCAAAAATTCATTGAGGAAAAACCTGCTTTTTCCTTGAGGAATGGAAGCTGTACCTGCCACTTTTCAGCTTATTCCTTTGATGAATTTAACATGGGCGTGTCATTGGCGGGAAGCACATGCCACTTTCTCGATGAAAATTCACTAACGAAATCACTACTTCAATGGAAGTTGTTTATTCACCGACCCAGGTGATGAAAAACATGGTGATTGCATAATCTGTGAATTCGCTACCTACGGGTATTTAGCTTATTCATCAGTTCAATAATTTCGATGAATAATCTAATGAAAATTCAGTTATGAAATCACCAGGTTAGTGGTAGTTTCTTTTTCATTGATTAAATCCTCCCATTTGTATTGTTTATTAAATCCCATCGGTAATGCACCCTTTATTTTAAGATGAAAACAAACCAAAGAGCAGTTCCCATTTTATATTAAAAAATTTTGGCGTTTCGGCAAACGCAATTTCTATTGACTTCAGTTCGTGTTACATGGACTTTTTTACAGAAAGTCACTGTGAACTGTATCCAACAAAATGAGAATTTTTAGTTGCCAAAGAATTATAAACAACTTTGTGCATTACTATTCATCGTTGGAATCATCGATTACAATTCACCATGAGTTTCACTCACATTTGTTTTTTTTTTTTGTTCTCGCTATGAACACTTTACAAAGCAGATGAGGCGATTCAAACAACGAACTGATGATCTTGTACATTACTTTTCCACAATTTTTTCATCACACACTTTTCCCTTTTAAATTCACCGAAATAAAGTGTAGTTTCGCACAAAGCAGAAAGTGGAATCAAAGCTTCGAACTGAGGAAACTTTGCATTACTCTTCACCTACTTAATCATTACTTGTCGTTTCTCTTATGATTTGGCAAGTGAATTCATTGATTATTTCAGCAATAAATTTCATTGAGGACGATATTTCCCGCTGGGTGGGGTAAGAATTTCAAAACATAATACATACACAATTACTGGACAGTAACAATTTTTTTTTCTAGGAAAAATTAAATAAGAAATACATAATCTGGAATTTTCTAGCGACCGACATACACAGGGTGAGAAAAGTCAGTTTTAAAAAAGTCGTCTCATGGTCGCGTGAGGCAAAAAAGGGGAAAAATGTGACTAAAGTCCACAGTGGCAACCGTGGTCCTAGCCTAGTTATAATGTTGTATTACTATCATTGCCATAGGTGAACGGCATGAGGTTGGTTGGCTGATATACCTACTTTTGAGTACTTTACCGGTCATGATTATAAGTCATGACTTATGTTATGACTGACAAGCTTTTGACGAGGCCAACCTATGTGTCGTCAATCTGAACACTGATTGTTATATTTAATGGTGAAATTTAAAACTATATATATATTATATATGTATAGGTACCTTTGAAAAAAAAAATCAATTTGGTTATATTATTACTATTAGATGGAGTGCAATGTGCAAACATAGCTATTGATAAAATAGGGGTAGTTAACAAACAAGCATGGGGCAGCAGAAATTAAATCGATTTCTTTTAATAACAGCGTTTAAAGCTTGCTTTCGTACGAAAATCGTCCTTTCAGATACCTATCAGGATTCAAGAGCGCAATGTGTAGGTAGCCATTAAGTTTCTTTATCTCTAATTGAATTCATGGGAAATAAGTTAAGCTAACCGAAACCAATTCTATTGCTCTATGCCAACGCCAGCGTCCTTTTTGATAGTCAGGACTCAGGAGAGGAAATCATGATAATCCATTAAAGGAGCCTTGATGCTGAATTGAAATCCTTGTGCCGGAAATCGGGGAGTATGGAACCCAGTTTTGTTCGGTCAGAACTGAATGAAATTTTCATAGGGGTGGTAATTGGACGCATGGTAAGTGAGGAAAGAGAAGGAATATAGTGGGAAAATTACACCTTTTGATTGGTGATTTCAGATGCAGAACTCAAATTTGAGATTTTAATCTATGTGGGAACGAGAGG
Source organism: Dasysyrphus tricinctus (assembly GCA_963921185.1). NCBI lineage: Eukaryota > Metazoa > Arthropoda > Insecta > Diptera > Syrphidae > Dasysyrphus > Dasysyrphus tricinctus. The sequence continues at coordinate 281,692,583 of OY992530.1, read as the reverse complement.
GAGTAAAGAAGCTCGTTGGATGTTAGAGCAAAATTGCTCACTATGGAAATCTCTTCCAAACCAATTAAAGTCCAAATGTTGTTCAGAGATGCATGGTGGCTTTAGAGATAGTGATTTTGGTGATGATGATGGTGATGGCCCTAGACTTAAAACAAGCCAATGAAGTCAAGTTAGATTTGTTGTTTCGACTTTTTCATTGTTTTGGTTTTTTTAAGAATTCATGTTAGTCAAGATAATCTCGTTCCTTAAGGATTTTGTGTTTCTAATCGAGTAAATAAAGATATTTTGTTTTATTTTGCAGGCAGATTATGAAGAATCGATAACGATTCCTAACATAGGCATAGGTTGTGGACTATCGATACATTAATTGAAGTTGTTCATTTGACTTTTAGTGATTTCCATATGCTTCTCCTCCTAGTTATTGGGTTGTGATCACATGAACATAACAAACATTTTAATTTTAGTTTCGATGGAATCATTATGATAACGAAAGATATTGTATCTTTTCTTTTTTCAAAGTAGGAAACAGGCTATGCAAATATGTTAGTCATTTCCTGTGTGTTTTAGTTTTATTTCTTGTGCGTAGTTTATACATTACCTTTACAATAACAATACAAAATAAAATGCAGGACTGTGTTGCATTTGTTTTGTTCAAGGGTCTTAGAAATTTGAAAAAAGAACTCAACTGCATCTTATGATATTAATTATCACGTTTAATTTAAAGGTTTTTGGGTTTCCTTCTGAACTCTTCACTTGGATATCTTCTTATCTCCAAAAAACATCCTACCAGGATAGATTTTAGGAGCTTTTACTCAAATCCGTTCTTTTCCAAATAAGAGGTTCCACAGGGTATTGACTTAGATCCACTTCTCCTTATCTTTGCTATACCTCCTAAATAATATATCCTTCTGTAAACTTGTAACGGAAGATGGTCCTGCTTCACAATAGGGTGATGTTCAGCCTTCCCACGCACAGTGTGGGAGTTCGCTAAGGTGCCAGTATAGCTATCATTGAAACTTATCATTGAAATTTTTAATGATTGATTTTGAGACGTTTTTGACGGTTAAAGCGCAAGATTTAGTAAATATTTCCAGCCAAACAAATAATTCAAATAGGCCCAACTTTCCACATAAAACGACTCTTCTTATTTCAATGATTGAACTACCTTACCAATGATCATTGACAAATTAAAAGTCTTTTTTTGTGGAAAAAATATTTGAAATATTTTTTTTGCTAAAAATATTAATTATGTCTTAAGCTTTACTTGTTCATCAAAATAATGAATGATTTTTCTTTCTAAACGTCTCAAAATCAATCATTAAAGTTTTCAATGATGAGTTTCACTGATAGCTATAACTGGCACCTAATCTAGCGGCATTTTATTCAAAAAATGACTGCCACAAACTGATGTAAAAACTTGTTTTGCTTGCAGCTTAAAGCTTCTTCTTAGCGATTATGAAAGAAATTTTACGTGGGGGATATATAAAATAAAGTTAATCGTTCTTAAAGTTGCGATTGGTGATAAATTCAAAGAAAATTGGCTTGAGAAGGTAGTTTTAAAATATCTTTTTTTATGAGTGCTTGGTGCATTTTTTATTGAAAGTTTTGTTTTGATTTAATAGATGCCATATCAGAGAATTGAAAATTAAGTAGAATTACAGTCTTAAGGGGGTTTAAATATATCTGTTGGTGGATGGGATTACAAAAGGGGCCATTTTTATTCAATATCTGTATTCACGAGCAGGGGCGGACTGGGGGTCAAAGGGCCTACCGGGACTTTAAGAAAAAGGGCCACAGAATACAATAACTTTCAAAATGGTTAAAAATAAAAGTTGATATTTCAGACATTTCTCGAAAGTTATTTTTTTTATATTTATTGATTTTTTAATTAACATATTGATTGATATATATTGGATTTAAGTATAAGGTATTGTTTTGAATTCTAAAGCCTAGTACGCTGCTGATGCGAAACGAAAAATCCCATACAAAAATGATACAACGAAATCATAATCTAAAAATTTAGTTCTACTTTTCGTTCTTAAAAGGGTGCGACTTTCAGTTTAGTCAAAAATTACAAAATTACGCTAGTAAAACATTATCGGAATTAAGGGAGATATGAAACAAAAAGTATTCTAAATGTTCATATTTCTAATTTTCAATAATTTGTTAGAAATTATTTTTTTAAGCTACGGTTATTTTGTAATCACAAGAAATGAAACGCATTAAATATTTTCAAAAAATAAATTGGGGTTGGGTACGAAATCCCGTATGCCAAAATCCCGAAATGGCAAAAAATCCCGAATGCCAAAATCCCAGTTGGCTTAGTACTTTTTCAAAATATAAATTTTGTAGTGTTTTGTAAGAATATTATTTATTTTCAATGAATATTTGGTCAGTTTTTTAACAATTGACTTTTGAAAAATGTTTATCTACTATCAAATTGATAATTGGCAATCATAATAAGAGAGCAACCCAAGCAGATGCTGAGAACAATTTATGTCACAATCCCAAAATCAACTTGTACAAGTAGGCGATGCGTGTTCTAGAACAAATATGAAGATATTACGCGGAAACGAAACAAGAACATTGTCTTCTCATTATTTGTAAAGAGTAGACATAGATTCGTTTGAATAAAACTTAAACTAAATGAAAGTTACGATTGGAAACTATTGTTTTTTTTTTTAAATCATTAAAGAAGAATTCAATTAATGTATTATATCTCAAGATTTATAAGTGATTATATATAAGTCATGATACCAATAGGCGAGCAGAAATCAAAAGCAGTTTGATTTCTTTGAAATTACTGAATAGTACTAAAAAAGTATTGAAATTCGGGATTCAGTCCCAAATGTTTTCGGGATTTTGTCCATTCGGGATTTTGGCTTTCGGGATTTTGGGTATTCGGGATTATGGCATTCGGGATTTTCATTTTTTGCTTTTCGGGATTTTGGCATTCCGGATTTTGTACCCTTCCCAATAAATTTAAGTTGAATTTTCTTGAATTTTTTTTCTCGAGTGAATCAAATAAATTATTTAGCTTTAATTTCACAATTTTTCACAGTAGCATGATTTTTCTGATTGAAATTTTTGATATTGAATGAAAAAATAAAAGCTGGTGCTTTTGATCACCAATATCTCGGCAGTTTCAAAAATTTAAATTAAATAAGGTACTTTTAGAACTATTTCTCCACTATCAGTAGCTGTGATTAGTAAAAATTACAAACAAATATTTTAGTAATCCATTTGCAAATTTTCAATTATTGAACAATCCTAATTTTAGGGCAAGTATGTTCACACCACGTCAACTTTAATCAATGATTATTCTAGCTGATTATCATTGAATGCGTTTCTTCAGCTAAATTTTCAACATAGAATCTATAATTTGAGAACTTTATTTGAGAAATCACTAATTCGCTGATTCTGTTTGATAAGTAGATTTTAATCAAAGATTTCCTGAAATTTCTTTTGCTCATCATTGGTTAAAACAATGTGCTTTTTTGCAAAGCCCTTAGGTAAAATTTATAGAAAAACCACAACTTGGACAAAATTTTATCAGTAGGACGTATCAAAAATGCGAGCACTACCTTCACTTCCAACTATCCTTGTTCTTTTACACAAAAAATTTTACTTTCTAAAGCATCAAACATCAACTTTGTTTATGGTGAGTGACTGATTACTTCTAACAATTGATTTGACAGATATACTGGAAAATGGGAAGATGTTTATTTCAAAAAACAAAATCAAACTGAAATTTGAGTGAATAAACGCTCAATTATGATCACAGAACTATGGATTAAACAGAATCAGTGATAATCTAGTTACAGATCTAGCCCACTGTGAACAAACTGGCCCTATGCTAGACCAAGAATCAGAGCAAAAACAGTAGGTTCATAATGCAATCAACTACTTAATTGTTCGAAAATGTTCAGGGGTTTCCCCCGAATGTTAATACAAGTTGGCGAGCATCAGCTGCCATTTTGGAAATCACGTTTTATCAAATATCTCGTGAATCGTGAACTGAAAAATGTAGTATTATTTTTTTCTTAGTTTTTGAGAAATAAAAAAAAAAACGAAAGGTACCTTCTCCCAAAAAAAGATTTATAATATAATAATATAACACTTCTTTGCCTTTGCCTATTATAAACTTAACAAAACAAACAAGAAATTGGAAAAAGTACCTTCTATTATCTTTTTTTATTTTCTCAAAAGCTAAGAAAAAGAATATAAAAATGAAAAGTGGTGCTTTATTACAAAAAATTTTGAAATAACAATCAACTTGAAAAAAAAGTTCACAATTTTTTCTAAAATATTGACTTTCAAATTTATTTTCTCAAAAACTTTCCACTAAAAAAACATGATTCAAAAAACAAATAAAATAATAAAATATTAGTTTTCAAAAAACAAAAAGAAGAAAATTGCAGAAAAAAAGGTTCTTGGCCTGTTAATTCATCATTTTATAAAACATCTACTTAACTAACAATCATTGACCAGAGACTTTGATATTTTAAATATTTTTTTTAACTGACTTCTCTTTTCTGATAGTAAACTCCACGGATATTAGCATTGTGGTTTCAAGATGATCTTGCGTCATGATATTTCTCCATCGATTTTTGGTGTATTTAAAATTTGAAAATGATCTTTTGCAAGCACTTGTGAACATGAAAATGTCAGCATCAAATTATATGCTAAGAAAAGCTTTTTGTACCTTTTTGCGTCAAAATAATACCGTCGCAAGACATTGAAGCAGCATTTTGCGCAATCTCCACAGTGTTCTTGTTTTTTTTTGTTTCTTTCTGTTTCTTGACGTTCGTCCTCTGCCTCATCATTAGCCGCATTTTATTATTCACAATTCACATGATCCGATCCGGATCAATTTTTAACAAATAATTGCAAAATCAACATGGTATCCTGCTTTTTATCTGGATCTATTTCAGTGATCCAAAAATTGCTATGTGAATTATCTCAGTAGCGCAAAGAAAAGAGGCAACAGATGCATGAAACATAAACAAACTTAAGGCAAAAAGACTCCTGTCACTCTGATCCTGTTTGTTTTATTTATCATGATCTGATCCGGATCAGATAAAATACGGCAATTTATCAAAGGCCACCAACCGAGCTTTGGAGGAATCCAAAGATTCATAGAGTTCACCAACCAAGTTCTTGGGGCCTCCAGAGATCCGAAGAGATAACCAACCGAGTTCTTGGGACCTCCAGAGATCCGTAGAGGCCACCAACCGAGTTCTAGGGGTTTCCAAAGATTTATAGAGGCCACCAACCGATTTCTAAGGGCCCCCAGAGGTCTGTAGAGGCCACCAGCCGAGGTCTGGAGGCCTCCAGAGATCCGTAGAGGCCACCAAACGAGATCTGGGGGCCTCCAAAGATCCGTAGAGGCCACCAAACGAGATCTGGGGGCCTCCAGAGATCTGTAGAGGCCACCAACTGAGGTTTGGAGGCCTACAGAGATCCGTAGAGGCCACCAAACGAGATCTGGGGGCCTCCAGAGATCTGTAGAGGCCACCAACTGAGGTCTGGAGGCCTCCAGAGATCCGTAGAGGCCACCAAACGAGATCTGGGGGCCTTCAAAGATCCGTAGAGGCCAATAACCGAGGTCTGGAGGCCTCCAGAGATCCGTAGAGGCCACAAACGAGATCTGGGGGCCTCCAAAGATCCGTAGAGGCCACTAACTGAGTTCTGGGGGCCTCCAAAGATCCTTAGAGGCCACCATTCGAGTTTTTGAGGCCTTCAAAGATCCGTAGAGGCCATCAAGCGAGTTTTTGGGGGCCTCAAAATATCCATTTTGATCCACAAAAAGTCTATATTTAGTGTGAGTCCAATTTTGTTATGACAGTTTTTTCTTAAAAAAAAAAAACTTTTTGCTTGCCCGGGGGCCCAACGGGCAAAATCCCGGTTGCCCGGTGGCCCAGTCCGCCCCTGTTCACGAGAGAAAAACTTTAAGTATTCAGTGTTGTTCGGATAAGAGACTATATGCATTTGAAAGCCTGATATGATATGATATGATATCTAGCGCTTTAAGTTGCTGCGTAGGTGCGACACCCATATACTGTAGTGAAGTCCCGTAAAAATGTCCGTACTGATTTATCTAACCGCCAGAATCGATTAAAGTACATATAGGAGAGTCAGAAAAACTTGGGTAGACATCACCGTTTTCTGGACGGGGTTTTTTAGACGCCATTTTCCAAAATGGCCGACAAATAGTAGTATAATTTGTATGGGAGAACGGAAAAATCTCCATAAAAACTAAACGACTAAACCGATTTTGATGAAATAATCAGACATGATAAAAAACGAGATGAAAAGCCAACATCATAAATTTCCGCCCACTGCCATGCCCCTTTTTTGAAAAAGGTAATATATTCGTCAAAATTAATACAAATCCGTATGTTGCTTTATTTTAACTTATAAAAATATTTTTTTATGGAATAAAAAGTTCTTACCAAGCCTATTTTGTGGGCGTTTATTATTTTTTGACTTATATGATGGAGTTCGTTTTAGTAAGATAAAATCTGAACCACTTCACCCAGTGTAATGATATTTTCACACATGATAGTGAACAGTATCGGAAATGATTGCATACAATTTCCCCCCATTGAGACACCCACAAAAGCCTATCTTATCACTCTTCCTCATTAGCTGCTAAAAGCCAAAGGAAACGATATCAATTAAGATGCTTTTTGATCGATATTTACTAAAGAAAATCTGTTATTTTTGATTTTAAGTAAAACAAATTAAAAAATTATAAAAATACAATATTACATATATTTGCTCATCATTTGTATAAACATTTATCTCGTACATTGCTCACCACATTTGCAATACTATGTGCATGTCAAATACTTAAATTTACATTTACACCTTTAAGTAGAACATGTTGTACAATTGCACTGAATTAATAGTTCAGGGCCCCTATTCCGGTTCTATGATAAAATGAAATGATAAGTTTTTTATCACGAGACTTTTCATAGCAGTTTTTCATTTTATCATATCATTTTTCCCAAAATGTTGATTCTCGTTATACCAGTGAAAAAATCAGCTGATTTTGTGCTGAATATGTGCTGAATGAAAACTAAAATTATTTCACAGAAGTTTTTTCGATATCTACGATTGATTTGGTGGTATGTTAAGATTATTTTCATTAAAATTGATTAAATTTAGTCAATTTATTAAATAATTATTTTGAAATCGGTTCATTTAAGAAGTTTTGAAATGTCGTATCTATGTTTTGTCCGCGTTTCTTACTACCTACTTTGAAAAAAAGAAGAGCCAGATACTGGTTGGTGAAAGTATATTAAGAAACACTATATTTTTGCAATAATTCTTTTTTCTTATTTAAGAAAACATAGAAATATTGCGAAGAAATTAATATGTGGGACAGCTTTAACACTCGTGCTCCCAATGAACAATCCATCTGCCAAATAAGACAAGAAGATCATGGTTTTTATTTGCTCGCTTTCAGTGAATGAGTCAATCAATAAAAACTTTTATATTGTGTGTTCATCCACAATAATTCAAAAATACTTACGTGTTGTGATCTGAATCCAAATTATTTACAACAAAGAAAATCAATAAAGAAGTGCATTGTTTAAATTTAGTCCATGTTTTTGGTTTTTTCATCTTTTCAATTTATCATTAGGCTTTATCAGGCAAAATTTCTCGATGATAAATATCTTTTCAAATGATAAAAGTTTGACAGACGTTTTCACGTTTACACAGAACCAGAATGGGAATTTGAGATTTATCACTGAAAAAAATTTTCATCACGTTTATCATCGAACCGGAATAGCCCCCCAGGAGGCATTATGTTAAGGCACTGATCGGGCCTAAGCACACCATTTGCATCTTTGGAGAATCCATAATCTGTCAACTGCAGACTTGAATCTGGAAAATAGCTCTGTGATAGGCTTAAGCATTCCCTTAAAACAAAAAAGCATTAAAACAAGAAAATTAAGCGAGTTGACTTTGACATTGACCAGTCACTTAACGAATGTGAAAGAGAAAGACGAAAAATTCTAGATCTAATCGAACTGATAAATATCAAACAGGAGACGCCTATTCAGACAGATCAATAGATTCAGGTCTTCAGGTAAAAACAAAGAGATGCTCCAACTAGCTGCTGCTTCTAGCTTCATTGAGAAGGCAAAAGTGACTGACTTCACTACAGTTCTAAGTAAGTGGAACCCTCACTGATGACAATGATAGCAGGGGTGCATTAATAGGCGTTTTCCTTTGGAGGTGGCGAAGTACTTGCAAGTACTTTGCCAGCTTTGTTCAATGGAACACATCAAACTGCTTTCCCATGTAAAATGTATCTACTCGCGCATGAGAGCATGTGCAGTTGGTAGTACTAGATTAGGGTTTTCATCTACTCATAAGTACTTCGCCACCTCCAAAGGAAAACGGCTAATAAAATAACAATAACAAAGAACTTCAAACGTGCTCGGCACATTTCATGTTAGTACTTTTCATGTTAGTACTTTTTAGTACTCACTTTGCCAGCTGTTTTTCATAACGAGTTCGGGAATCGCCTTGCACGTATTTGTGAAGTGATAAAATAATAAAACTCTGGGAAAATTAAATGATAACTTTGTTTTCATTTCACAGTTTCACAGGTCGAGAATTGACCCCCTGGACTATTAATTAAAAGTGTTTATTAAAGGTGTTAATGTAAATTTAAGTATTTGACATGCACAGAGTATTGCAAATGTGGTGAGCAATGTACGAGATAAATGTGTATACAAATGATGTGCAAATATATGTAATTGTATTTTTTAATTTGTTTTACTAAAAATCAAAAATATTAGATTTTCTCTAGTCAATATCAATCAGAAAATTTCACGAAGCATCTTAAATGATATCATTTCCGCCGTGGGTGAAAATTGTATACAATCCCTATACTTTTCGCTATCATGTGTTAAAATTTCATTACACTGGGTGAAGTGGTTCAGATTTTATCTCTCCATATAAATCAAAAATTAATAAACGCCCACAAAATAGGCGTGGTAGGAACATTTTACAGCTTATATTCCAAAAAAAAATATTTTGATAAGGTTAACTAAAGAAACATCCGAACTTGTATTAATTTCGACGAATATATTACCTTTTTCAAAAAAGGGGCGTGGTAGTGGGCGGAAATTAATTATGTAGACTTCTCATCTTGTTTTTCATCATGTCTGATCATTTTATCAAAATCGGTTTAGTTGTTTAGTTTTTATGGAAATTTTTTCGTTCTCCAATACAAATTATGCTACTATTTGTCGGCCATTTTGGAAAATGGCGTCTAAAAAACCCCGTCCAGAAAACGGTGATGTCTACCCAAGTTTTTCTGACTTTCCTATATGTACTTTAATCGATTCTGGCGGTTAGATAAATCAGTACGGAAATTTTTACGGGATGAAGGGACTGTATTAATAGATTAATTTTTCATTTTCGAATTGGCTTTCAAAAAAAATAAAACGGGGACAAATAATTAGACTTTCACTGAGAAAAAATTCCGACAAAGTTGAATTTTGGTGGAGAGTATCTTAAATTTGGGCCGGGCTAAAATATTAAGGGGGGGGGGGGGGTGAAAAGGGGTAAAATTAATTGTTTTGATAATTTCTTGGAAACTATTTTTTTTTTATGTAAAGTAAAAAAATAGTACCTCATATGATACTACACAGTAAGGATGGGCATACTCTTTTTCGTATAATCAATAGATAAAGAGTAAAATGAATACGAACTTCCTGATGGTGCAGCAACTTAGGCCGAAAAACGTACCTACTTAAAAAGCATTTATCGGCTGTAATTTTTGTATGCAGGATTTTGTTTGGGTGCATCTTCTCATTATAAATCCAAGTTATAAGGGTGCCTCCAAAATTAAGGAAAGAATATTGAAACTATAGCGGTTCAAAATTAAACTTTTGGTTTTGTACAAAGTTCAGTTTTCTTGTAAATATCTCAAAAACAATTATTTTGTTCAAAATAAAAAACGAAATAGTATTTTAGCTCATAAAGTTTTACACAAAATAGATCATAGCACTTTTTGCGAAGAAGCAACAAATTTTGAGAAAAGCCTAAGTGCATAAAACGCGTACTTTCAAAAATTTGCCAAAGTATATACATTTCTGTAGAATAACATCATTTTTGTATGTATTCATTATAAATATTACCAACAAAAATTACAAAAAGGTTTTTTTGGAGTGAATTCATTTTTCTAAGAGGGTCTACCAATGTGCAAAAAACCTGTACTTTCCGAGCTCTGTATATCAAACATTTGTTTACATTATTTAAGAAATTGTTGTTGTATTTATTGTTGTATATATGCATAATGATTCTTACTCAAAAGATTTTAAAAAAGCTATTTTTTTGTGACCGTATTCATTTGTCAAAATGGGTCCACCAAAGTGCAAAAACTTGTATTTTCAGTGCTCTGTTCATGAAAAATTTAGCCAAGTATATAAATAATTATCCTTAAATTTCATTGTCCACATATTTATGATAAATCTTGCAAAAAAAAAATTATCAAAAACTTTAACTTGTAAGCCCTATTAATTTAATTCCGCAAGATGAGCGACTTCCCACACTGTGCCACGGTCCAACCAGAGCCACAGGATTCTTTGAAAGTACGATAGAGTATATGCAGTAGGGTGCCCAGCTCAATATCTACGAATTCAGTACAACTTTTTTGTATATGAACTTTGACAGAACTTTGGGCTAAATTCGTGGAAATGCGTAATTTTGGGAAGTACCTACGCGAACAGACATTTTGATTGATTAGACAATTTTGTTTTACATTTTGTTAGGTTGGCAGATTTTAATTGGAATCTACGAGTACCTACTACTTCATATCTAATAATCCAGTAACCTCATATTATTTGAATTGTTTAACAAGTACCTACCCCTAGGTCTGTGGCGCAGGGTTAAAAGTCCATAAGCCAAAAGTCCATAATGGACTTTTAGCTCCCTTAGGTGGGTTAAAAGTCCATTAATTCATTTTGAACTTAAAACCCAACCAAATGGGCCAAAAACCATAAAAAATCTTATGCACTTCTGGCCCATCGTTTAAGGAATTTTGGCCCACTTAGAAGACAGTTCATTATTGTTAGATAGGTATATATATAGGATAAATTCAAAATTTCACTAAATCCAGATTCTTTAAATGCAAAAGATACTTTGCATACACCCAACCTCGCACCCACCCCAAATCCTATATCGAGTACAAGTAGGGGGGTTGCATAGTACCTCACTTTATATTCGCGAAATTTAAAATTTTACAAACCAAATAAACGAGATGATTTATTACGTTTGTGAAATTTAAATATATAGTGAGGAATATACAGGGTGTCCTGTACCTGAGCGGAAATATTTAAGGGGGTTGTTCTTGGGGTTATTCTAAGAAAAAAATTATGTGGGGGGAAAGTTGTATCTCCCCTCCCTGAGGCAGGGGGGGGGGGGAAGTTTCTGAAAAATTGACCTTAAATGCAAAACCAAACATTAAAAATCAACGAAAATACATCTAATAATGTGCTATAGTTTTTTTGAAGGCTAATACTCCATTCTTGCATTTGGGTCTTAAATCAAGTTGTTTAAACGAATAGTTTTTTGGTAAAAGTACCTTTTGTTTTTTCTTGATTTCTCAAAAACTAACAAAGAATTTTACATTTGGTTTTCAGTAATGGACTAAAAAATAATGAGGGCATTGAATATTGAAAACAAAAAAAGCACTTAATAACGTACAATTTTAAAAAATATCGACTTAAGAAAAAAAATCACATTTTTTTTTTAATTTTGACTTTGAAATTTGATTTCTCAAAAACTATTCGCTTAGACAACTTGACTTAAAAACCAAATGCAAGAATGGAGTATTAGCTATCAGAAAACAATAGCACATAATTAGATGTATTTTCGTTGATTTGATGTTTTTTTTTGCATTTAAGGTCAATATTTCAGAAACTTCCCCCCCTGCCTCAGGGAGGGAAGATACAACTTTCCCCCCACATAATTTTTTTCTTAGAATAACCCCAAGAACCACCCCCTTAAATACTTACACTCAGGTCCGGGACACCCTGTAGGTATAGTGAGGTATATATGGGGGCATGCTGCCCCCCTGCAACCCCCCTGCTTGGGATAGATATAGGATTTGGGGTGGGTGCGAGGTTGGGTGTATGCAAAGTTTTGCATTTAAGGAATTTTTTTTTTTTTTTTGCCTTAAGTATGGACCTTTGACCCACTTTCCGCAAAATACGCTTATACGCTTTTCTCTCCACTAACAGCTCACCCTGTTTACACTTTTATCAAAAGTTGCTTGCATTAGTAACTTCAGTAAGTAAAACTTACATGGCGTAATCTTGGCCTTAGCCTTTGCTTTCCTTGGTGAAGTAAGGCGCAGGGTTAAAAGTCCAGAAGCCAAAAGTCCATAATGGATTTTTGACCCCTTGGGTGAGTTAAAAGTCCATAAATGCACTATGGACTTTTAACCCACCCAAGTGAGCTACAACTCCAGAAGAAAGTGGGTCGTAAGTTCGTAAATTTTTTAAGGAAATGGGTCATAAGTCCATACTTTAGCCAAAAAATAATTTATTTCAAAATTTTCAGAAAAATTTAAGGAATACCAATTAAAAAAGAGACAAGAAAATTTACAGATTCATTATTAAAGGTTCAAGAGCATTTACAAAAAAACGTTTGTGCTATTTGTCACAATTTGCCTGCAAAATGGACATAACACTTCATTTTTGTTGAGTTTGGCCGTACTTTCGGCATTCTTCCATTAGGCGAGTGGAAGCCATTGATAATTTTTTGTATCGCACATTCAGAACACGTAAGTACCTACTTACAAAGTTTTCGCTGATTTATTTACATCTAATTTTTTTTTGTTTAGGGTTTGGGAAAATTGAAAAATATGATTTTAAAAAAATCACTTGATATTTTTATACAATAATATTGAGTTTTGAGAAAACGACATTACTATGTTTTTGGATATGTTTTTTGGGAATTTTTTAATTTTCAAATAATTTAATTAGCTTAATTATTTCGCGCACGTTTTTATAATTTTGCTAACTGAACTTTTAAAACAAATTTTCAAAAAGTAAGCTCAATAAGTCACTTAGAAAATTTTAAAGAGATATAATTTTCGAATCGAAGTTTTGTAATACACGGAATTTTAATATTTTTCGAAATAATTTTTGTGAAATTTGAATTTTTGAAAAATGCAATCAGGTAATTTTAAAAATTTCGAAAATTATATCTCTTTAAAATTTTCTGAGTGACTTATTGAAAATTTGTTTTAAAAGTTCAGTAAGCAAAATTATAAAAACGTGCGCGAAATAATTAAGCTAATTAAATTATTTGAAAATTAAAATTTCCCAAAAAACATATCCAAAAACATAGTAATGTCGTTTTCTCAAAACTCAATATTATTGTATAAAAATATCAAGTGATTTTTTTTTAAATCATATTCTTCAATTTTCCCAAACCCGAAACAAAAAAAATTGATGTAATTAAATCAGCGAAAGCTTTGTAAGTACTCACGTGTTCTGAATGTGCTATACAAAAAATTATCAATTGCTTCCACTCGCCTATGGAAACACTTAAGAAATAAACTTTAAATATTGGAGCTGAAGAACCTTACAGAAACCATATTGTTTGTTTTTCAACATCGTAAGATAATTATTATTATTTATGTATATATATATTCATAATTATATATATTTTTATATAATTTTTTTTTTATTTTAGCCGCAGTAATATCACCACCCTTTGAAAATAGTGCTATAAATATTTGCCATACTCATTTTAGTAAACAAAAAAGCAAATATGAAAGCTATTACATAATTGTGGACTTTTGGCTCACCTTAGTGGCCCAAAATTCCATAAACGATGGGCCAGTAGTGCATAAGAATTTTTCTGGATTTTTGACCCACTTGGGTGGGTTAAAAGTCCATAATGCGTTTATGGACTTTTAACCCACCTAAGTGGGTCAAAAACCCATTATGGACTTATGGCTTCTGGACTTTTAACCCTGCGCCGTGAAGTAATCGCTGAAGGACACAACAAATAATATTCCAGAAAGAGAAGCAAGCTATGAAAAGTGGTATCTGGTATATGATACTTCTGAATCATTACTTGCCAGTTTCCTGGAAAAGTCAAAATTGATTTTAATTATATGTATTTATATATAATAAAATATACAACGTGTCGTAAGCAGCGTTACCACTTCCAGGAAAAAGTTAAAGTAGATTTGATAAAAGGGATAGATTGAGAAAAATCGAAGTAGATTTCGAAATGAACTTTTTTTTATATAAATCTATACTGTTAATTAAGTTAAACAAAAACTAAAAAAAAAATTGAAATTCTTACAGACTTTCATATTAACCTACATTTTTATTTTGATTTAAAAAAAAAAATCCAAAATAACAAATGCACAAGTAGGGAAGTTAAATTACGTCGAAGTGGACGTATCCGAGTTGATTTCAATCTCTGTTGACTTATCAGTCATAACGACTTTTTAGCATGTTTTGATTTTGAAGGACTTGTTACAAGAAAAAGTTTACACCTAATCATAATGCAAATTTTTCTTCAAGCATCTCAACAAACCTTTCCTCTTTTTTTTGGATTACTTGAAAATATCTTCTCATTTCGAAAAAAAACTAAAACTACCTAACAAAAACAATATCGAATAGTTTCCAGAAAAGAAAGAACAGTGCAAGAAACAAACAGAACAGACCAAAGATTATCGAAAAGAGTGAAACTAGAATAAATATACTAAAAAAAGGAGAAACCCATCCGAAATTCACACACACAAAGCGAACTTTTCATAAGTTTTGTGTACACAAGAGTGTGGTAAGATCTTATTTTTTGTAAAATTATTCATTTTTGTATTTGTATCGTGTAATATTTTTTTTTAAATGGAAATTCTGGGGCTACATACTTGAGTGAAATAGAGAAAAAGAAGTGATTTGATCTTTTTAGTATAATTGAAGTAAGTTGAAACAGTGATTTTTGAAATTAAGTAGATTTCAATTACTTGGTGATGGTGCAAAGTAGGAAGTAGATTGAAATTTTTTTTTTGGAAAAAAGAAACGAGTACAATTAAGTAAAGTGGTAGTAGTGGTCGTAAGTGCGTGCAGGTCCATTTAATTTCATTTGATCTATTTAATTTTGCGACTGAAAAAACGCTCAAAAATAGATCTGGTTCCATTTTTGTAATTGCTTCGATTTTAAAGACGCGTATGTTTACATTCAGTTTTAAATTAAATCATGTATCAAATTTCATGCGGCAAAATAATCGTTCGATTGAAAATCACAAGTACGCGCATGATTTTTTCAAGTTAGTACTACGATTTTTGAACGCACTGTTTTAAATCACAAGTATGAGCGATAACATCTAAGTGCATTTGGGTGATTCTACAAATGATGGAATTTTCAGTGACTCTGCTGATATTTTAAGAACCGTTCAAGTATTTAACCTGATTTTTTTATAACTGTAAATTTGATTGATATCTTCATGGTCAGACAAAATTATTAAGATCTGATACACTTGCATTTCTCAAAAAATTCTTTAAAGTGTCTAATTCTCCGTTTTCGAAAAGCAAAATTTTTACAATTCTCTTATTTTAGTTCCAAGACCAAAATGTACCCTCAATTTTTGACGTTAAATAATGTATTTTTCTATGATATAAATATATTTTTAGTAATATTATGTTTTCTTAAATAAAATGTCATTGAACTTTGTCCCACGGACTCCTTATCAGTCCCCTCACAGATTGAAACAGGCAAAAATATCGTTAATTTGAAAACTATCGAAGATTCAGATCAAGCAGCATAAAGTATTAAGTCTCGTGAAAATAAAATCATATCCATATCTTAGGTCCGCTTGTTCCTTGTTATTTCATTTGTGAAGAAGCCATTTGTGCGAGAGGTTATGGAATGTCCGTTCAGTTTTTCAGTTGGTAGCCTGATGAGTATTTACAGGGAAAATTTCTATGTAAGTAGGCATATTTTTGTACATTATATTAAAGGCTTAGTAAAACCCTAATGGTATATTTTTTTTATTTGTTCGTACAATGCGTTACTGTGTTTTTGGCCCAAGAACTATGAAAACACTCAATCCCCT
This sequence comes from Dasysyrphus tricinctus, assembly GCA_963921185.1. Lineage (NCBI taxonomy): Eukaryota > Metazoa > Arthropoda > Insecta > Diptera > Syrphidae > Dasysyrphus > Dasysyrphus tricinctus. The sequence continues at coordinate 281,676,475 of OY992530.1, read as the reverse complement.
GGTCTCAGTCCCCTTGCACTTTAATGACTGATTTTCTATCTGGAGGGCTCAGAAATGTTCAATAAATGCTGCTTTTCTTTAAAAATAATTGTAAAATAAATAGCACGACTCGGTCGCACGAACTTGCTCTAATTTTCAAGCTGCTTGGAAATTTAATGATAAGCTCTACAGTGTGTTTTGCATAAAAAGCATAAGATCGCTACAGGGCACATGTTGGATCGAAACAAGGAAAAAATTGTGTGGGAGGGGAGTGTCCCTCCGTTTAGACGAGGGGTACGATTTCCTAAAAAAACACTTAAAATAGGAAAATATTTATAAAAAAATTCAGTTCCCAGGAACACCTGTTTTCAAAATATTGCCATAAAATCGTTACTTTTTTATTTTTCAACTAGGTATGTGAAGAACGTTCCAAAGTTCAACTGTAGTTAGTTTTTACGTTTATTTGCTTCCAAAAATGTTTTGCCGAAATTATCATCATTTTCTTCCACTTTTTGTAGAATCACCCATTTGTTTCATTTTAACTTTCGACAATCGAATGCCAGAAAAATGGAATACATTTTCGACTTTTAACTGTCGTGATTGCTCGTCGGTAGCATGTGCGTTCATTCTCCATCAGGCAAGGCAGATAATATGGGTAGTGTGGGTTGGGTAGCTAGCACTACACTCTCTAGATTTTCTGAGTGGGTAAAATACCCACTCGAGATTTTACGGTATTTTTAAGAAATGCTAATATATACAAATATAAAAATAAATAATGTTCAACATTAAATCACCAATTTCATAAATGATATTAAATGTTTTTAGTTATTCATGCAAACGGAAACACTGAACGACGTTGGTCATTCAATTCTAAGGTTCATAAAAGAACAATTTTAGATGTTTTGAAACATAAAAAGGTGATGTTAACGCCGTACGTAACTGGTAGAAATTCATGAAGCCAACAAGACCCGTGTTTTTTTGGAAAAGCTATCCGTAGTACAGTAAGATTTTACACGAATAACAAAAACAATATCGATATAACGATAAAAGCTAAAGTAGAATCTTACTGCCGATGCCGATAAAATGTTGACGTTTGTTCGAGTATCGAACTAGACTGAATAGAATTTTTGTGCTTCGTTGTTGGTACGATTGTTAATTTTTGTATCTCGAACTTCCGAAGGCTATGTTCGTAGAGTAGAGTTATGTTGAGTGATTTGGCCGTATTTAGATTGTTACTTCTGGCTTCGTCATGAAGATGGTGGTGTACTTGAAATTAGTTAGTTAAATTAGTGCAAATTGTAAAATTTAGCATTTTTATATGTACTATATAGGTGACCATCAAGATATATGCTGCGAACTGTCAAACGTAAATTCGCAATCCACAATATCAGGGGCAAAATTCCGCAAGAGTGAATGATTTTCTGTGTATACATTCTATTCACACCGAAAACAAGTATGAATAAAGTTGACTGATTGTGCATGCGTTATCTGTCAAAAACTTAAAACTCACATTCCACAAAGCATCGAATGAAAAATTCGCTCGAATTTAACTTCACATTTTTTTAGCACCCATTTTACTGGGTTTATATATTATGGCAATTCGCATCAAACAAATTACTTATGCAATTCGCAGTTCGATATTCGCAGCTTTTTAACGAAAGTGATAATTAAAATATCTGATTTCACCTCGCACTCATTCAATTTCGAAAAAAAAGAAAATAAAATAATTTTGATATCTGAATTTGTAGCTTACCAAATGCATATTTTGTACGCAAACCATATATTTTCCCCGTGAAATTTCTTATTATGTATTATAGTTTCCGCTAAAATAAGTCTGATGTTCGCGGTGAAAATTTACAATGTAATAGGTACGAATATAATTTTGTATTTGTCATATGAATTTGTAGAAAATTAAATACTAACTTGCTGCGCACACTCCGATTTTGCAGCTCTGAAGCTTCTGAATATTTAAGTTTCTGCTAAACAGGAATGAAGTTCTCGAACGAAAATAAGAAAATTACGATTCTTTTTGTGCACAAAATTGTAGCCTTTTATATACTAATTTTGTATGCATAAATGAGTTTTGTAGCTCAAATGGATTGTTCTTTCAATTTTTTAAATGAAATTCGCATTAAAATTGCGCATTTTTAAATATATAAAATGCAAATTTAAATATCAAAATTATTTGATTTTGCCGAAATAAGGGACGTGCTTAGCTGGCCGATTGTTCTACCCTTATCCTGGAGCGTTATAATTTGTCTGTTTTTGAATACGGGAAAATGAACGTTCTTCACTGCGATTTGTCACTGCAGTCTTCAGAAACATTATACACAGAGTAACCCCTGTGACAAGTGAGATACCCGTTTTTTTTATTAAAAAATCTCGGAATGATTTTAAGCAATCTTAAGGGCCGATGTTGAATGTGAACCACACCTAAATGTCAAGTTTTTTCTGCATTTCATTTGACATTTCTCAATTTCAGACTAACTCAATTTGAACCACGGAAAGATACACAATCGAACAACGCGTTAAAGTTATTCAGGCTTATTATGAAAATGGGTGTTCACATCAAAATGCATATTGTGCACTTCGTGATTTTTTCGGTCAATTTTATCACCTCAGTGGATTCGTCAATAAGCAGAGTTGAAAATCCAAGAGTGATTGTCGAAAAACCAATGCACCCACAAAGAGCCTGATTACATAATTCGTTTTTTCGTTCGTTTCGTTTTTCGTCTTTTTGACAGGTACGTACCTTCATGATTACACACAACGAAAAAAATCCATACGTGATTTTGACGTTCAACAAGTTTGAGGTTAATTTATTGGAAAATAGGCAGTAATAACAATTACAAATATTTTTAAATCACTTCTTGTTCAAATTTATACCTATTTAATTATGAAAATCAATTTTTAATCTCATTATTTAAATTTTATAAGCATTCCCCACCTCTACTCATTTGTCAAATCCTAAACGTCAAAGTTCAAAAGTCTTGAAATTTTCATACGTGCTTCCGTCTTTCCGTTCCCCCTACGTTACATTAACGGCATAGAACCTCAATTAAGCCTCAACGTCATCGAAAATTTGGACCATCGGATAGAGGTGTGCCGCCAAGTTCGCGGCGGCCATTTGGCCGATATTTTGTTCCATACATAATTGAACCATACCAATATTATCATAATAAAAAGAAATGACAATCATTTCGTAAATAATTTGTATTTTATTCAAAATCAACATCGGCCCTTAAAATTTAACCACCCTTTATAATAACTAGTATTTTAAGAAATATTTATTGGTTGTGCCGAAAAATCGCAAATATTTATCCTCCTTAAATTTGAGCTTTTCATCAGTCAGTCTCACTAAATAAGATCTCACTGATGAGCGTTCAATGTCAATTTGGCGGAGGCAGAATGATTTGGTGGGACAAGATTCACAATTCAATTGTTAGAAAACATGTAATAATTCTCATACTGAGCTTCTGGAAAAAAAATTTCAACTTTACTTTAAATATTTAATTGTGAAAGCGCAAAACTTTATGAAATTAATTAATGAAAAATAATAGCAAGTTCAATGTATTTTCTTTTGTCTTAACATTCCGTCTTTATTTTCTATTTATTTATCGTTTTCGAATTTGCAATTCGCCAAAAAATTGAAATTTAGCGAACAGTTGTTTTGGTTGAAAAAGGACATTGAGAAATTAATCAAAAAAATTTTCGACTCCGACACAGTGCTCAGGTGAGATTTTCTGTTGAATTTGTCGCACTTAAAAAATCTCTGAGCGTTTAGAGATTATATTTGGTGAGACACAGACACGCCTATTGATATTTGTAGGTGGGCTTATCGCAATTGTATGTATTTACTGTGTTGTGTTCCAACTTTGATATCTCTAAGACTGATTAGTACAATTGAAAGGCATTATATGAGTATCTATGGTAGACAATTAAAAGTTCTAAGAAAATATATAAGAGTTAAATACGTTGGTACCTATTCTACCTCTATAACACCGTTTTGGTGATATTCTGCCTGGCGCCTCTAGGCTTTACTTTTCCAATAGAAAATTGCAAAGGAATTTTAAATTTTGCATCCAAAGTAGAATGCCACCCTTCGCAGTGTGCCGCCCCGAGCCATGGCCCTTATTGCCCCTAGGGTATATACGCCACTGCATATATTACATTATTTAAAAATAAAAAGCTTTCTTGGAAGTACAGTCTTCTTATTTCTTGTAAAATTGGGCATACGGCGATGAAATGGTAAACATCTTCGGGTTCTCTTCTATTACAAAGATTACAAGTTGACTGTAAATCGGATCTATGAGGTATGAAATTAAGATTCAAAATTTTAACCTTGCTTTGAATATAGTGCTTATTAGCCGCATTTTATTATCTGGATCAGATCATGATAAATAAAAGAAACAGGATCTTATGATGGGAGTGTTATATACTCTTCTCTTTCTGCCTTAAGTTTGTTTATTTTTCATGCATCTGCTGCCTCTTTTCTTTGCACTACTGAGATAATTCACAAATCACAATAGTAATTTTTGGATCTTTGAAATAGATCCAGATAAAAAGCAGGATCCCGTGTTGTTTTTGCAATTATGTGTTTAAAATTTATCAGATCAGATCAAGTGGATAATAAAATGCGGCTATTGTATATTGAGTGTTGAAATAGTTTTCATCTGTGTGGTTCAAGTTTTTATAGATAAACCTGGAACTTTACCTTAAAGCCTTTGTTAAATGTTGATCGTATATTTTTCATCGACTTAAGAGAAAATCCTTGCGAATATATCCTTCCAATCACCTTCCCAACCAGGGTTGCCAGGTCAAGAAGCACTTTTGTAGCCCAATTTTAGAAGTCTTGTAGCCCAAAATCGCTGCCCTTCATGCAGCGCAAAATCTAGTCTAATCTCATTTAAAAAATATTAAACTCACGTTCTTGTTGCTGTTTTGAATAATCTCTTAGGGAAAATCCTTTAAGTCTGGACGAATTTAAATATATTATTGAACTTATGTAATGAACTTTCTTAAAATATAAATCCCTTCTTTTCCTTTCCCCCCTCATTCGCAGTTGCATGTGATTAGGCATTGAATACATTGTGTGGGCAGTTCTCGCATAATGTTTTCAAAGTTTCATCATCATCGTGTTCTGTAACCCCGGCTGGGGCATAGGGCGTCAACAAAACGTCTCCATCCTTCACGGTCTGCTGCAAGGTACTTTAGCTGTGGCCACGTCTGGGATTCTGCTACCGCTAAGACAGTTGATTTCCATGTTGTTCTTGGTCTTCCAACCCACCGTGCACCCTGAGGATTCCATTCAAAGGACTGCTTTGCAATTTCATCGTTTGGTTTCCTCAGTGTGTGACTAATCCAACGCCATTTACGCTTTCTTATGTCGACGTCCAGCCGCTCTTGACTTGTCCTGCGCCACAATTCCTCATTTGATATTATTTGTGGCCAGCGAATCTTTAGAATGTGGCGAAGACAGCGATTCACAAAAGCCTGCATTTTCTTCGAAATAGTAGACGTGACTTTCCAGGTTTCACAAGCATATAACAGCACGGATTTGACATTGGATTCGAAGAATCTCAACTTAGTGCGTAAGGAGATTTGACTGGATTTCCAAATTGGGGACAGGGTACCGAAGGCAGCACGAGCTTTATTCTTTCTACTTTTAACGTCCAGATCCGTACCACCGTTTGCAGAAACAATACTGCCAAGGTAGTTGAACTGTTCCACTACTTCAACTGGCGTCTCCTGTTTGCTGTGTGGAGCGGCCTGTGAGCATTATTTTTGTCTTTTTGCTGTTTATTCTTAGACCACTCGACTCTCCCTTCACTTGCAGCGTTTGGCACATCCCGTTCAGCCCACTGATGTTATTTGCCAGTAGACATATGTCATCGGCATAGTCTAAATGACTGAGCCTTTCAAACGGTCTACACTGAATGCCCTGTCGCTCAGCTGTACCAACACTGGCCGTCAATACGTCGTCCATCGCCAGCAGGAAGAAAATTGGCGATAAAACATCCCCTTGTCTCACACCCTGTTGCACTACGAAGGAGTCGGATAGCTGCCCATTGTGCAAAACAAAACACCTTGCGTTGTTGTAGGACTCTTTAATAATGGCAACAATTTTTGGTGGAATTCCTCTACCAAGCAACGATCTCCATATACATTCTCGGTTAACTCGATCAAAGGCCTTCTCAAAATCCACGAACATGAGGTAAAGCGGTGATTGAAACTCCATCGACTGCTCGAGGACGATACGCAGGGTGTTGATATGGTCGACACACGATCGACCACTGCGGAAGCCAGCTTGATGCCTCTTGAGTGTAGACTCGATTCTATCCTTTATTCGCTCGAGAATGATGGTTGCCATTAGTTTTGGGAAAACGGACAAAACGGTGATACCACGCCAATTGTTGCAGTTCTTTAAGTCACCTTTCTTTGGCAACTTAACAATCACACCATCCTTCCAATCCCTGGGATAGCATTCGTTTTCCCAAATGCTTTGTGTCAACGGATGTAAAATACTAGCCGCTGTTACGGGATCGGCTTTCAGGAATTCAGCTGGTATTCCGTCCATTGATGTAAGGATTTCCGATTCTGACGGGGGTTCGATGTCAATACCCCTATAGGACCTACGCATCTCGTTTAGTTGGGGCACTTCAGCACTCTGCTCAACTGAATCCTAATTTAGCAGGGCACAAAAATGGTCCTTCCATCTACGAAGCTGATCCTCAATTGATACCAAAAGTGTGCCATCCACATCCATTACAGTATGATTGGTGTTGCTTTTTTTCCCGATCACATCTTTGGCTATTTGGTACAATTCCCGGATATCTCCTCTTCTGGCAGCGATTTCCGCATTATCTGCGAGCCCATCTAACCTCACCCTCTTGTTACGTCTCACACAACGATAGACCATCTTATGTGCAATGCGGTACTCTCTTCGCAAGTCAGCCTTTCGTTGAATATCTGCTTCGGCATTTATTTGGATTTTCAACGATTTGCGAAGTTCGATCTTATCCCAGGTGTCTTGGGATATCCAAGAGTCTCTACGTCTCGTTCGCTTGGGTACAGTTTCGGATCCAGCCTCCATAAAAACACTTTTAATTTCACCCCACATCTCATCAATTGTTGAATGCTGGATTCCATTTAATGACGAGGCTCTGTCGTTAAGGGTGGTGACTTAGTTTCGACATATGTTGGGGTCATTCAAAGCATAAGTAATGAATTTTGAGCTCCTTGCTGCATCCTGCGCTGGTTTTTGTACGGCAGCGGTTCGTAATTTGAGACTCATCGCTGCTGAATCATGATATGATCAATTTTGTTTTCGGTTTGACCATCTGCATGCACCCAGGTAATTTTGTTTCACGTCTTATGCTTAAATACAGTCCCACCTATCACAAGACGATTCGCGTTACAAAAATCGACAAGCAAGTCACCATTTTCATTCCGTGACCCCAAGCCATTTCTTCCCATCACGCGGTCCAGTCCGTAATTGTCTGAACCGACTTGGGCATTAAGATCTCCCATAACGACTATGATGTCGGCTCTCGGAACACTACTGTAAACCGAGTTAAGATGAGTGTAGAACGCGGTTTTGTCTTCCTCTGTCGCTTCATTTGTGGGGGCGTAGCACTGAACTATTGTGACGTTACGAATTTTTGAACGAAACCTTGCTGTCATTAATCTCGTAGAAATGGGCGCCCAGGAGATCAAACCACGCCTCGCTTCTTCGTTCAACATAATTCCGACACCATGCAGTCTTTGGCTACCCTCTCTTTCATCTTCCCCGGAATACAGCATTCTCGTCTGTCCAGTGTGTGATCTGTATTCAGCTCTTCCTCTCCACTTAGTTTCGCTTATGCCCAGGATACTGATCTTTAGGCGAAGCATTTCACGCTCAACCTGCTCGTATCTACCATCGCTGTACAAGGATCGAACGTTCCATGCTCCGATTTTAGTAGCCAAAAGTAACATTGGCGCTTCTTGAAAGATTTCTTCTATTTGTCAACGATTCATTTATTATTTTGGCGTCTTGATTGACGCTCGTACATGAAAGATGCCGCACCCCCAAATCCGATGTGCGGTTTACTGCAACCGAAGCTGCAGAAGGATTTTCCATACAAAGATTACCTCTTGGGGATTCATTTCCATTTGTTGTCATAGTTCATGTATTTGCATATATCCTTCCACCATGGTGTTTTCCGAGATATGATTAATAACATACATAAGCTCAGATTTGACAGGCACACCCGCCTTTTGTATGGTCAAACACATAACTGCTCGAGGCCGCCCACTATGGGAAAACAGACGCCTTTTGTAGCCGCCAAATATGGGTTACAGACGCTACCTGCTGCTGCCGTTGGCCTTTTACGAAAAAAAGCTCCTCCGCCACCAGACTATCATGCCGTTGACCGCTGCCTGCAGTTAATCCGTCTTAAGGGGGCTTTTAACCATCCCGAGGACAAGTTTGTGCCCTGACCAGCATCGCTGGGTTGTCTGCTTATCCCGGCATCCATTCGGTCCCCCTGCACGTTAGCGTTACCCACCCTCTACCACGCGGAGGTGTGCATAGGGATTTTCCTATCATTGAGCCTAGGGCCATATGGCGTCCTGGCACTCTCAAGTACTTTTAGAGGGTTTAAGCTAGTCAATTACACATGAATTGTTGTTTATCGTTCTTCCGTTCTGAGTACCCAGGAGCGGATCGATAGATGTTATTACTTAGGCATAACACTAGTGGTAAAGTGTATTGAAAAACTCAATTGGAACCTAGATCTGTAAAGTGATATAGAAAATTCTCTGTTTTGGTTTTAAGGTAAGTTTTTTGAATCTTATAATGCTTAGTAATTTTACAGTGGATTATTCTAATATTCGTGGGTTAAGAAAGAACTTTCGTATGTCCATTCTGTAATAAACAGACCAGCTGTATTGGCTCTGAGTGAAACCCAGGTAGGTGATAATAATGATTATTCGGAATTTAGTCTACATGGATATATTTAGTGCCTTTATTCTTTTCTCATCACGGCCTTGCAGTGTATGTAAGAAATGATGTTGCTTACCAACTTCAAGCACAATATGGTGCGTGTGTTAACACAAACTCTAACTACATGTGGTTAAAATTCACGGTGAACAAGCACATTATTCACACATGCCTTATTTATCAAAGCCCAACCCTGGACAGTAATTCAACTTCTAACGAATTTGATGATCTGTCCGACTCCATCCAAAGAATTGTTTCCCATTATCCTCACACTGAAATCGTCATTGCGGGTGATTTCAATGTACACAATTCTAGTTGGCTTCTCTTTTCGGGCCAGACAACACCCGAAGGAAGGTATGTCGAGATTTTTGCTGAGTTAAACCACCTAACCCAGCTTGTTGACGAGCCAACTCGGATCCCTAACGTTGCAGGTCAATCCGCCAACACCCTAGACTTGTTCCTTACCTCTAACCCTGGTAAGTACACTATCAGTGTATTATCGCCTCTAGGCACATCAGACCATTGTGTCATATCTGCAAATTTCTCGTGCCAAAAAACCTCAGTTAAAGAGAAACCCGGCGGCGGAGCAAAATCGCATCGTCACCTCCAAGTGGTGCCCGCTGTAAGGTGAACTAACGACGAGCGTTGGATCTATTGTATCCAAGAGCTGAGACACTGAGTTACCTTCTCAGGAACTAGGAGCAAAATGTAAGATAAGACATCGCTCTAAAGAACCAGCTCTCCAAGAAACCCAAGAGCGTCTGACACATAATGTGCGGCTTATTGGTCAGCGTCTGATCCCATAGGGGCGGCTGTATTTAAAAAACCTTGAATAGAGAAAGTAACTAGCTATTTATATGGTCAACAAACAAAGTTACAAAAGATTAAATATGGAAATGAGTAAAACAAATCGATATAATACCCCAGGTGGCAATCCAGTTAAACTGGTAAATCCACTCTCTACGGAGATCGGTCCTACGGACTCTGGGGAGGACCAATTATTGCTTCTAGGAAACAGAAAGAGTTCAAAAACACCGAGAACTCCACCAAATGTAGTCTCCTCAAGGGTTATTCCATCAATAACCCCTACACAAAAATCAAATGACATAGAAGTCATTAACGAAAAAGGAACCAAACTATGAAAAGTTCGATAGAAAAGATCAGCCGTGTTCCAAAGAAAATAACGAGATCCAAGTTGATTCCAAAAATTACTACGAAGAAAATTTTAGCCAGAAAACTACTTGAAGTCTTCATTGAAAGTCTTCAGCAACAAGTTAAGAGACTTGAAGAAAAAGTCAGTTTGCTAGACAAGAAGACATCAAATGACAACAAGTCCAGTCCAAAAACTCTTGTAGTGAAAAGCCCACAAAAAACTGCAATTGAGTTCCATACTGATGATGAAGAGCTCCTTCTTGAAACCGATGGTAGCAGAAACAAGCGTAAATCCAAGAAACGAAAAGCAGAGGGTAGCCCAGAGACTGTTAAAAAAAGTCAGCAGACGACAACTTCAAAAGAAGATACGGCTGTAATAATGAAAATATCTAGTAAAAAAAAAAGGAGATGTACCCCAAAAGAAGTCTTATGTTAAAGGCACTAGACAAACTTGGCAATGTTTGGCGTGCTTAAGAGCATAGTAGAAAAATGCACGAATAAGGAATGTAAATACACATCATACAATAAAGACAATTGAGAAGTCATTGTTGAAGACGCCGATGCGTATAGATCTGTCACTGAAGAATTGAACAAAAAGCAAATTCAGTGGCACTCGTACGAAAATAAAGCTACAAGATCGATTAAAGTAGTAGCAAGAGGCCTTCACTCTTCATGTGATGCTAAAGAAATTGTCGAAGACCTTATACAAAAAGGCTTTCAAGCTCTCGATGCCAATAATCTTATTAAAAATGAGATAATCAAAGACTCCACTGAGGTATCAACGACAAAAAAGAGATCTCTACCTTTATTTATGCTCACTTTCGAGAATAAGGAAAGTCTCGATAAGATTTACAGTATTAACTCAATTATGGGCATAGTTGTCAAAATTGAACCACTGTGAAAGTCAAAAATTGTTCCACAATGCAAGCGCTGCCAAGCCTTTGGGCATACACAAAAATACTGCAATCGCGAGTTTGCTTGTGTTAAATGCGAAGGCAGGCATGCAACTAAAAACTGTCCCATGGGCAGAGAACAGAAAGCGAAATGTGTTAACTGTCAAGGCAATCATCCTGCAAGTTACAGAGGATGTCCAGTCGCCAAAAAATTCCAAGACACAAAAAGAAAAAACAAAACTGGAAAAAAGCTTAGAAACTCAACAACAAAATCAATAGTTGAAAGCAAAACAGTAACGGTAGAAAACAAAACTAAAAATCAACCGGCAAAAGCAATTGCACTAAGCAAAAGTGATGAAAATAAATCCTATTCCCAGATTGTAAAAAAACGAAGAAACATCTATCAAAGAAATGCTTGAACTTATCCTTAAAAGGATTGATAAACAAGATTTTAACATAAAACAGCTAAGCGAAGAAGTCGCTCTTAAGAAACAATGATGGACAGAACACTTAAAATCGCAACATGGAATGCAAACGGTCTTTTACAACATGTATCAGAACTAAACATCTTTTTAGACATAGAGCATATAGACATTTGTTTGGTGTCCGAAACTCACCTCGCTATAGAACAAAGTCTTGATAATAAATTACCAAACTATACGTATTATATTACGCTACGCACCCAGCTGACAAAGCTAGGGGTGGATCAGCAATACTTATAAAAAAGTGCTTAACACACTATGAAGAAACAAAGTTTACTAATGAAAATATGCAAGTAACAACAATTATATAGTATTGGTATAAAACAGAAATAGTTTAAGATAGCAGCTATATACTGCCCTCCGAGGCGCTCTCCAACTGAAGAAGACTTTGCAGAACTCCTTACTTTGTAAGGACATAGCTTCCTTGTTGGTGGCGACTTCAATGCTAAACACACCCACTGGGGATCTAGGCTCATAACCACAAAAGTTAAACGGCTATACCAAGCAGGCCGCAAATACAACTACGAATTTTATTCTTCTGGTTCGCCAACATATTGGCCATCTGATACTAACAAAATACCAGACCTTATAGACTTTTTCGTAGGTAAAGGTATTAAACGAAACCATATAAGTGTCGAAGGTAACTACTACTTATCGTCAGATCATACTCCAGTAATTTTAACACTGAGTGAAGCGGAAATAATAAAAAAAAAAGTAATCCTATCGCCTATGCAAACAATTGAACAAATTGACCATGAAGTAGAACAATTTATTGCTGATGTGCAACAGGCTGCAGAAGAAAGTACTCCAACTATTTCGAACTCAAGAGAAAAAGAAATAAAATATCCTGTCGAAATAAAGGAGCTGATATTAGAAAAAAGAAGAGCTCGAAGAAAATGGCAAGTTACGAGATTTCCAGGTGATAAGGCAGTTTTTAACCGTCTTAACAACGAACTAAAGAAAAGAATCTGTGAATTTAAAAACGATTCACTGAGTAGATTCCTGAATAGTCTTATGGTGGATGCTTCTACAGAATACTCCTTATGGAAAGCAGCTAAGCGCTTAAAAAGACCACAGACACAAAACCCGCCAATAAAGTCTCAAAATGGTGAATGGGTCGGAAATCCGAAACGAAAGGCTGATCTCTTCGCTGAACATCTAGCGAATGTTTTTAAGCCATTCCCAGCAAACACAGCTACAGATCCCTTACAGTTTGTTGATAGAAACGACGAATGCGAAATACCTTTTGTCACGCTCAAAGAAGTAAAAAGCATGTGTCAGCATAAGTTGTCTAACAAAAAATCTCCAGGGTACGATCTCATAACTGCTCAGGTTTTGAAAGAAATGCCTTTAATAGCCTTCAAGAAACTCCAATTTATAATAACGCATGCCTTAAACTAAGATATGTGCCACATCACTGGAAAATTGCAGAAGTCATTGTTATACCTAAAGAAGGTAAGCCACCAACAGAAGTAACATCTTACAGACCAATATCGCTTATACCAATCATGGCAAAAGTTTTTGAAAAACTGCTACTGAAAAGGCTTAGTAAAATAATAGAAGAAAGAAGACTTATTCCGAGCCATCAGTTTGGATTTAGAAATAAACGTTCCACGATAGACCAAGTGCATCGAATTATGGATGTTGTGGAAAAGGCACTTGAAGAAAAACAAGTATGCTCGGCTATATTCTTAGATGTTGCTCAAGCCTTTGACAAGGTTTGGCACTTGGGACTTGAGTACAAACTGCATAGGGACGTTCCCAGGCAATACTACGAAATACTGAAATCCTGCGTTACGAACCGACTCTTTAGAGTACGGTACGACCAAAATTACTCGGAACTAAAGAAAATTGAAGCCGGTGTACCACAAGGAAGTGTCCTAGGACCAACCCTGTATCTGTTATATACAAGGGATATTCCAGTGCACATCAACGCTATCATGGCCACCTTTGCTGATGATACTGCAATATTGGTGCCAGATAAATCCGTTACGAAGACTACACAAAAATTACAAAATGCAGTCGATAAAGTTAGTGATTGGACGCAGATATGGCGCATCAAACTAAACGAAAAAAAATCGACGCATATAAACTTTACAAATAAAAACATAAACAATGTTCCAATTTATATAAACAGTATAGCAGTACCTTACTCCAATACCGCCAAATACCTTGGAATGACTTTGGATGCAAATCTTAAATGGAAAGAGCAAATCAAAAAGAAAAGAGAAGAATTAAACTTGAAGTACAGAAAAATGTACTGGTTACTAGGAAAGAACTCTGACCTATCTATCCAGAACAAACTAATGTTAGGTCTATAAGCAAGTATTGAAACCCGTTTGGACATATGGCATCCAACTGGTCACTATGCTTCCTCCAGTGCAGATATGATTACAAATTTAATTCTTTATGGGATGAGAAATTTTATTCCGAATAGGATAAAGTCTATCAAACCGAAAGAAAACTCATCGTTTGATTCGAGCTGTAAAGAGGTTATCAAGGTCAGAGAAGTAAGTTTCCGTTGTTATAAGGGCAACTCTTCTGAGGAAAACCGGAATAAGTTCATACAAGCTAGAAAGACCGGCAATGGCCATATCCAAAGAACCAAATTTTTGCATGACATAAAATTACGGCAAAAGATACTACAATGTCCCAATGGTAGTAAACATTTTTGGTCATTTGCAAAAAACATTCGTAACACTACTTCATCCGTGGTTCCAACGCTCGTCTTTAATGACGCTCCCTATGTTAGCTCACCTGAAAAAGCCAATGTGCTTGCAGCACAGTTTGCTGTTAATTCGATGCTGCCAGAGAGTGTTATGACTCCTCCTGTACTTGAGAGCACTAACGTTTGTATGGGACGAATCTTTTTTCGCACTCGTGCAGTTGCAAGAGTCCTGAAAGATCTTTATATATACAAATACACTGGTCCGGATAGTATCCAAGGCCGTAGTCAGGGGAGGGAGCACAGGGGTTTGATCCCCCCCCCCCGAAATTTTTGAAAAAGGCATTTGTAAATCATATTTTTCCACCTTAGTGTGAAATTTGTACTCAAATATCTGCGATAGTTATTAATTAATCTACTACCTACATACAAAATAAAAGATATTATTTTGAATGACTTAAAAACACTTATTTTATTTATTTATTTACTTAAATGCATTTCGGAAGCAATGCTTCCATCGTCAGTAAGTTTTATATAAATAAATAATACAAATAGTCCAATCAAATTAGTATTTTATAACTACAAAAAATACTGCGTCGAATTTTTTTTTTTGTTTCTTAAAGAGTACCTATTGGACGTCTGTGAAGTTAACAGGGCAACTTTCACCCACGCAATTGGGACCTTGACAGGAATTTGCAGTTTTTTTTGCATTTTTTTTGCATTTCTATTCCCGATTTTGCAGTTCGCCAAATAACGGTGTAATTTAGTGACCTGCTAACTTCACAGTGAAGTTAGCAGGTCACATGGCGTATCTCAGGAACCAAGCGTGCTAGGAACTTGTAGTAAGGCTCCAAATTTGCAGTTTTCTTGCATTTCAAGAATAGGCTAGGTCAGAATTTTGAAGTCCTTTTTTTGAAAAAAAAAAATTCACATGGTGTATCTCAGGAACCAAGCATGCTAGGAACTTGCAAAAAGGCTCCAAATTTGCAGTTTTTTTTTGCATTTCAACGATAGGCTATGTTCAAAATTTGAAGTCCTCAATTTAAAAATATCCCAAGTTTGACTTCAATATGAAGCAAGTAGGCCACATCGTGTATCTCACGAACCAAGCATGCTAGGAACTTGCAGTAAGGCTCCAAATTTGCAGTTTTTTTGCATTTCAAGAATAGGCTAGGTCAGAATTTTGAAGTCCTTTTTTTGAAAAAAATTTCATACTGACCTGCTAACTTCACAGTGAAGTTAGCAGGTCACATGGTGTATCTCAGGAACCAAGCGTGCTAGAAACTTGTAGTAAGGCTCCAAATTTGCAGGTTTTTTGCATTTCAAGAATAGGCTAGGTCAGAACTTTGAAGTCCTTTTTTTGAAAAAAGATTCATACTGACCTGCTAACTTCACAGTGAAGTTAGCAAGTCACATGCTGTATCTCAGGAACCAAGCATGCTAGGAACTTGCAATAAGGCTCCAAATTTGCATTTTTTTTGCATTTCAACGATGGGCTATGTTCAAAATTTGAAGTCCTCAATTTAAAAATTTCCCAAGTTTGACTTCAATATGAAGCAAGTAGGTCACATCGTGTATCTCACGAACCAAGCATGCTAGGAACTTGCAGTAAGGCTCCAAATTTGCAGTTTTTTGCATTTCAAGAATAGGCTAGGTCAGAATTTTGAAGTCCTTTTTTTGAAAAAAAATTCATACTGACCTGCTAACTTCACAGTGAAGTCAGTATGAAATTTTTTTCAAAAAAAGGACTTCAAAATTCTGACCTAGCCTATTCTTGAAATGCAAAAAACTGCAAATTTGGAGCCTTACTGCAAGTTCCTAGCATGCTTAGTTAGTGAGATACACGATGTGGCCTACTTGCTTCATATTGAAGTCAAACTTGAGAAATTTTTAAATTGAGGACTTCAAATTTTGAACATAGCCTATCGTTGAAATGCAAAAAAACTGCAAATTTGGAGCCTTTTTGCAAGTTCCTAGCATGCTTGGTTCCTGAGATACACTATGTGACCTGCTAACTTCACTGTGAAGTTAGCAGGTCAGTATGAATTTTTTTTTTCAAAAAAAGGACTTCAAAATTCTGACCTAGCCTATTCTTGAAATGCAAAAAAAACTCTAAATTTGGAGCCTTACTACAAGTTCCTAGCACGCTTGGTTCCTGAGATACGCCATGTGACCTGCTAACTTCACTGTGAAGTTAGCAGGTCACTAAATTACACCGTTATTTGGCGAACTGCAAAATCGGGAATAGAAATGCAAAAAAAATGCAAAAAAACTGCAAATTCCTGTCAAGGTCCCAATTGCGTGGGTGAAAATGGCTTGCTAACTTCACAGACGTACCTATTGGAGTGTAAATCCAAAAAGTTCGAACAAAAAGCGCCCATGCGTTGTCCGCCATTTTTAAAAAGGCTTTGGAAAGCGTGAACTCGATTTTCTCGGCTCCTATCATATATATGTAGAGCTGTATTTTTTTTTTTAGATTTGTACGTTGAAATATGTTCCTTAAATTTAGTTGAGAAAAAAGTTTCAAACCTCTTTCTTTAGTTTTACCGATGTTATAAATAGCTGACGTCGTGTCGCACTGTGGTCGGTTAAATGTGGATAATTGAAACTAAATGGCGAATATACCAAGTGCTTCTTAAATTCGTCCTTTGCCTGGTTTACGGAAAAATACCTACATTACATGTTTTGTTTCCTAGGCCTGTGAGAAGAACAAGTAGGTCGATGTCTTCTCCGATGATATTAACATAGTCATAAGATATGAGATATATGATGACGACACCAAGGATGAGTTCTACGAGCTCCTGGACAAGAGATATGAGCATTGAGCAATGCCCTAGCTATGACATTAAAATTGTCTTGGGTGATTTTGATGCCAAGCTAGGAAAAGAAGACGTCTTTGGTGGCACAATCGGAAGATACAGCCTGCACGACACCAATATCGGACTCAAGCTAATCGACTTTGCTGCGGGGCGAAACGTTGTGGTAGCAAGTACGCAGTTCCCGCATCTCGATATACATAAGGGGACATGGCTAATTCCTGGTCAATCAACCGCCAACCAAATTGACCACATTGCGATCGACGCAAGGCACTCCTCCAGTATCAAGGATGTCCGAACGTTCCGAGGAGCCAACGTTGACTCGGACCACTACCTCGTTGTAGCCAAGGTAATGCTACGGATATCCAGACCAAAGCCAAAGCAGAAATACTGTGTGGAAATTTAACGTCGGACGGCTACAGTCGCAAGAAATCGCCAGGTCCTTTTCCGATCGAGTCTCTCGCACCCTCTTAAATAGTCCTTTACCACCAACTGCAAGGATCGAGAACCAGGGGAAGAATTGCCATCAGAGATGCCGCCTCTGACGTGTTGGGCTTTGCTCGACCACCACAGCGAAACCCCTAGTCGACGAAGAATGCCGACAAGTACATGCAGCCAAACAACAGGCATACAAAGCGGCAGCGCTGCATAGAAGGACCAGAGCTGCTCGCGAGCTCTACGAGCAGAAGAGGAGAGAGGAACACAAGCTTCTAAGAAGGAAAAAGAAAGAGCATGAGAAGCGTGCGATTGAGGAAATAGAGAGGTATGCCACTGCAAGAATGAAGTTCAGAAGTTTCACCAAAAGGTAAAGAGAACCTCCCAGGGTTACAAGGCCCGGACCGAAGCCTGCAAGGACGATCAGGGGAACATCATAGTAGAATCGCAGTCGGTGCTGAGGATATGGAAAAATCTTTTCTGCAAATTGTATAACGGCGGTGACGAACCGAATTCCGCTACCATGCAGATTGCACCATTCAACCTGGACGACGTAGGCCAACAATTCCGTCCACCCGATCTCGACGAAGTAAGGATAGCTATATCTAAACTTAAGTCCAATAAAGCTGCTGGAGCTGATGGCCTTGTGGCTGAGCTATTCAAAGCGGCTGGCGATGAATTGGTTAGGAGTATGCACCAGCTCATCTGTAAAATATGGTCGGAAGAAAGAATGCCCGATGAATGGAACCTCAGCATTGTTTGCCCGATCCTCAAGAAATTCGATCCTCTGGACTGCACCAACTACAGAGGTATCAGTCTTCTTAATATGGCCTACAAGATCTTCTCTGCCGTACTTTGTGAACGCCTGAAGCCATTCGTCAACAACGTGATAGGTCCATATCAGTGTGGCTTTAGGACAGGGAAGTCCACCATCGACCAAATATTCGCACTACGGCAGATCTTGGAGAAAACCCAGGAGTTTCAAATCGATACCCACCACCTTTTTATCGATTTCAAGGCCGTGTAGGACAGCATCTATAGAGACGAGCTATATAGAGCAATGTCTAGTTTTGGCATCCCTGCCAAACTCGTCCGTTTGTGCAGGATGACGATGGAGAATGCACGCTGCTCCATCAAGGTCGGAAAAGACCTCACCGACACCTTTGATGTCAAAAAAGGTTTTAGGCAAGGCGACGCGCTGTCATGCGACTTCTTTAACATCGTTCTTGAAAGAATAGTACAAAACTCTCACGTCAACACTAGAGGCACAATCTTTCAAAAGTCCGTCCAATTACTTGCTTACGCTGACGACATTGACATAATCGGACGAACAAAGCGTGATGTCAGTGGTGCTTTTGTGAGTATTGAGAAGGAAGCCAAGAAGATGGGTTTAACGGTGAATGAAAGCAAAACGAAATATATGCTGTTAACAAGAATGGACAACCAACACCGACGTCTAGGACAGAACGTCACTATAGACAGCTATACTTTTGAGGTGGTCAGAGACTTTGTCTACCTAGGATCCGCTATAAACTCAGCGAACGATAACAGTGCTGAGATCAAACGAAGAATTACTCTTGCCAATCGTTGTTTCTTTGGGCTAAGAAGGCAATTAAGATCAAAAAAAGTAAGTATGATATGAGGGTGCCTTTTCTATTGCTGTTTTAACAGTCAACGTATCTGCATCTTCAGATGCATGCTGCACGGCTGTGATAGTTAAAAACATTTTGAAAGCATTTTTATGAAACGCGCTTTGTTTCTCCCGTTGGTTAGGAATTTTTCCTGATTAATGCTTACCGTCGTTGTTTCATGGAGAACTACATCTCCACTCTGTTGTTTCATAGCTCTTCTTAATCTTTCGGATTGTTTTGTTCCTCCCAGATGTGGATCTTCAGAATAACAATCAAAAACTATAGAACATTGTTTGCAAAATGGTTTTGCACGAAAGTAACATACTTTGGCATACACATTCGAATTTTGAATGAGTGGCCCAAGCCACCTTGTGCAATGAAACAAAGCCATTCGTTCATTTACAAAATTTTTCCAGCAATTAACATGAACCGTTATACAACTATCAAAGTTTTCAAGCATACGCGCATGTTCGATATTACCTCTTTTAACTGCAAACAATTGTAATGTACTTACACCTTTTTTTTCATCACCGAAACTTTTTCGTTACCAAATAGCTTTTCACATATAAAACAATCACCCATATTTTAAACTTTCTTACTTCGAAGCATATGAGATATGATAAAAAACTGACAGGTATTTAATAATGCGCTTAAAAA
Source organism: Dasysyrphus tricinctus (assembly GCA_963921185.1). Classification (NCBI taxonomy): domain Eukaryota; kingdom Metazoa; phylum Arthropoda; class Insecta; order Diptera; family Syrphidae; genus Dasysyrphus; species Dasysyrphus tricinctus. Next base: position 281,656,782 of record OY992530.1, on the reverse strand, counting down.
AAGATTTGAGATAAAATACAATCAAATATATTTTTGCGGGACCAAAGTTATATTTTCTTTCCGATATAAGAAATTTTTCGCAGGCTATTGGCCATTTTGTCAGGTTATATTTCCTAAAGTTTTTGTCGCACATAAAATTTAAATAAACCAAATATATATAAGAAATAAAGTGATCTATAAAAAACAACTTAAGTATTTTTTCGATTAGATGAACATGAGGCGAGATAAACGTTAAAAACCATTTTTTACTTCAAAATCTCGACAGTTTTTCGTCGATAACTATTGTTTGGAAAGAGGTTTCAAATTTTTTTCTCAACAAAAGTAAAAGAAGATATTTTAACGTACAAACCTAAAAAAAATACAGCTCTATACATGATAGGAGCCGAGAAGATCGAGTTCACGCTTTCCAAAGCCTTTTTCAAAATGGCGGACAACGCATGGGCGCTTTTTGATCGAACTTTTTGGATTTACACTCTCCAATAGGTACTCTTTAAGAAACAAAAAAAAATTCGACGCAGTATTTTTTGTAGATATTTCGAATTAATTAATTTAATTTTACTGGACTAAAAAACAAATTTATAGTGAATTAAGGATCTATGTATAATTTTTTGAAAATTGGATCTTTTATTGGCCCATCGTCACTATTGTAATGAATAGAAATAATGAATTATTTCTATTGTTAACAATGTAAAGAGATTCATATGCATTTAATTCATAATGATTATTTACTATTTCGAATTAATTTAAAATTTTGTAAGCTAAAATTATGATTATCATCCAGCATGTGTTGTGCTACACTCGACTTCTCAGGTTCATTCTATTTTACATGGGCAAAATGTTCTTTGAATCTTTTCACAATTGGTCTTCTTGTCTGTCCTAGATATTCTTTTCTAAATACCTTGATGATTTCTTAAGTCAGCTCAAATAAATTAGTGTATTCTGACGCCCTCAATTCTTGGAAAAAATTACCAAAAATTTAAAGAAGAAAACTTTAATTAAAAAAAAAATTGGATCGTTACAATTTAATGTTTAAAGGATGAATGCATGATATGGTAGACAAAATGCCATACACAACATGATTCACATAGACAAGTTTCTTAAAATTTTGGCGACTGTAACATGCACCCCGAAAAGAACTTTTTCGACAATGAAATGTCTATAAACTTACCTAAGAGATTCTACCGATGAAGATAAACTTTTAGGATTGAAGTTAAAATCATTTAATCAACAAATTAAGACTAATACTGAGGAAGTTATCAGGGGTGAGTTTTGCGCAAAAAATTAAATGTTTGACGTTTAAGAATAGTTTACAGTTCCCATGCATAAGAAAAATTAAATTTTTAAATACAATTCTCCACCTATTCTGTGTTTAATTTTGTATAATATTTTAGGCACAAAATGTTTGCCTTTGCCTAAGCCACCCATTGAGTCAGACATAAACCTATTTTATTTATAATTATAGGCCTAAAAATGGAAAATATAAATTTTGGATGCACAAATATTTTGCATGTAAGTAATGCAGTGAAATTATTTTTTTTTTTTTTGAAGTGCAAATATTTTTTATTCACCACACTTTATCTCACGTGAAATAATTCCTCAATTGTTTTGTAGTTCTATGACAGCAATGGCTCGTTTTTGCATGAAACTGTAAACCAATCATGCAAAAAGTAGTTTTGTATTTCACCTCAATAATTCTTGACATGCGAAAATATTTGCATAGATTTTCGCACAGGAAATGTAAGCTGGGCTTTATAACGATGAACTTATTTCCACGCAAAAAATGTCATTGATATTTTTGTTTCAAAAAAAAAAATGCGATTGGAGTTTTCTTTTCTTTTCATTTTTTCTTTGGCATTTTTTCCTTGAGTACAATTTTTTTTCACCACCAAGCATTTTCTTACTCAAAAGATCTGTTCACTTAGCTCGAATGGTGAAATATTTTTTCGAAAAATTATATCCCCCCCCCGAAATAATTGCCTGGTTACGGCCTTGATAGTATCCCTCCCATTGTTCTGAAGAGGTGTTGTTCAACGCTGGCAAAACCTATGCGTAAGCTTTTCCATCTATCCTACTCTACAGGTCTCTTTCCGAGCGGATGGAAAACTGCATTTGTCCAGCCTGTCCCTAAAAAAGGCGTATCTTCTTCTCTCTCCAATTATCGTCCAATTGCACTTACGTCCCTTCTTTCCAAGGTCATGGAAACGCTGATTAATTATCAGCTCAAGAAATATCTTGAAGAACGAAAGCTTCTTAATGATCGGCAGTATGGCTTTCGTAGCAATAGGTCCACTGGTGATCTGACGGTACACCGAACAGTGGAACAAGTCTTAACATCGTTTTGGAGAAAGTAAGATTATTGCACTTGATATTTCAAAAGCGTCTCTTATTGATAATGCATGCATTTGGTAATGATGAATCTCTTCTTCGTTGGATTGGAAATTACCTTTCGGACCGTCCAATACAAGTTGTATTGGATGGTTACAAGTCTGATGTCCATAAAATAAATGCTGGTGCGCCCCGGGGCTCCGTTCTGTCTCCGACTCTCTTCCTTATTTTCAAAAATGATCTTTTGTCTGAAACTTCCAATCCATTAAATTGTTGTTAAATTGTTAAATTCTGATCTCGACAGCATTGTGCAATGGGGAATAAGAAACCGTGTAGAATTTAATCCTTTGAAAACTCAATGCTGTCTTCTGTCGTTAAAGCGAAATTCACCTCCTATGCAACTATTCATGAGTGGCACTTGCATCGAGGAAACCGAACAGCTTTCAGTTCTGGGTATGTGCATCACAGACCACCTTCTGTGGAATGATCAAATTTTCGACGTTGCTAAAAATACTGCAAACTGTCTTGGTTATCTTCGAAGATGCAAGAAATTTTTCTCTCCTTCTGATCTGGCTGTAATCTATAAAGCCTTCATTCGTCCAAAGCTTGAGTAACTCCCATATTTGGGCGGGTACTCCTAAATCCCACTTAAATCTCTTAGATATAATTCAAAATAGAGCTTTAAAATTGATAGGGGACAGAGCTATGTATTACGGAAACATTTGCATCTCTCGAACACCGCCGCAATGTTTCTTGTCTGTCATTATTTTATCGCTATTTTTACAAGCAATGTTCTAGTATCTAGTGAAATAGCCAGTTGCATTCCTCCCCTTAAACAATTCCGCCGTAATACTCGTACTTCTAGGAATGCACATCAGCTTACCCTTGAGCCCAATTTCGGGCGTACCGTCACGTACAGAGATTCTTTCTTCAGCCGCACAACACGAATGTGGAATGCGTTACCCTACTCTATTTTTCCTTCCCATTGTTAATTGTTATATTCAGAAATTCAAAACCAATGTGCATCGGTATCTCCTTTTTAATCCTATCCTACTTTCCTAACACTCGCACTGTGTTTAAAACATAGGTACCTATTAAGGGTATTCATAACCCCTTGAGTGCGCGTTAATTATTAAAAAAAAAAATAATAAGGTAATATCAAATTGGGCTATTTTTTTCAAATTTTTGTCGCAAAATTGAAAAAAGATAGCCCAATTTATGATAAATAGCCCAATCTGACAACCCTGTTCCCGACCTCTGTCGACCTAATAGGGGGGAGTACTAGCCATTTCAAAAACTTTTTTCAAACACAAAATTAAATTTCAATTTGAAGGTCTTACCTACTGTGTTAAAACAATACCTACCTATTACTTTCAAAAATGAATGAACAAAGTTGTTGTTTCTTAACAAAATACTTTCTTATCTTGAAACAAATATTTTTTATTTGTTTTTTTTTTTTTATAAGAAATCTGATTTTATTGTTATTGTTAATAAAAAACACAATCTGAAAATCACATTCGGAAAAATAAGCAAAAAATATTTTTTTTATGAAATTTTCTGGTGTGTTTGACCCCTGCCAGAACTGTTTCCCCGATTCAGGCCGATTTCTAATGGGGTGTTTTCCAGATTTCAGAAAATATGTTCGGGTTACACTGCTATTTTCATTTACTCGGTTTGAGTTCTTCACGAGACAAAACGTGGCGTGGCGGTGGCGGCCAGCAGGAGCAGGCTGCAAGTGGTGGTGATTCGTGAACATTGGTTGGTAGGTTGGTACACAAAAATGGGAAACATGAACAACGCCATTTTGCGGAACAAAATCATTGCCTGCGGTGAACTTGATCTATCGAACCGGAACTCTTAACGATAGAATGGACTTTTTGTGGGTAAAAAGATTAAAGCCACGAGCTCGAATGAAGTAAACGGGTTTAATATCCTCATCTTAACCACTTGCCTTCCGTTTATACCTAGATTTTTACCATTCCACTCTTGTATCCGTTACCATTCCAACCTTCTGCCCGTACATATATACACTGGACCGTTAGTTGCTTGTTTACACCTTTTGTATCCGTTTGTGGTGCATTTTCATCGTTGTTCCAGTGATTTTCTACATTTTTTTTGCTGGTCTTCCTGAAATTTTTTTCTGTTGGTTGATTCTATACTTCGGTTAATTTTGGGGGATGAAAGGAAAACAATGGTTAGAAGTACTTTTACAGCAAAACCTTCTGGGTGCACAGTGCTCTTGAACTGGACGTTTGATAATTATTAAACTCTCTGTCGAGTATAGCTATAACATCAAAAAAGATTGCTTTGTTATGTAACTGGGTATAGCGGTAGTCTTAATCACGTGGGCCTACCTACTGTCTTTAAAACAGGCGTAGGCAAAAATACGAGCTTGGAACTAAATCGCAAATTAAAAAAAAAAATTCTTATGGTGGATTCATATATCATATTTCATATTTGCAAAAACAGAAAATGTAAAAAACAAAAGTCATTTAAATTGTATAGAGAGAGGATTATGCAGAAAATCTTGATATATCGCCGCCTGAGTACCTACTTTAATGCCCCATAGACCACTTTTTCGGGAAACTGAGTTAATGATGCAGTTAACAGCCATACTCAACCCTTTTTTCTTAAGGGCCAAAAAGACGTTTTTGCTTTGGTACTTCGGGCCGCAACATGAATTACCTTATGTACTACTGGTTTATCCATTTTAATACAAAAATTAATTTGATTTTTGAAAATTTTATACTTTTTCAAAACCTGGCATATTCCAGCATGCTAAACTAATTCTTCCATATTTTTTCTTTCTGTACACATTTTGTATGAACGAAAACGATGATTCCCAAACGTATGTAGATCCAAGTACCAAGTGATGTTTATATTTGGTTTGGGTATTTCTTTGAACGGATTAATATTTTTGGGGGCGGTGCTCAAAAATTCCATGTACATCCCAAGTATAAGCGAATGTCTGTATTTTTTGTATCAGCGATTGATTTCGATTGTTCACTCCAGGGTTGACTTTCTGACTTTTTCCTGTCAGGAACATTATCATCATCTAAAGAAGAAGAAAGAAACTATATGTGGTGGTCACTCGTTTTACAGTCTTATTTTTTTTTTTAATTTTAGAGAGAAAAACTGTTCAAAGACGGTGTTCACATTGGACTGAAAAAATGAATTTTTTTTACTTTTCAGTTTTCATTATAGCTCCCACTCCCTCAGTGAAGTGAGATGTGAATACTGAGACGTAAAAAAAAAAACTGTTTTCAACCCAGTGTGAACACGGTCAAACGTCTCAAAATCACTTTCAATTTGAGTTTAATCAGCTGTCAAATAATTATCCTCATAAATAAAACAGACAGGAATTTTGTTATATACCCGTCTCTGTTTGTTGGCACATTTAAGACACATTCACAATAGTAATTTTTGGATCATTGAAATAGATCCAGATAAAAAGCAGAATCCCATGTTGTTTTTGTAACCACGTGTTAGAAATTGATCCGGATCAGATCATGTGGATAATAAAATGCGGCTAATGTTAGCATAATATTTTCTTGGTCTGTCATTCGCGAAAACAAAAAGACAAAGTGACATTTCATTTGTCAATTGAGCTATTTCCACTTGCTCAGTGGCGTAGCGAGGGTTCGAGCCGTGGGGGGTGACTTTCATTAAAACGCCGACTTATTTTAGGAATTTGCCGACTTATTTTAAAAATTTGCCGACTGTATAGATTTAGCATTTTTCGGGTGAAACTCAAAATAAAGGAAAATAAAAAAGGGATTTTTTCCGAGTGGAATGACATTCGGGCGAAACTCCTGATAGGGCTGATTGATTTTAGCTCAAATCTTCACTTCGCCACATACACTTTTGAGATTTCGAAATGCGAGATTTTTCAATGAAACCGCTTTCAGCTGATGTAAGAGATTTAAAAAACTTAGGAGCAATGATTTTCCATGAAACAATTTTAAAATCTTGGGAACTATTATTTGGTAGAAAAATAAGATATCAATTATTTTTAGAATTATGTATTTATTTATAATAAATAATTAATAACAATGGAATAAATAGATTAATATTTTTATTGCAACGATTAATCTTAATAAGAAATAATTTTTAACAACGAATTAAATTCATAAACATTTATGTTATTATTGCAGCAATTTTTTTTGTTTAGGTATATAGGTATTAAACAATCTTTATAAAAAAAATTAAAGTAACGCATAATTCTATCAGCATCAGCAGTTTAGTCATTTATAATAATAAAATACATTAATTTATTAATACTGCAGCAGTTTATTTATTTAAAATAAACAATTTTTTAATAATATAGCTAATTATTTATAATAAATTAATTTTAATAATAAAATTTATTAATTTATATTTATTATTATTTTATTGCAGCAACTTAATAAGTTGTAATGAAAATTTAATATTTAAATTTAAAATTGTACTATCTAGATTTTAATTCGGCGGTGTTTTAATAAGGACCATTCTTCAACGACCTCATTAAGAATAATTTCGTCCACTTTATCTTTCGAAGAATAAAGCAGCATCAAGTTATTCAAACGATCATCACCCCTTGTCGTGCGCAAATAGTTTAAGACTAATTTTAATTTACTAAATGATCGTTCACAAGAAGCTGATGTCACAGGAGCAGTTAAAATGAAGCAAATGAGTTTGTGCGCTAAGGGAACTACCATTTTCAACTTGAACACAACTTTGGTAATGTCTTCGAAGTTTATACCATTTGTGGATGAATCAAGAAGAATTTGGAACTCAGAAAGCAAACACTCTGGATCTTCTTTTAAAAAAAGGGGCTCCAATTTCATTATGGATTCCACTGTTCTACTGTGACATTGCCTCTGTCGACTGGAATTTCAAAAATCTTTTGAAAAGGTTCGAAATATGAAAAATTATCTTTTAAATTATCGTTTATACACGTCGTAAAAACTTGCGAAGCCGTTCTAAATTCTTTTCGATAAAATGTTTGGAAAACGAAGTCGAAAGCTGTTGCTGGATTTTCATCGATTCTTCTTGGTACACCGCGTGTTCTATGATGTTTCAGAAAATAATTCTCTGGATTTATTTTTAATTTCTCAGCGAATGAAGATGAACTTTTTATTAATGCATCGATTTGGTCTTCATCAACAATACAGCATCAATGACATTCAACTCTTCAGCTTCTAAATTTTCTGTCAATTTTTTAACTTTAAACATGACGTTCTTACAAAAATATAACGAGCTTATAAAATCAAAATCCAAGATTTTTTTCAGCAGACCAGAAGCGGAGGTACGAGTATTATTATCAAAAGAACTTTCATCGGTTTTTATTTTTTCGAAATCATGTACAATGCCTTCGAAAGATATCCAAACAGCCTTTACTGTCTCAGCTCTAGCTGGTCCATCGAGTTTTTGACAAATTTTTCAGTTGCAATGAATTTTCAATGCTTTAATAATAATAATGTATATTATATAACTACGATTTTGCGTTAACTTTTATTTATATAATAGACCAGTAATATAAGCAAAAAAAAAGGGTAAACCTCGGAATGGGAGTGAATAAGCTGGAAACTTGTGTATACCTTCATATTGGCGTTCTAAAAGCTGTCTCAAAAGTCTCATGAAGTCTCGTGTCTGTAAGGTCAGTTATTCAAGGTCAAATGACACAAAAATCGGTTTTTCATGATTATCTCGGTTTCTATGGTTTCAATGTGTAAGCATCCATGATGAAAATTGTGGAGCATTAAATTATCTACAAATTGTCTTGCAATTATTTTTTCTTGCGCTCAAGCGTTCTTGAGATAGAGGGTGGAAACCGCGTAGAGCACAGTCTTACATACTGTAATGCAAGGTCAACCGTGAATCTCGGTGAATAATACCTTGTATGAAGTTCTTGACTATAAATAATAAGTTATGAACTATAAATAATTTGTATTGTTAACTAGTTAATACATTGTATTTAATAACATTTTACATATATCTTGAACTTGATTTAAAACATTGTATTAAGTAACATTTTAAATAGATCTATAATAATTTAAAGAGCAAAAGTATTAGTTTTCTTCTTCATCGTCATCTTCCGGACGTTCGAAAATTTCTGTTTCACTGTCACCATCTTCGTTGTCCTGAATCGATGTTTCCAGGCCTTCTAAAATTTCCCGGTCAAATGCACTCTCTTCTCCAGGTTCGCTTTAAAATGAAACAGCCTTAAGGCCAGCTTTCCCATTACACTGGCCACAAGCTAAAGTGCATTGCAACCCCGACTTTCTGCAACCGCAGCGTAGACCACATCCATTCTTGCAATTACAAAATATACTATTTAGTAATTCATCTGGAGCTGGTAATAATATTGTTGTCATTGGCTCCAGGTATTCATTAGTCGGCATATTTGCGAATTTTGCAATCGGCAAAAATGCTCTTTTTGTTAATTTTTTTTTCAAATTAAGCTTCGTTGATTTGCCGACTCTTGAATTAGTCGGCATATTTGCGAAATTCGCAATCGCCAAAAATGCTCGTTTTATTAGATTTTTTTTCAAATCAAGCTTCGTTGATTTGCCGACTCTTGAATTATTCGGCATATTTGCGAAATTCGCAATCAGCAAAAATGCTCGTTGTATTAAATTTTTTCAAATTAAGATTCGTTGATTTGCCGACTCTTGAATTAGAGGGCATATTTGCGAAATTTGCAATCAGCAAAAATGCTCGTTTTATTAAATTTTTTTCAAATTAAGATTCGTTAATGTGCCGACTCTTGAATTAGTCGGCATATTTGCAAAATTCGCAATCGGCTTAAATGCTCTTTTTTATTTTTTTTTTTTCAAATTAAGATTCGTTGATTTTCCGACTCTGGAATTAGTCACAATATTTGCGAAAGTCGCAGTCGGCAAAAATGCTCGTTTTATAAAATTTTTTTCAAATCAAGCTTCGTTGATTTGCCGACTCTTGAATTTGTCGGCAATTTGCAAAATCCGCAATCAGTAAAAATGCTCGTTTTATAATTTTTTTTAAATGAAGCTTCGTTGATATGCCGACTTTTGAATTAGTCGGCAAATTTCTGACATCCGCAATCAGCAAAAATGCTTAGGCTCGTTTTATTCATAATTGTTTGCAAATGAAGCTTCGTTGATTTGCCGACTCTTTAATTTAAAATTTATTATTTTTTTTAATTGCTTGAATTATTAAATCTAGCTTCCTAAATTTGCCGACTCTTGAAAAGCGTGGGGGGGTGGTACACCCCCCCACACCCCCCTCTCGCTACGCCCCTGTGCTTTCAAATTTGATGTCATTCCTTGACAAATAGTCTTTGTTTGAAAATGTTTCCTATTTTGGGCTTTACTTCCCATTTGATTATTTAATTTATTTATTATTTTGGGCATTGTTTCTTTACATTAAAAAGTGAAATAAGGAAATATCATCAAAAATGTTCAGTCTTTTTTTGGGCGTTATTTCCCAATCAATATTAGGCGTGTTTAGTTTAGTTTGCCTCCTTAATGTGAAACTTAAGATACATTCCACTTTCAGCCGTAGAGTTACTGAAGTTCAAATGTGAAGTTAACTTATTGTTATTGCTTTTGAAAATTTGCCTTAATATGAAGTATTTCTTACTGTTCACATTCAGAAGGTCAACAAAACACGCCTGTAGGCACTTTTTCAAAACGCCTTTTAATTTGTATTGATGGTATTCAGTTTTTCTATGACATCACATATTTATTATTTTTAGAACGCCAGGTGGGCCACTTATGAAAGCTTGGCGGGCCACATGCGGCCCGTGGGCCGCAGGTTGAGTATAGCTGAGTTAAACTAATTAGAATTTTCTCTATCGTTTGCTGCTATTCCCGTTGTGTTATCCTTATTATTATGAGAGTTACAAAAACCATTTTTGCTCCATAGACCACATATTTTTGGGTCATTTTAGTGCGTATCTGCCACGTATCAAAATTTACACTGCGTGGGGCAAAATTTTCAGAAAAGTTCTCGCAATAAAGATTGAGTGCTTAGTTGCCCCATATCCATAAAGGGGATTTTTTACTAAAGCGGAGAAAAACAATAGCCCTAGAAAAATAATTAAACACGAAAAAAACTTTAAAAACTAATTGAATTTATATAGTCGGGGAGCCCACCGTAAGATTACCTATCTCATCGCGGCCACGCAAAAATTGGATGCCAACCGATAGCTTTAGTCCATACATTTACAAAACTGCCGGTCGGACAAGCTTTATCTGGGCGCAATGGTTATGCACTTTTCAGGATGCATTTTCTGTTAAATGTACCAATAATATAAGCTACTTCTATAAATGCGTTATCAAATGAAAGGTAAATCTGTCGCCTACACGATACCAATGGTCAGACAGAATTTTGTTGGCTGTTGCCACGAGTCCTACCACTTTTCTAAAATTAGGGATTTTGTGTATCCTTGGATGAAAATGAAAAAAAAGTGGTTAAGGCCACTTTCCTAGCCATCTGATATGATTTTACTCAGTTTTCCCTAATGTAAAATGCAGTGTTAAAAAAAAGACCATTTAAAAAAAAAATGGTCGGACTGGTCATCACAGCCAAAAAAAGTCTGTCCGACCATTGGAATCCTGTAGAGTGTAGAGGACACTCTTACCTTTCATTTGATACCGCATTTACAGAAGTTGCTTATATCATTGGTACATTTAGCGTAAAATGCAACCTGAAAAGTGCATTTTCTAACCATTGCGACCAGATAAAGCTTGTCCGACCAGTAGTTTCGTAAATGTTTGGGCTTAAGAGTGTTCCGAACTGAACAAAACCAGTCATTTGCTAACTTTTTTTTTTTGCATATACAGGGTGTCCTGTAAATAATGGATAGCCTTGCAACTGGTTATAGCAGGCCTTATGACCTTTCCAGAAAAAAATAAAAAAAAATATTTTCCCAGTGGTTACTATGTTATGATGTTTTTTCCGAAAGTTGTTAACAAGTACTACTTTCCTCAAATACGTGAACGCTACGACCATGGATGAACAATTTTTTGCTATTTTTTATTTTTGTAATATTCCAGAATGACTGTTGTAATCAGCCCGGGATTTACCCTTAGGCCAACCAGGCCCAGGCCTGGGGCATCACGACAAAAGGGGCCACAAAAGTAAGTAAACACAATGAAGCAACTGAATCTTTATTGCTCATACGAGCAAAATGGATAATAGATCTTCACAAATCTTCAAATTGAGCAAACGGCAACGCTCAAGTATTTTCATATAAGATGGCCAGGGGGTCAATTCTCGATCTGTGAAACTGTGAAATGAAAACAAAGTTATCATTTCAGTTTTCACAGAGTCTTATCATTTTATCACTTCATAAACACACGCAGGGCGATTCCCGAACTCGTTATGAAAAACAGCTGTCAAAGTGAGTATCAAAAAGTACTAACATGAAAAATGGTACCACTTGCTCATAGAAAAAGATGATTGTGACGTCATAGAATGACCAAGATGGCGACTTGGGTGTTACAAATGAGTACAATTTGTTTGTGTTTATCATTTCTCTTTTCACAGGTTTTCACAGAATGAAATGATTGTGGTAAATGAATTATCATATGAAAACATTATGGCATTTGTTTTCATTTTTTCAAACTTCGAGAATCGCATTTGGCGTGAAGGCGTTATCATATTTATCACTTCACAGTTTCACAGATCGAGAAGTGACCCCCAGTTTATTGAACGCTTCTTAACGTTTTTGGAGATGCATTCTCATACTGGATCCGGTATTGCTTATCAAGCATTAAAGTATCTGAGTAAACATAACATATTGTAATATTTTCTCAGGTTCGTAAATAAAACTTATTTACTTTATTCAAAACGTCCACTTATTTATTTCGCAAAATAAAACACTTTACTTTTCTTACTACAAACAAAATGATTTATTATTCACCACTGAATTAATTCACAAACTTTACTTTTCACTTTCATTACAACCAACTTTATCCATTCACGATTAAAAACAAACTGTAGGGGAAATTTCCCAATAATTTCCCTTCCAAAAGCTTTTATTTGACAGCTGGTGTATCTGCTATAATCCGGCAGATGGCGCTTATTTCGTTTGAGAGTAGCTATAATTATAGCTAATAAGGTTATGTTTGCACTGTGACCGAAAGCTTTAATGTGTCCGTTTGTTTGCTTTTCGGAGTCGTTATAGTTCAAATATGGAAAGTCATTACAATATCAATTTTAAAATGCAGAGGGCAAACATACGACAATGCTCCAAATATGTCCGGTCAGTATAAAGGGATGCAACAGCAAATTCTTCTGACAAATCCATATGCAGTCTATGTACCTTTTGCATCACACTCTTTAAATCTTGTTGGTCGCTGTGCTGTGGATTGCTGTATTATCGCAGTTGATTTTTTTCGGTCGTACAATCGCTATACATTTTTTCCGCATTAACTAGATGGCAAACGTTAAAATCTGCTATTCAAAATGATAATGTGTTAAAATCACTCTCAGATACACGATGGGAAGCTCATGCTGCAGCTACTTTTGCCATCATTAAATCATATAATAAATTATTAGATACTTTAAACGACATTTCCGAAGATAATACACTAAAAGGAGATGCTAGGAAGGAAGCTGGTGATCTACTAAACAAAATGAATAAACTAGAATTTGCCATAATGCTTGTGATTTGGAAGGATATTTAACAAAGTTTTCAAAAAGTCAGTAAAGTTTTGCAAAGCGAAGACGTAACACTACTGACGTGTGCGAATTTTTATAGATCATTGTCCGATCAACTGGAGAAAACGCGTAATAATTTCGAACTTCCACCTGATGGCAGGTACATGATTACACGAAAACGAATTCGCAAAAAAATGTCTAACGATGGTAATGCTCCCGATGTAGATTTAAGCCCGAAGGATAAGTTTCGAATAAATGCTTTTTTATATTATTATCGATAAGTTAAGAATACAAATGGATTCAAGAGGTAAAATATATAAGGAAATTTCTGAAAGATTTGATTTTCTTTGCACACGCAATGAAAAAGTAACGTTATAGCCTGTGCCCAGCGTTTGGTGTCAAATTATCCGGAAGATTTAAATTCAGAACTTGCTGACGAGTTAATACAATTCCATCGTTATGTGATGCATAAAAATGGCAATAATTTTAAATTTTTCAATCAAGCTAATTTATATAAGATTATGTGGGAAGATAAAATTACACCAGCGTTTCTGAACGTAGACACGGCATTATGTTTATTTTTAAGTCTGATGGTGACAAATTGTTCTGCGAAAAGATCATTTAGTCAATTAAAACGCTTAAAAAGTCCTTGTCGAACAATGATAACCCAGAAAAGACTTGATGCACTATCTATGTTCTGTATTGAGAGTGATTTGCTTCATGAAATAGATTTCGATGAACTTATAAAAGACTTCGCTGCTAAAAAACAAGAAAACAATATTTCAAAAATTAAGTAAAAAAATCTGTAAAAAAAAGTCGTATACATATGTACATATTCTTGTAACTACCATTATAAATAAAATTAATTTTTGTTTTATGGAATTCGTTGTAATTTGTTTTCTTAAGAATTTAACTTTGTATGTAGTAAACCATACAATATAAGAGAATATGCAAAGGGGGCACCATTTACTCTTCAGGCCTAGGGCCCAAAAAAGCTAAATCCGGCGCTGGTTGTAATAGATAGATGGTAAAATTTAATAGTATTTATTGAATTTTTTTTTATTATAATTTTTAAAAATATTTTTTTCAGTACAAAAATTTGTTTTCAAAAAACTTTGACCACCTCTAATAAATTAAAATTGTATGAGAACATGTATGGCCAATTGCTTAAAAAAGTTTCTATTTAATGCAATTTTCAAAATGGTATAACACGTGCTTGTGTATAAACAAAACAACCAAGAAAATTTGTCAATCATCTAATAAAGCAGCTTTTAAGATATTTTCAAAATGTCTATTAAAATGTTGCAATAACCTCCCAATTCGGGTTGGACAAAGATTTTCCCTTTTGATGTGTAAGGGGGCTCAGTGCAACTATAAAACTCGATTTTAGGTGTTGAAAGCCCCACCATTTGGCCACCATATTGAAAAACGAGTTCTAAAAAGTTTTTCATGGCAACTTAAATTTTATTAGTCTTAGAAAAAAAACTTTGGTACAAATTTGTACCAAATTCAATTCTCTTCAATTTATGTTAACACACTTTTTACCCGAAATGTAAAAATAAAAAAGTTATAATCAAAATTTAAACATTGAAAGAACTAATATGTTTTTGATTATTACTTTTTATTTACAGCTTTATGGTAAAAAGTGTGTTACAGCCCATTAACAAAAAAATTTTTTTTATTCTAAGTGCCATATTTTTTTTTTAACTCAAATCAAAAAAACACAGTTATAGATCTTTTAACTATCTATATTGTTTATCTTTACAGTTTCTTAATTGGAATAACGGTCTCGCTTTGGAGCAAATATACGCTCGAGCAAACCGCACCGAGTAAGTTTTTTCGTATTTTTTAATTTTTTTTTAAATTAATACAATACTCGTAATACAGAGTCTAATTAATGAATGCTTCGAGTTTCGAAATGGTGTTAAAGCTTTTTTTACCACAAAAACGAGTGCTGTGACACGTGCTTCACATTGGTTTTTTAGCCTTAGTGCGTTATTTTTTGTGCGGTTTCTCCAGGAGATAAGTAAATTCAAAATATTCTAGATACATATTGTGATACTTCGATATTTTTTTCTCTTTTTGGAATGTCCTATGGTAATGGTGGTCATCATCATCATGTTCATCGTTAAAAAATATCCTCTATTGCTCTTACTCACTCCCTACAACGAATTTATTGCACGGATGATTGAGTAATTTTGTTTGTGTAATTGTAAGCCATAGAGTATCGAAACCAAATGCATATAAGTCGGCATTTAAACCACCCGATTTTTCCAGTACGATTTTTCCCAAAATCGGGTGAAATGTTTACATGAAACGATATGAAACGATCTTTCCAGTCAGATTTGTGTCCCTGTCGTCTTCATACTTTATTTCTGTCCCTTTCATTTTGCATTCAGAGGTAGATGGCATATTAAGACCAGCGCTGCCTATTACATTTTCTTCGTAAAACAAATCTACTGCGAATTAAATACTTTTTGGTTTTACGAAAAAAAATTTAAATTCAAAACAATTAAAACCACAAATAATTTCATCATCATTGTTACTGTTACTTCTCCTGAAACACACCCTTTTAGTAGTGCCTTGCATATGAGCCGTATAGCAAACTAAAATTGTAAATGATCGTGAATTCTGACATTATTCTTTCAAATGCGTAATTTGCTTGGTCGGCGAATGACGTGAATTTTCATAAAAATAAACCCATTAACTGGTTTATGGTACGTTTAAATTGGAGCGAATTTTGTCATCATCTGCTTTGTGAAATGTGTCCTGACGGGGGCCATGTTTTATTTTTGAAATTTTTGATAGCATCGTTTATTTACTTTGTTGAAAAAATTAAGCCAGAATTAGTTGATATTTGCGTTGGGAATTGCCTAAACAAATTTATTCGCAGTCCAAGATCTTAGGTAATGTTTTAAGTATGTATTTTCAATCAATTATCTGTTATTATCAATTTCTTTTTCGAAAATACAAATAGAAATTTGAAAATGCATATCCTGCGAAAAAAAAATTAATCTACTTACTGCATTTTGTTTTTGGATCAACTTCGGAAAAATTTCTGATTAGTGGCAACGCTGGTCAACACTGAACAAACAAGACTTTGGAAAGAGAACGCAAACATACTGGAAGAATCATGTGAGTCTGCCAGCGTAATTTGCTTGGTCGGCGAATGACGTGAATTTTCATAAAAATAAACCCATTAACTGGTTTATGGTACGTTTAAATTTGAGCGAATTTTGTCATCATCTGCTTTGTGAAATGTGTCCTGACGGGGGCCATGTTTCATTTTTGAAATTGTTGATAGCATCGTTTATTTGCTTTGTTGAAAAAATTAAGCCAGAATTAGTTGATATTTGCGTTGGGAATTGCCTAAACAAATTTATTCGCAGTCCAAGATCTTAGGTAATGTTTTAAGTATGTATTTTCAATCAATTATCTGTTATTATCAATTTCTTTTTCGAAAATACAAATAGAAATTTGAAAATGCATATCCTGCGAAAAAAAAATAAATCTACTTACTGCATTTTGTTTTTGTATCAACTTCGGAAAAATTTCTGATTAGTGGCAACGCTGGTCAGCACTGAACAAACAAGACTTTGGAAAGAGAACGCAAACATACTGGAAGAATCGTGTGAGTCTGCCAGGAACGTACGATTTGGTCCTTAGCCCTCACTTTCTACCCCCTTCACCCTTGAACAAAAGATCGTGTGAGTTAAAAAAAAGAGTTTTATTTTTAGTGTAGTTCGAACGACGACTTTATTTCTTCGAGGTATCTTAACGACTGTTAGTCTAGATATATCATTAAATTTTGTTCAATCAGATTTATTTCCCTTTGATTATTATTATGCTCAATGTATTATTTTACAATATGAAAATATACTTATATGCTTATTTTGCAATATTATTTTACAATATGAAAATATACTTATATGCTTATTTTGCAATATTATTTTACAATATGAAAATATACTTATATGCTTATTTTGCATTTTACGAATTGATTTATTATTCATATTCGTATTACAAATAAAAGGTTGTTGTACTAATGGTGACGGAGGTCACCATACAAATATGTAACTTCTCCCCCCTTATTCTTAAGATTCTCCTGAATCGTTGGAATTTCCATAATTTTAACATTTGGTTGGGGCTTAGTAACATTATTTATTTTAATTTTCAATTTACGATTTGATTTGTTAATGAAAAATATTACAATAAGAATAATTATAATTATTAAGAACATTGTAATATTACTGATTTGACTTATAGTTCTGTGATATGTTAATTCATTAATTTTTTGTAAATTTTCTATTTGTTGCATTTTTGAAATTTCTTCAAACTTTAATTTGTCAGTTACATTTAAATTTGTTTCTTCTTCATAATGAAATTTTTGAATAAATTCTAGTTGATAATTAAAAATAGTTACATTTAATATATTTATTGAACAATTATTAATATTTAACATGAAATTTCCAGTTAAAATTAATTTTCTATCATCGCAGTGATTATAAACATTTTCTTTTTCTAAATTTTTGCAGATCAAAGTATCGTCGTCAATTTTTATTACTTTAATTTCTTTATTGTAACGAAAAGTACATGAATCTTTTATTATACATGAATTACTTATATTTAAATCTTTCAAGTAAATGTTTCTTGGATTATACTCATATTGTACATTATTTATTTCTATAAATTGTAAATTTTCCATATCTATTTCTTTTTTTTTATCATTTGGCATTGGTATAATCATTTTTAACTGAGTCAAAATATAGTCTTTTGGTAGTTTCAAAGCTATTATAAGTCTGTCTTGGTCGAGTTTCATAAGTCCTATTCTAGCGTTTTCAAGTTTATAAAAGTCTATCCCTAATGTCCTTATTTCTTCTCCTGTCAATATGCTTGGATGGAGATTACCTTGTTTAGCAGATGCTATGTTATCTAGAATGCTATCAATTTTGCTTTCTAATATTTGAAGTTTTAGTAGTTGGTCTGTAATAATTTGTTTTCTAATAATGTCTTTTTGGTTCGAAGCAATACTTTGGTAAGTATAGGATAAAACTTCTCTATCTGTTTCTATTGTTTTTTTAAATTTATTAATAGAGTCCATAAATTTTTCGTTAATTTGTATTTGATGGTTCAGGTTTTTTATGGCTGCATGATTATTAGTATCAATTGTGTTCATATGTCCGATAATATCTTGTCGGTCGTTGTCATCCATTGTCCCAAACAACCATTTCTGTCCTGTTCCTATAATATTTATAAGTCCTCTTTTTTGTCTTCTTAGTGGAACTATTGCTTGAAGTTTAGATTTTATATTAAAAATTTCATTACTTATTTCGGTATTGTTTTCTAATTGTAAAGCTTGTAGATTAACTTCTATCATTCCGATTGTTGAAAATAAATCCCTAGTATCTATTATGTGTAATATGGTCTGGCTATTATTAATTATTTCTACTGATCCTAAATTTAATGTAGTATATCCCTTATTGGTTTGTATCGGTGTTATTATGAGTGTTGCTTCCGCTATTTGCATTATTATCAGCCAGGAGATCACCTGATACAGCCAAAAGATTACCTGCGAATTGATTTGGTCTTTTAATATTTGTTGGGTCAACATTTTTTAAATTATGTTTTCTATAATATGTTTCATTTTTATGTCTTAAATGTTTATAGTTCCTTATGTAGCCTTCATTGCGTTTTTCATCATAATTTTCCCTAGAAATATTTCTCTTTTTTCTAATTTTTTCCTTTTTAGCTTCTATTTTTGTTCTTAAATTTAACTGATTTGTCTTTTCTGCTGAGTTTGGACTCATACCTAATGTTGAATGATACCTACTATTGTATATCTGAATAGCTTTATGAATTTTTCTATTGGTGGAAATGTCTGTATTTTTAATTGTTAGTAAAATTTCAAGTAATGTAGAGTGGAATCTCTCTATATCTGAGTTTCCAGTATGCGAATTTGGTTTTGTCATATGCATTTCAATTCCTTCCTTCCTAAAGTATTCTTTAATATTTTCTGAATTAAATTCATTGTCACAGATAATTTTTCTTGGTTTTCCGAATTTACTTAATTGTTCGTCTATGCATTCTAATTTACTTGTCCAATTTTTACTACTTAAATTGTATCCATAAGCTTTTCTCGTAAATTTGTCAATAAATGTCAGGTATGTTAGTTTATTGAAATGATAAACATCCATATGCAAAATTTCGTTTCCTTTAATTGGAGTTTCTGTTAGTCTGAACTTTGGTCTTATTGGCTTTCTGTCATATTTACCTTCTTGACAAGTCTGACAATTCCCTATTACTCTAGAAATTTCTTTTATAAGTTTTGGAAAATATATTTTGTTTTTTAATTTATGATATGTCTCAACTATACCTGAGTGATTACTCTCTTCTATGTGATATAAGGATATTTGTTTATGGGCCTCTTCAACCTTTTCTAAATCTCTTGCTCTCTGAGTGAGCTTGTAGAATTTTACTTCTTTGTCGTGTCCATACATTTCAATTAAAACTTTTTGTACTTTATTGTATTCAGCATCATCTACTTCTGAATAAACTCCTACTGTTCCTGATTTAATAGTTCTTTTAAATAAATCTTTCCAGTATTTGTCATTTTTCGTCATATCAACCTGAATTATTGTTTTAGTGTGCTGTTTTTTTATTATTTCATTTTGCACAGAATAAGTCAATATTAGCTGAGTTTGGTAAATGTTAACAATTCCCTCTTTGATTTGTATATGGTCTAAAAGTTGTTCATTCGATGAATGTACAGTTTCTGATGTTTCGTTTATTTCCTCTGGGATTCTACTTAAGAAATCTGCTATTTTATTTTCCTTCCCTTTTATATACTCAATGTCAAACTCAAATTCTTGCAACTTAAGAAGTCCTCTTTGGACTCTTTGACTAAACTCCTTTCCATTATATTTTTTATTTAAATATTTTACAGGCATATGGTCAGTGATTATTTTAAATTTCTGACCCCAAAGATATGGTCTAAAATATGTGGTAGCCCATACTATTGCTAAAAATTCCTTATCTGTTGTAGAATAATCTTTTTCATGGTCGTTTAATGTTCGGGAGGCATAACATACTGGCTGCCCTTCTTGAGTTAGAACAGCTCCTAACGCAAAATTACTTGCATCAGTGTATAGGGAAAATTGTTTGTTAAAATCTGGAAATTTGAGTATTGGATGTCTGATAAGATTTTCTTTTAATCGTTCAAATGCTTGAATGTATTCCGGGTCCTTACTATTTATTTTCATATCTTTTTTTAGATATTTAACCATCGGGTACGCTATTTTGGAGTAATCAGCAATAAATTTCCTATAATATCCAGTGCTACCTAAAAATCCTTGTAACTGCTTAATTGTTTGGGGCAGTGAATATTTCTGGATTACTTCTATTTTATTTGGGTTAGGTTTCATTCCCTCTGCAGTAAGGATATGACCTAAGTATTCTGTATTTTTCTTAAGAAAAGAGCATTTACTTAGTTGTATCTTAAGATTGTAGTCAGCTAATTTTTGAAAAATTTTGTCTAACGATGTTATGTGCTCTTCTAATGAGTTTGAAAAAATAAGTATATCATCAAGATAAACTATGCAAATTTTGCCTATGTACTCTCTGAGAACTTCATTCATTAGACGCTGAAATGTCGCTGGGGCGTTTTTCAGCCCAAAGGGCATTCTGGTATATTCATATAGACCGTTTGGTGTAACAAATGCAGTCTTATGTATATCATCAGGATGCACCTTTATTTGATGATATCCCTTGGCTAAATCAAGGGTTGAGAAGTACTGAGACCTTCCTAGCTTATCAAGAATACTTTCGATATTTGGTAATGGATATTTATCGTCTACAGTTATATCATTGAGAGCTCGATAATCGACACATACTCTATACTTAACTTTTCCTTCGCTATCGGGCTTTTTGGCGACCACTACGATTGGTGAAGCGTATCGACTGTTTGATTTTCGTATTATGCCCTGCCTTTCCATATCATTAACTTGGTTTCTTACCTCTTCTTCGTGTTTTTGAGGCAGACGGTACAGTCTAGCATTTATTTGTTGGTCTGTGGATAGTTTTATTTCATGAAATATACTTTCGCAATTAGTAAGCTGATCTCCATCTCTATATAAGAGATTTTTATATTTTTGAAGCAAATCTTGTATTTCTTGTTTCTCGAATACTTTCAAATCTTGTAAATTAACTTCAGTACTACCCTCTAACTCATAACATTCTATGAATGGTTCTACTTCAATGACCATTGGGAGTATAGTTTTGTTTTGTAGAAGTACTTCCTTTTTTATAAAGTTAATGCTTTCGACCATGTTTCCTAGTACATCCATTCCTAACAAGAGACTATATTTTTGTTCTCCTAATGGCTTTCCATATGCTCTAACGAAGACATTTTCTGGGTAGCCAAATTCTGTAGGTACTGGGACCTGATAAATTTTTAATGTTTCTATACTTTGGCTGTTTACGGTAGACAAGTTTAAAGTCAGCTCTTCGAGTACGTTATAGGAACTACAGTCTATCTTACTTGTATTTACTAAACTCATTGTAGACCCTGTATCTAGTAAGCATATGTGTTTCTGGTTTCTCAACGCAAATACTACCTGTGTTTTCCTACCAGAGAGGCTACATTCAGAAAAACCGGAGCTTCTATTGAATGTATTTCTTCTTGAACCACTTCGGAAGATCCTTGATCTATATTATTAATATCCATTGGTTCCACATTCTGTCTATTATGGGTCTGTCTGGAATTGTTATTGTTATAGTTATAGTTATTCCGTGTTCGGTTGCTATTTTGTATGGTATTATTGAGTTGGTTTTGGCTTGTCTGGCCAGAATTATTGTATGTATGTCGTCTCTCTGTGTCGTTTGTTCTTGTAAAATTATAATCAGTACTTTGTTGTTGCTGATTTGTCTGTCTAGAGTTGTTATTAGTATTGTTTCGTAACTGTTGGTTGTTCTGTCGGTATGTCCTTTCTGCGGGCCTAAAATCATGGTTTCTTCTAGTATTATTTCCGTTAGTAAGGACGTTACCTACATCGAACCCTACATAAGAATACAATATACTCTTGACTTTAAGTAGATCATATTCATCCCTAATTTCTCTTGCTAAGTTGCCTGCAGCTAGTTCTCTTATTTTGTTAATTACTAGTGAATATAACATTGTTTTCAGACTATCTTTATTATTCTCATACATAATAATAGTATGAATATCTGTTAGTAAATATTCAATTTTGTTAATTAAATCTAATACCGAACTCACTCTAAGATTGTTGATCCGGCGGGTAACTTCCCCTTGGTCGATGCTTGGCCGGAATGACAGCTTCAGTATATTCTTCGCCTCTTCCCATGTGCTCATGTTGTTGGTAAGTAGCAGTTCCTTTGCCTTACCTATCACCTTACACTGTGAAATAGCAGTCCACATTGCAGCTCTTCTGTCTTCTGGAGTCAAGCTCATGTGATTATCGACAACGTTTATAAATTGAGTCAGCTCTTGCCTGTTGCCGGAAAATTCTTTAATATATGAAATTTCTTTCATAATCACTATGGCTCGACTATCAGCTTGCTGTTGAGAATTCGCCTCTAATCTCAACAAAACTCGTGCCATTGTGTTTAAAAGATTTGTTTGGTCGGTTGCCATTTCGTTTGTATCCTCTATTTGCAAGTTCCTTCTGGAGTCGTGAAGAATTTGTCGCGAAATTTTTAAAAATGTATTTTAATAAAACTCGCACAAAAAAGCACTATTGATTTTTAGTTCGCACTGCACTTGTTTGTTCTTCTTCTTTTTTTTTTTTTTTTTTTTTTTATTTTGTGTTTCTTTGTTGTGACTGATTTGTAGTCTACAACAGTAACTTAATATATTTTTTTTTTTATAATTCCCGACAAATAGTTGTTGGTACTTTATTCGGGTGGAGGAGGGGTTGTGGACGGTAAACAAAACAATTTAAAAAAAATGTTTGTAACTGATTTGTAGTTACAATTTTTTTTTTTCGCGTTTACTCGATTCCGTTCCGACTGCGCCAGTTAAAAAAAAGAGTTTTATTTTTAGTGTAGTTCGAACGACGACTTTATTTCTTCGAGGTATCTTAACGACTGTTAGTCTAGATATATCATTAAATTTTGTTCAATCAGATTTATTTCCCTTTGATTATTATTATGCTCAATGTATTATTTTACAATATGAAAATATACTTATATGCTTATTTTGCAATATTATTTTACAATATGAAAATATACTTATATGCTTATTTTGCATTTTACGAATTGATTTATTATTCATATTCGTATTACAAATAAAAGGTTGTTGTACTAATGGTGACGGAGGTCACCATACAAATATGTAACTTGTGTGGAAAAATCGGGTGGTATAAATGCCGACTAAGACGGTGTCTACATTGTCTTTTTACTGAAAGGCATATTTACGATATTACATGAATAAAAAAAAGATAAAGATCTCTTTTGAACGCATTTAAAATCGTAAATATGCCTTTCAGTACGAAGACAATGTAGACACCGTCTAAGAGAATCAAGAAAACCAGCCTAGAGGTATTCCGAATGCCCCGAGAATTTAGCTCTTTCATCACACAGCAAGTGACAAGGACGAAAAGCTACGGTGTTTTGGTAGGCAGACAAACGGCTAATGGTTCAACACCTCTCCTATGCTATTATTGATACAGCTTTACACAAGTGACTTGACTTTTTATGTCGTTAGCTCTGAGACTTTAAATAAGATCTCGGAAAACCAGTCACTTTAATCTTCTCCTTGGCGAAAAGTATAACAACAACAAAACATTGCTTCAAAAGTGACTGGTTTTTCGAGATTTTATTTACACTTGCCTTACATCAAAACAGAGCTAGCACCCAGCATTACAGCGAATAAACAGTGAGGTATGCGTGGGGGGCATGCTGGCCCCCAACAACTCCCCTGCTTGGGCACACTGTAGGATTTGGGGTGGGTGCTAGGCTGGGTATTTGCAAAGTTCCTTTGCATTTAAACAATCTGGATTTAAAGAAACTTTGAATTTATTCTATACATCCAACAAAAATTGTAGCTGTATCATTTTGAGATTTTTTAGAAGATTATTCAAAAGCAGAGTATGGATCATGCTTTAAGTGTGGGCTCAAATGCCAAATTCATAAAGCAATAACACCCGCGGTTCTTATTTCTTTTCTTTCGTGGGTCTTATTGCCATTTCAGAATGGAAAATGAGCCCGTGGGTGTTTTTTCCTTTTATTTTGGGAAATAACGCCCAAGGGCCTTATTACCGCGGGTTTTATCGCACTGCACCTAGAAATAATTCTTAAGAGCATAGTTAGGACAGGTTCGATTAGTGTACCAAACCTCAACCCATCAGGATGAAGTGCAAGGTTAATGTTAATAATGGCCCCATAGATCAAAATTCGAAAAACAAAATTGCATACCTTTCGGGGCGTGTAAGCGGTATACTGTCCCGATGAACGAGTGTAAGCGTTACTTTTTTGACATTGTTGGATGCTAATTAACAAACATGCAATAGATCAAAGACGAGCACATAATGTTAGTTTTAATGTTTTTTTGCATGTTACAAACGCTCTAATCAAGCGTTGTCCCGCTATTAGTTGTAAGCGGTCTCTTTTGGTGATGTTCACTTACAAATTGAACCATTCAGAATGTCCTGATCGACGAGCAAATAATGAATTGAAAACTGTCACGAGCTCCCGGACTATATATTCCAGCGGTGCGACAAGCGTCGGCCGGTCGTGAGCGTTTGCTTTTTTTATCAGCATGTGTGTGCACGCAACGTCTTTAAGTTTTTCTATTATAATAAAAACGTAAGTTCGCGACGGATGTTTCTTGAGATAAAAGTTGTGGAGGAAGCTTGTGATTGGCGCAAAGCTAGGCTTCACATCTCAGCTGTAAAAACAGTGACGGGAAGATTTGTGATAACGTGAAATGAGGCAATAGGAGGGGAAGTGTAGGTAAGCGGTATAGGGAGAGGAAACTAAAAGGGACGGTCAGGAGTCTGGACTTTAGGATTAGCCAAGGAAACATAAAGGGTTATGTCTGACGGGCCAGGAGTCTGAATCTAATAACCATTATTGAAAATGAAAATGGCCATGGAGTGAAGGGGATTGCTTTATAAGGACGAAGCAGGGAAAGGGAATGAACGAATATCCGCTGCGAGGCCCGTGGCATGCTCGCGTCGCGCGGCTAAGCTCGTCGGATTAGGGGTGGCTCTTGCCCACGCAGCAGGATCTCACCTCTTTCAAAAAAAACAAATATCATGCCAACAAAAATTTAATACGACCACCACATCATTTACCACACCTTGGGGCGCTGCTGATGACGTTGCAGATTGGCCCTTACCCCTCCCTTCCTGGAATTCGTTCGGCCGGAAGTTTCGAATTCCCCTTCTTCTGTAAAATTAACTAGAGGATCTCGTTAAGCCATTCTTTCCCGTTCAGATTAAGCCAGCCCTTCCACACCCCCTGAAAGTTATCTTACCAACCCATTGAGCTGTTCACGAGCTCAGTAAAACACAAGGTTTCCATTGATATTGGCGTGACTTACATATATTTTATTATTCTCAAAGAAATTCCTTATCACCAAAATAAAAGTTTGGGAGAAACTATCTGTAGCATAATCGCTATTAAGGTATTTCATTAATATCGAACAAAAATTATTAAGTAGCCTAAAACTCATAACAAATATAACACTTAAAACTAATATGTGATGCATGCAAAAGTATCGTAAAACAAAATAACGAATGATTTAACGTAAGTTCTTATAATCTAGAAAATAAACAAAATACATAAATATTAAAGGATGGTATAAAACTGAATATAAATTGAGATTTTTCGTTTGTATATTAAAGGACCTTGCCAGTTAGATATAGGACGTATCGATAACAGACTCGAATCCTAGATGCGATAAGAATATATATAGGTACTCCGAAACAGAGCTTCTCGGTGTTATACTCTATCTTTCTTTTGTATGTTTTTTTTTGTTTCGTATCCGATTCCGAAAACTCGTAATGGTATGGGCGAGAGCACAAATATCGAACTGGTCCTATTTGGGACTAGATTCCCCCCTATTCCCTTGAACTAGAATCGGCGTCTTGTATCCCGCCTCCACAGTCAAAAGTTTAACCCCGGAAACCCTACCTACAGAGGGCTCTTTGTCGGTGGTATCTGACCAGGGGAAAGCAAAATATTGCGTCAAAAAGGGGCAAACGAGGAACCTCTATACGCGAACAAACTAACTTAATGCAAACTCTATGGATTTGCCCAGCTCAATCACTCATCAATTGCCGATTTTTCGAACTCGGACGCTTCTCTTTAAATAGCAAAAAAAAACGGAATTTTTACAATATATACTCGTTACGAGTCCAATTAACAAAAGAAAATCTATCACGCCAATTATTTTCTACTTTGTACGCTAATATATAAAACCGCTGGGATGATGATAGTCGAACTCCGAGTATGTGCACGGATCGTGCCTCCTTCCTTCTCAAGTAAAATCTTGCTGCAGGCTTCGATTTTGGTATTGCTGCCTTTTTTTATTTATGTAGGTAATTTAAAAAAAATAGGATAAAGTACGCGGGGTGAATCTCAAAATGACGTATAATTTGGCCTTGCAAGGGTAAGTTTAGAAAGGTCACGTGTAGGTTCGCTCGATAGCTTGACTAGTGCACTTATCTTTAGTTTATGGGTAATTCTTCAGCACGTAAAGACACAACCACTATGGGAAACTATTATTTTACTTGTGCGAGCCCGGGTCTTGCACGGGCTTTTCCTGATTGACCAAGACACAACAATTCCTGATAGCACCATTAATTTTGAGCCTCTATATCCTTAAGCTTCAATGCACCACACTGACTTGTCGAGCGATATTGTTCCGACCTCTCTTTTATCTTCAAAAGGACCGGCGGACCCGACTTTGGACGGTGTCGGAGACCGCAAAAGATTCACCTAACAAAATCAAATTATCCATAAACTTCTTTTCGATCAAACTGACTTTAAAATTTTTCTTACCCCGATTCGCACTTTAAACCGCGCCAAAAAAAATCCTATTCCGTGAACACTCCTTTGTAACACAAAAGCTTCAGCGTTAACTACTTTATACTGTTTGAATATTACCGGCAATTATTGGGAAGTACTTATCTAGTAATATCCGACGTGTATTCGGCGATGGTTCAACTAAGAATGATTTGCCAAAATACAGTGTACGATGCACCGTTTGCCTACCCATCACCTCATTGCTTTCTTGTAAATCAATACCGCTCGTGGTACAAAGTACACTTCTTTTGTTGTCCAGTTCAACGAACTATGTACATTGACCTTCATGCATGCATTCGAAAGACTACCCCCATTTGTATACTTTTCTATTCTTTTCCCTACTGTGCTTACAATTTTGTCCCCTACTTTCAGGCGATCTCAAATCTCCATTTACCTATCTCCCTACTATTGAAGACTCAACCCATTCCCATTCCTTAACCGTTTAGCCCAAATTTGTCTAATCGACTTTATTTTTCACCGTTCCTTGACAGAGTGAGCCTGGCATATTTATTATTTACCATATTTGTCCTTGTTCTACCTGTACCCCAACATGTTTCCTTTTTCATTTGTTTTACTTCGTGTTATTCTTTTCCCTAGTTGCTAGTTCCTATCAAATAACCTCGGCGTCATTATCAATTAAAACTTTTAATTGCGAAATTTTCATAAAAACAAATCGATCAAAATCCAATCCCCAAAGGAAACAAAATTATTGTGTACTATGAATGCCCACGGATTTGGGCTTTCCCCATTTCGATTTAATCCACGGCCATAGAACTACATCCAATGCGTGAAGCCCGGTGAGACGGTCGAGTACCTGTGAAATCCTACGGCCGCATGGATCCCCGACTTCTGTCTATCTATAACTGGCAGAATAGGTATGCAGAACTCGATGCCATATGAGACTACCCCAACATGGTAAGTGTTCGATATGCCTATCAACTGTGCAAAACTCGTTGGGACCCCACGCGAATTCTCTAACCGAATATGAGGATGCTACTGCTAAAAACGAATCGCCTCTATCACCCTATGGTTACCCTAGTCTTCGAAAGGTATTTTAGTCACATATTCTTATTTGACATTGTACCTAAGTGATTTTTACGCTTTCATTCGAAGGTAGCCATAACAAAACTCCGAATCTGGAGAATAAACTTTTAAGATCCAGAGACGGTGACTGGCTACCGGAAGTGCTCGACAGAAGCAAACGTGGGGAAGTACTCACGCCCTTACAGCCGGTCATACCTCTAGGACTACGCACGCAACTCTCCTGACCGTCATCTCGCCTGATTATCTTATGTCTCGCACAGTGCTGATTGATATCCGGGTTCGCGTAAGTCATATTACTTAATTCGTTATTTCCCTTCTATCGTCATCTTTATAAGACTATGGAGCCGTTGTTGTCGTTGCACCTATCTCAAAGAACGGATTATTATGTAATGTTTCCTCTTTTTATGAAGTCGATGTTTACGAAGGTCTATGTTGACCGTATATGTATAGCAATAAATATACACTGGACTACATGATATGTAAATACCTTATACTGTTGTCTCAATTGTAAATTTGACCCTAAGCCGAGGGAATTGAAGAAAATTATTTCGTCTAACACTAAGTGTTCGATTTGACTCGGTTTTTTTTTCTTCCAAGAGTTTGATAGAGTTCACTAGGGATAATAGACCGATTCTAAAGGAACCAAATTGTATGGTATTGGTTGTCTATCGACAACAGGCAAAACATGGATGAGACTAACAATTTAGGTCTAGAATAAATTACTATATACTACTATCACCGGTTTCATTTTCAATGCCGTCTCTTTGAGATATATCACAGATTATAAGTAAAATAGGAAAACACGTTTATAACTTTTGTTCTAGGAACATACGTTTATGAATGCAGTAGGTAATCAAAACGAATGATGGTTTTTATTAGAATCAGGTACTGAACTTTTTGTTAAAAAAACATATTCTATTACAGTTGGTGGAAATTTGGCATTGTAATCACAGGGGGTAAGAGTTAAAGACTAGTAATGATGAGTTGTTAAAAGCCGGGTAGGTGGAATTGCCGTTGCTATTATGACTTGTAGGTGATCGGTAGGTGGAGTGGTATGCTTTCTCGACTATCACAGATGGAAAAGTGATTTCAGATCCAAGTCTTAGCTTAGGATAAATATCACCGGCAACCACAGTCGTAAAGGAACAATAGCGTTATCTGTGGGTATTTTTTTTTTATGAGGTCGTGAAATTTTCATTGTTTTAGGTCCTTGGCGTGGAAAATTCCCATCGTTTTTCCCCCAAGGTTTTCAATCTCATACATATTCTTGCCAACCGGTTTGACTATTCGGCATTTCACATATTTAGGGCAGAGTTTGGCTGAAAGGCGCTTGGAACTATCGCTGAGAACAAAATTGCGGTTGTAAACCTCTTGCCCCGGTACGTAGCGTACTTTTTGGGTTCGAATATTGTACCTTTTGGCGCTTTTTTCGTTCGCTTTCAAAATTTCCTCCTTAATTTTGGAACGTATTATTTGCAACCTCTGTTGCCTCTGAAGGGTCGACAGTTCGCCATCCTCTACTACGCTTAGTTTTTGAGCCAACTCATAACTGCTACCGTGTGTCATCATATTTATTCCGAATAGAGCAAAATATGGTGACACCCCGATAGCAGTGTGCACGGAGCTTCTCAACGCGCCTGCGATGTCACTCAGGTGAACATCCCAGTCGCGTTGATCCTCCTTTAGGTACGACCGTATCGCCGCTAATAGTGTTCTATTGACCCTTTCCGAGGCATTCGATTGTGGCGAATAATTGGCCGTCTTAAAATGTCTTACTCCGAAAATGTTCAAGAAATTTTGGAATTCTTTTGAGAGGAACTGCTTCCCATTATCCGAGTGGATAATTTGAGGTACACCGAAAGTATTGAATACTTCCTCTCGTAAAAACTTTATGATATTTCCGGAATTGGCCGCTCGTAATGGTTTTAAGAACACGAATTTGGACAGATGGTCTAGAACAACAAACACATGGGCGTTGCCGGTTTTGGATCGCGGGTATGGACCTATGAAATCCACATATAATTTTTGGAAGGGTCTTTCGGAGGTATAGGAGGTTTCAATGGGAGGACGTGAGACTTGATTAGACGATTTCGATTGTTTACACACATTACATTTAGAGACAAATTGCCGGACCTGCACGGTCATATTTGGCCAATAAAAATATTGCCGTAATCGATGCAAGGTTTTTGCTATCCCGCCATGAGAAGCTTGTGGTGGGTTATGCGCCTTAGCAATCAAACCTTCAGTAAGAACCGATGGTATCCAAAGACACCAGGTGTGTTCCGATAACGACTCCCCTATACTGTGTGGAATTGTTCTTTTGTAGACGTAATTGTCTTCTACTTTAACATCCGGTAGCTCTTCCTCGTGATCGCGAATTGTACTTAGGAGGCTTTTATACTCATCAGATTTAAACTCTTTGGAGTCCAAATCAACTAAAGGAGCCACCTGTTCCAGCTCCAACGAATCCAAGTGGGCCCGAGAGAGCGTGTCTGGCACGACGTTAAGTGAGCCTTTTTCGGTGCTCTATGTCGAAGGTATAGGACTGTAATTCCAGACTCCATCTGGCTAGCCGGCCACTCAAGTCTTTCATTGTCATTAACCATTTCAGACTTGAATGGTCGGTTATGACTGTAAAATCCATACCCTCGACATAGGGCCTAAACTTCTTTATCGCCATCACCGCAGCCATACACTCCCTCTCGGTCACGCTATAGCTCCGCTGGCAGGAGTTCAGTTTTTGGGAAAAATATGATATTGGTAACTCCTCATCACCTTCGTGTTTCTGAAATAGCACCGCGCCGATTCGAGAGTCCGACGCGTCACACTGTACGAAAAACCGTTTCGAGAAGTCGGGATGTGTGAGCACCGGTGCGGTCGTAAGGACTTTTTTCAACTTTTCGAACGCGATTTTGGCTTCTTCGGTCATAATGAATTTGGTGTGCTTATTCTTCAGGGTATCTGTCAGGGGGGCAGTCAAGCTCGAAAAATCCTTGATGAACCTCCTATACCACCCTGCTAGGCCAAGCAACCTACGCACTTGCCGCGGGTTTTTAGGCATCGGGAAGTCTACGACTGCCTCTACCTTAGCGGGATCGGCCTTCAATTTCCCACCACCAACGATGAAACCCAAATACTTTAACTCCTTAAAGCAGAATTTGGATTTCTTAACGTTGATGGTGAGATTTGCTTTCCTTAAGCAGTCAGCCACTTCGCCCAACAGAGTGATATGAGTCTGGAAGTCTGGCGCTATGATGAGCAGATCATCTAGGTACACGAAGACCCGGTCCCGGAGTCGTGCAGGGATCACCTTGTCCATCAACCGACATAACCTTTGTGCTGCGTTACACAGCCCGAAGGGCATGACCGTAAATTGGTACAAGGGTCTCCCCGGTACCGCAAACGCAGTTTTTTCCCTACTCTCCTTCTCCAACGGTATTTGCCAGAACGCTTCCTTCAAATCTACACTACTAATGAAGTAGGTGTCTGGTAGACGGCTGATAAGCCCTTCGATGTGAGGGAGAGGGTTAGCGTCCTTTTTGGTAACCGAGTTGACCTTGCGAGAGTCCAGGCAAAAACGATACTTGAAAGTACCGTCTGGGCCTGGCTTCTTTATTAGAACAACTGGTGAACACCAAGGGCTCTTGCTCTCCTCCACAACGCCGAGCTTAATCATCCTGTCTATTTCCTGGTACAAAAGGGCTTGTACCGCTGGAGAAACAGGGTAGTGTCTCTGCTTTACCGGAGCCGCATCTCCGGTATCGATGGTGTGCTCCATCAACGCTGTTTTTCCCAGACCGTGTCGATCGTAATCCAGGAATTTCAGCTTGACTGCCTCCAATTCGGACCGCTGTATAAGGGATAGTTCGTGTGAGTTGAGCAAATCAGCTTCTTCCTCCGGAATCGACACGGAACTAAGCACGTTTGGTGCAATGTGAAAAGCTTTCCAGAAGTCGACTCCCAAGTACAATTCCTGATCCAAGTTCGGAACTAGATACAATGTCAACTGATGCTCTAAATTTTTATACTTCACCAGTGCTTGGACTTTACCAACAATGGCCTGGTTCTTGCCATCTGCGGTTTTGACTCCTGACTTATATGGCCGCATTTGAATTCCTGACTTCTCTATGAAATTAAGGCAACCTCTCCCCAAGATGCTCACACTTGCCCCACTATCCAAGAGCCCTAGAACTTCTATTCCTTCAACAAAAACTTTGGCATATGGCCGAGGATCCATATTAGTGTCTATAACCGTTTACGATAAACTTCTTTGTATCTGTTTCCTACGTTTATATCTGATTCTAGCCTTAAGTATTCTTTTTGAAATTTCTCCTACCTTTCCCTTAAAAATCTTGTCTCTCGTTTCGTAATATTCTTTAATTCTCACATGCAAAGGTCTCATCTGCGATTCTGGCTTATGTTTTTCTTTTTTCTCTTCATAACTTGTATCTCTAACTAATATTTTAATGGATTTTTCATCCTGAAAGTCTGGGGCTTTTATGTAGGTTTCGTGGTTTCTTGGGGCGTCTGGGTCGAACGCGGCTCCCCCAAAGATCTCGCGGTTGAGGTTTTCCGACCTACAGTGAGGGCATTTCGGAGTTATAACACCCTCCTGCCCACATCTATAGCAAAAGATGTTTCTAGTCGCCGACGGGCAGTCCATAAACGTGTGCCCCGGCACTCGACAGTTCCAGCAAGCCACCGTCTTGGAATCGCTATAGCCCCGAGGGTTCTTCGGCCGCGCACCTAAGTGCTGAAAAGCCTCCAATTGTTCACCTCGGCTAGGCCAGATCTCCGATTCGGCGCCTAGTTCATTTACCCCATACCGAGCTGGTGGCCGCTGGTTCTTCGGGCCATCTCTTTCTTTACTTGGGAAAACATTTTCCGCGTCCTTGCACGCCATCCTTAATTGGTCCATGGTGTAAACGGACTGGGGATACACCAACCTACCCACCCGCTCATTCAAATTTTTCTTAAGGGTTCTCACGAGATCTATTTCCGGGATCTGCATCCTGAGCTGAGATCTCAACCTATTTACGGCAGCGAAGTAATCTTCACTGGACTCCCAGGAGCCCTGCCGCCGATCTGTAATCTCTCGCATCAAATCTAGATCTGATTTGGAGTTACGAAATTGCCACATTAATGCGGGTCTCAAAACAGGCCAGTCTGGCCGATAACTAGACCGTTGGTATTGCCAGTACCATTCACTGGCTGCTCCCGAGAGCAGAAGATGAAAGTCCCTCAAGATCTCAGCCCAGGCGCAGTCATGTTGACTTTGCAACATTTCGATTCTAAAAATAAAGTCTTCTACCGTAAGGGTCTCGGGCTTACCGTTAAAGTTCACCCCCCATTTGTCTATTCTAATAAGTCGCCCCCCCACCATATGGAGACGCTTGAAAATGTTGCGGCGTGTACCGGTTGTAGTTATTTCTACTATCCCAATGTTGTCCATGTGAGTTTTCGGGTTGGTACGAACCCCTTTCTAACCCCGAGGTACCAATGTCTACTCCGTGCCTAGGACGCGGAGCCCCTACTTGATTAACTGGAGTCGTGAATGGTCTTGATTGCGGATCTAGTTGAGATGGCCTCGGAAGTACAGTCGGCGGCGGCTGGCTGAATCTCTGATCAACTGGGCGACCGCCCACCGGCGGTCGGATTCTTTCTTCCACTGGAGGAATCGGACGGGTAGTCATATTTATTTCTTTTAGGAAATCCAAGAAGCCTCTTTGGACTTCGGCTTTCACTGACTCCGAGATGTTTTCTCGTATCGAATTCGTGTATGATTCATAAGCATTCACTACCGCCAAATTTATTACTGTTCTTAATTCGTCCGATATCCCTACAGCTTGCGCACCCTGACCTCCACCCTCGTTTCCGTTCGCAGGCCGACCACCATCGGTTTCGTCAGGGTTGTCGCAACGCAACCTATCGTTTTCCTCGAAATTCGATAGGAGATTTTCTGTCCCCATATTTACTGGTAGGATCGGGGCCGCTGTACCCGACGCACTGCAATTGCTAAAAGATGGTGCCTTTAATGAATCTATTGGACTGTCACCCGAATCACCACTATTGGACGAAGAATGGTGTACCGACGGATTATTTCCTTGGCCTCCGGTAGTACTCGCTTCTACAGGGAGTAAAGGAGGCTCATTTAGTGGCTGGTTATTAACCTGGCCGCTCTTCTTGGTCGGTGAATGGCCCACAGGCATCTCTATGTCCTTTTGAACAAAATGTCTCAGCAAGGAACGGGTGACTGCTCTATTCCCTAACTTTTGCTTTATAACATTAACTTTTGCTTCCTCTTCCTCTTTCAGAACCAATTTATGCATTAATTATAACTTTAATTTCGTGTGCCTCTTGAATTCGAGACGGAATTATAATATGAATCTTGAGACTCCTATTGGTTTATTCAACCCAGCAAAAGTTATGCACTTCTGAATTAATTTAATGGAATTAAACAAATTTATAGCCTTACACATGTAATGTACCGAGGTCCTAATATAATTATATTACCTTTCCTAAGGAGAAACACCTTTTAACTATAAATAATGATGAACAAATCATCTATATCTCTATAGCTATACAATTTTTTTTTGACCCAGCTGCACTTATTTTTAATTTTCTAACTTACAAATCTACTTAAATATGAATCTAAAACTACTAAGAGTAAAAAAAACTCTATTGAAGTAAGATACTATAATTTATCCTACTACCTACCAAAAAAAACGAATCCCACAATGTGCTATTTTTAATTTTTTATCTTTTTTTTTTGTAAACAAAATGTGAAATATTAAGTTTATTTTTCTGAATACTTTTTTTTCTGAACATACGGGGGTGTTTGGGGCGGCTATCTTCGGTTATACTTTTTTTCGATATTCTATGACTCAACCAACTAAATCCTCTTAACTTCTCCTAACTTTTTTTGTTTTTGTTTTTTTTTTTCCCCCCAAAGTGTGGTACTTAGCTAACAACATGAACAAAATACTATACTCGACAACACGATTTCTAATTGATGATGCTGTCGGGACCCGAACTCTTCAACGCAATTGATCAGGCTTTCTTATTAGCTATCCTGAGCAAGACCTACGAATAGTTTTTGCCCCGCCAATAACATCAATAATTAGAACAGGACTTTTTCGTTGCTCCCGGTGTCCGAACTCAACGATCCTGTCGCATCTCAAACGTTACTTTAACAACTTACGCCTGATGACATACTGAATCGTCCGTCCATTCCCCGAAAGCAACTGTGGACAACACAACGAATGGTTGATTGTTTCCGTTGTCGATGTCGGAACCAAACGTCGCAGTTACTCAGGCATTCTTAAAAGCTATTCTGAATAAGACTTACGCGTGGAAACGGCATCGAAAACGACGACAATCTGGCCATTTAGGAAGGACAGGGACACACAAAACACGTATGGGCGCCATTTGAAATGAGGCGTAAGTTGTTAAAGTAACGTTTGAGATGCGACAGGATCGTTGAGTTCGGACACCGGGAGCAACGAAAAAGTCCTGTTCTAATTATTGATGTTATTGGCGGGGCAAAAACTATTCGTAGGTCTATATATATATACTATACGTTGGGCGCCATTTGAAATGAGGCAATAGGAGGGGAAGTGTAGGTAAGCGGTATAGGGAGAGGAAACTAAAAGGGACGGTCAGGAGTCTGGACTTTAGGATTAGCCAAGGAAACATAAAGGGTTATGTCTGACGGGCCAGGAGTCTGAATCTAATAACCATTATTGAAAATGAAAATGGCCATGGAGTGAAGGGGATTGCTTTATAAGGACGAAGCAGGGAAAGGGAATGAACGAATATCCGCTGCGAGGCCCGTGGCATGCTCGCGTCGCGCGGCTAAGCTCGTCGGATTAGGGGTGGCTCTTGCCCACGCAGCAGGATCTCACCTCTTTCAAAAAAAACAAATATCATGCCAACAAAAATTTAATACGACCACCACATCATTTACCACACCTTGGGGCGCTGCTGATGACGTTGCAGATTGGCCCTTACCCCTCCCTTCCTGGAATTCGTTCGGCCGGAAGTTTCGAATTCCCCTTCTTCTGTAAAATTAACTAGAGGATCTCGTTAAGCCATTCTTTCCCGTTCAGATTAAGCCAGCCCTTCCACACCCCCTGAAAGTTATCTTACCAACCCATTGAGCTGTTCACGAGCTCAGTAAAACACAAGGTTTCCATTGATATTGGCGTGACTTACATATATTTTATTATTCTCAAAGAAATTCCTTATCACCAAAATAAAAGTTTGGGAGAAGCTATCTGTAGCATAATCGCTATTAAGGTATTTCATTAATATCGAACAAAAATTATTAAGTAGCCTAAAATTCATAACAAATATAACACTTAAAACTAATATGTGATGCATGCAAAAGTATCTTAAAACAAAATAAGGAATGATTTAACGTAAGTTCTTATAATCTAGAAAATAAACAAAATACATAAATATTAAAGGATGGTATAAAACTGAATATAAATTGAGATTTTTTGTTTGTATATTAAAGGACCTTGCCAGTTAGATATAGGACGTATCGATAACAGACTCGAATCCTAGATGCGATAAGAATATATATAGGTACTCCGAAACAGAGCTTCTCGGTGTTATACTCTATCTTTCTTTTGTATGTTTTTTTTTGTTTCGTATCCGATTCCGAAAACTCGTAATGGTATGGGCGAGAGCACAAATATCGAACTGGTCCTATTTGGGACTAGATTCCCCCCTATTCCCTTGAACTAGAATCTGCGTCTTGTATCCCGCCTCCACAGTCAAAAGTTTAACCCCGGAAACCCTACCTACAGAGGGCTCTTTGTCGGTGGTATCTGACCAGGGGAAAGCAAAATATTGCGTCAAAAAGGGGCAAACGAGGAACCTCTATACGCGAACAAACTAACTTAATGCAAACTCTATAGATTTGCCCAGCTCAATCACTCATCAATTGCCGATTTTTCGAACTCGGACGCTTCTCTTTAAATAGCAAAAAAAACGGAATTTTTACAATATATACTCGTTACGAGTCCAATTAACAAAAGAAAATCTATCACGCCAATTATTTTCTACTTTGTACGCTAATATATAAAACCGCTGGGATGATGATAGTCGAACTCCGAGTATGTGCACGGATCGTGCCTCCTTCCTTCTCAAGTAAAATCTTGCTGCAGGCTTCGATTTTGGTATTGCTGCCTTTTTTTATTTATGTAGGTAATTTAAAAAAAATAGGATAAAGTACGCGGGGTGAATCTCAAAATGACGTATAATTTGGCCTTGCAAGGGTAAGTTTAGAAAGGTCACGTGTAGGTTCGCTCGATAGCTTGACTAGTGCACTTATCTTTAGTTTATGGGTAATTCTTCAGCACGTAAAGACACAACCACTATGGGAAATTATTATTTTACTTGTGCGAGCCCGGGTCTTGCACGGGCTTTTCCTGATTGACCAAGACACAACAATTCCTGATAGCACCATTAATTTTGAGCCTCTATATCCTTAAGCTTCAATGCACCACACTGACTCGTCGAGCGATATTGTTCCGACCTCTCTTTTATCTTCAAAAGGACCGGCGGACCCGACTTTGGACGGTGTCGGAGACCGCAAAAGATTCACCTAACAAAATCAAATTATCCATAAACTTCTTTTCGATCAAACTGACTTTAAAATTTTTCTTACCCCGATTCGCACTTTAAACCGCGCCAAAAAAAAATCCTATTCCGTGAACACTCCTTTGTAACACAAAAGCTTCAGCGTTAACTACTTTATACTGTTTGAATATTACCGGCAATTATTGGGAAGCACTTATCTAGTAATATCCGACGTGTATTCGGCGATGGTTCAACTAAGAATGATTTGCCAAAATACAGTGTACGATGCACCGTTTGCCTACCCATCACCTCATTGCTTTCTTGTAAATCAATACCGCTCGTGGTACAAAGTACACTTCTTTTGTTGTCCAGTTCAACGAACTATGTACATTGACCTTCATGCATGCATTCGAAAGACTACCCCCATTTGTATACTTTTCTATTCTTTTCCCTACTGTGCTTACAATTTTGTCCCCTACTTTCAGGCGATCTCAAATCTCCATTTACCTATCTCCCTACTATTGAAGACTCAACCCATTCCCATTCCTTAACCGTTTAGCCCAAATTTGTCTAATCGACTTTATTTTTCACCGTTCCTTGACAGAGTGAGCCTGGCATATTTATTATTTACCATATTTGTCCTTGTTCTACCTGTACCCCAACATGTTTCCTTTTTCATTTGTTTTACTTCGTGTTATTCTTTTCCCTAGTTGCTAGTTCCTATCAAATAACCTCGGCGTCATTATCAATTAAAACTTTTAATTGCGAAATTTTCATAAAAACAAATCGATCAAAATCCAATCCCCAAAGGAAACAAAATTATTGTGTACTATGAATGCCCACGGATTTGGGCTTTCCCCATTTCGATTTAATCCACGGCCATAGAACTACATCCAATGCGTGAAGCCCGGTGAGACGGTCGAGTACCTGTGAAATCCTACGGCCGCATGGATCCCCGACTTCTGTCTATCTATAACTGGCAGAATAGGTATGCAGAACTCGATGCCATATGAGACTACCCCAACATGGTAAGTGTTCGATATGCCTATCAACTGTGCAAAACTCGTTGGGACCCCACGCGAATTCTCTAACCGAATATGAGGATGCTACTGCTAAAAACGAATCGCCTCTATCACCCTATGGTTACCCTAGTCTTCGAAAGGTATTTTAGTCACATATTCTTATTTGACATTGTACCTAAGTGATTTTTACGCTTTCATTCGAAGGTAGCCATAACAAACGTGCAGGAAATTTCTGTTGAATTAGATGAGGACGAACAAGAAGGTGAAAACGATTCAGTGATACTTCACAGCACCTTCGAAGATAGCGATGAACATGGTGATAACGAAGAAAATACCGCTGTAGGACCTTCCTAAAAGAAAAGAAGAATTTTAAAATGTCGCAACAGCTAAAATATTTTGAATGACTAGTGGTTAAGGTCTCCTGGGGAAACCACGCAATACAAAATAACGCGCCAACGCTGCAAGACTTATGTGACGCATATGTCACAAAACATGTTTTTGTAGAGAATAAACTCTACCTCAGGGGTGGTGTGGAAAAGAGTTATTTATGTTTTAACAATCAAATTTATCTACAAAATATATCTACTTATTCTATGTGAAATTAAATAATGCTAAGAGTCTATTCAAACAAATATGAAATATGAATACTTTATAACAAAATGATGACTTTTTACCACAAATTAAAAATAATTTTCCAACTAAGGTAGGTACTCAGATCGGATACTAATGCTATTTAAAAACTCGAAGCATAAATTAGAGTCGGTATTACGAGCATTGATTAAAATTAAAAAATAAATTAATAAAAAATTATTCCGTGCGGATTGCTCCAGCGTATATTCTCTCCAAAGCGAGAACAGTTTTTCCAATTAAGAAACTGTAAAGGCAAACAATATAGATAAATAAAAGACATCTATATCTTTTACTATAGTGTTTTTTTGATTTGAGTTACAAAAAAAAATTGTGGCAATTAGAAAATAGGTATTTTTTTTTTTTTTTTTTGTTAATGGGCTGTTATAATTAAATACCAAATTTCTGTCATAATTATGAGTTGTTTTGATATTACTCTAATTCAGATATTTGATATTAAATATCCTGAACTTAAAACTTGGCATATATTTTAGATCTCATTACTTTTTTTGGTTGAGTTTTTATGAACAGGTTTCTTGTACATATAAGAACTTGGCTCTTTTTTTTACATTTATGTTTTTGTTGTGATTTCACTGCTTTTTGCAAAGATTTTATTTTGCCAGGTGAAATCAAGCTCTTCAGCTCTACAAAGTTTAATAATATTACGACAATCGAAAGTGCTCCATATAAATAACAGCAATTCTGAGAAAGTGGGTGGATGCCACGTCCACTTTTTTGTTTTTATCTTTGTATATTCTTTAAGTCATACCGTTCTACCAATTTTCATCGTTCTACAACGATCGGAAGTGCTCCATATAATTAATAAGAATTTTTAAGAATGTGGGTGGATGCCACGCCCCCTAAATGGAAAATTTCAATTTTTCAATTTTTTTTTTCTATTTAAGTACTTTAAGCCCTACCGACCAACCCATTTTCATCGTTCTACAACAATCGGAAGTGCTCCATATAATTTATAAGAATTTTCAAGAATGTGGGTGGATGCCACGCCCCGAATGGAAAATTCCGCTTTTTAAATGTTTTCTTTCAAGTACTTCAAGCCCTACAAACCTACCAATTTTCATCGTTCTACAAAAATCTAGACCGAGAGCCCACAGCAGATTTTGGGTGTGAATAATAGCAAAAAAAGAAGTATAGGCGTCGAAAGCTTCATTAAAGGCTATTAAAAAAATCAAAGTCTTGCAGTCCACAACTGGGGCCTTTGCGAGTAACAGTGCA
Source organism: Dasysyrphus tricinctus (assembly GCA_963921185.1). NCBI lineage: Eukaryota > Metazoa > Arthropoda > Insecta > Diptera > Syrphidae > Dasysyrphus > Dasysyrphus tricinctus. The sequence continues at coordinate 281,616,265 of OY992530.1, read as the reverse complement.
TCGAAAAAAAAATATGAATGCAACTTCGAGGATAATCGTGTTAGCCGAAATTGGTTTTCACTCGTCCCTAGATAAGCTCCTCGGATCACATATCACGGAATCTGAGACCATTCATGCATGCATTCGAAAGACTACCCCCATTTGTATACTTTTCTATTCTTTTCCCTACTGTGCTTACAATTTTGTCCCCTACTTTCAGGCGATCTCAAATCTCCATTTACCTATCTCCCTACTATTGAAGACTCAACCCATTCCCATTCCTTAACCGTTTAGCCCAAATTTGTCCTTGTTCTACCTGTACCCCAACATGTTTCCTTTTTCATTTGTTTTACTTCGTGTTATTCTTTTCCCTAGTTGCTAGTTCCTATCAAATAACCTCGGCGTCATTATCAATTAAAACTTTTAATTGCGAAATTTTCATAAAAACAAATCGATCAAAATCCAATCCCCAAAGGAAACAAAATTATTGTGTACTATGAATGCCCACGGATTTGGGCTTTCCCCATTTCGATTTAATCCACGGCCATAGAACTACATCCAATGCGTGAAGCCCGGTGAGACGGTCGAGTACCTGTGAAATCCTACGGCCGCATGGATCCCCGACTTCTGTCTATCTATAACTGGCAGAATAGGTATGCAGAACTCGATGCCATATGAGACTACCCCAACATGGTAAGTGTTCGATATGCCTATCAACTGTGCAAAACTCGTTGGGACCCCACGCGAATTCTCTAACCGAATATGAGGATGCTACTGCTAAAAACGAATCGCCTCTATCACCCTATGGTTACCCTAGTCTTCGAAAGGTATTTTAGTCACATATTCTTATTTGACATTGTACCTAAGTGATTTTTACGCTTTCATTCGAAGGTAGCCATAACAAACGTGCAGGAAATTTCTGTTGAATTAGATGAGGACGAACAAGAAGGTGAAAACGATTCAGTGATACTTCACAGCACCTTCGAAGATAGCGATGAACATGGTGATAACGAAGAAAATACCGCTGTAGGACCTTCCTAAAAGAAAAGAAGAATTTTAAAATGTCGCAACAGCTAAAATATTTTGAATGACTAGTGGTTAAGGTCTCCTGGGGAAACCACGCAATACAAAATAACGCGCCAACGCTGCAAGACTTATGTGACGCATATGTCACAAAACATGTTTTTGTAGAGAATAAACTCTACCTCAGGGGTGGTGTGGAAAAGAGTTATTTATGTTTTAACAATCAAATTTATCTACAAAATATATCTACTTATTCTATGTGAAATTAAATAATGCTAAGAGTCTATTCAAACAAATATGAAATATGAATACTTTATAACAAAATGATGACTTTTTACCACAAATTAAAAATAATTTTCCAACTAAGGTAGGTACTCAGATCGGATACTAATGCTATTTAAAAACTCGAAGCATAAATTAGAGTCGGTATTACGAGCATTGATTAAAATTAAAAAATAAATTAATAAAAAATTATTCCGTGCGGATTGCTCCAGCGTATATTCTCTCCAAAGCGAGAACAGTTTTTCCAATTAAGAAACTGTAAAGGCAAACAATATAGATAAATAAAAGACATCTATATCTTTTACTATAGTGTTTTTTTGATTTGAGTTACAAAAAAAAATTGTGGCAATTAGAAAATAGGTATTTGTTTTTTTTTTGTTGTTAATGGGCTGTTATAATTAAATACCAAATTTCTGTCATAATTATGAGTTGTTTTGATATTACTCTAATTCAGATATTTGATATTAAATATCCTGAACTTAAAACTTGGCATATATTTTAGATCTCATTACTTTTTTTGGTTGAGTTTTTATGAACAGGTTTCTTGTACATATAAGAACTTGGCTCTTTTTTTTACATTTATGTTTTTGTTGTGATTTCACTGCTTTTTGCAAAGATTTTATTTTGCCAGGTGAAATCAAGCTCTTCAGCTCTACAAAGTTTAATAATATTACGACAATCGAAAGTGCTCCATATAAATAACAGCAATTCTGAGAAAGTGGGTGGATGCCACGTCCACTTTTTTGTTTTTATCTTTGTATATTCTTTAAGTCATACCGTTCTACCAATTTTCATCGTTCTACAACGATCGGAAGTGCTCCATATAATTAATAAGAATTTTTAAGAATGTGGGTGGATGCCACGCCCCCTAAATGGAAAATTTCAATTTTTCAATTTTTTTTTTCTATTTAAGTACTTTAAGCCCTACCGACCAACCCATTTTCATCGTTCTACAACAATCGGAAGTGCTCCATATAATTTATAAGAATTTTCAAGAATGTGGGTGGATGCCACGCCCCGAATGGAAAATTCCGCTTTTTAAATGTTTTCTTTCAAGTACTTCAAGCCCTACAAACCTACCAATTTTCATCGTTCTACAAAAATCTAGACCGAGAGCCCACAGCAGATTTTGGGTGTGAATAATAGCAAAAAAAGAAGTATAGGCGTCGAAAGCTTCATTAAAGGCTATTAAAAAAATCAAAGTCTTGCAGTCCACAACTGGGGCCTTTGCGAGTAACAGTGCATCGAAAAAAAAATATGAATGCAACTTCGAGGATAATCGTGTTAGCCGAAATTGGTTTTCACTCGTCCCTAGATAAGCTCCTCGGATCACATATCACGGAATCTGAGACCATTTGAGTGTATAGTTGGCTCTACCAGACCGTTTAAAAAATTCAAAATTCAAAGTGAAAAAAGGTTTTTTTAAACAGTCTGGCAGGGCGAATTTAACACTCAAATGATCTCAGATTCCGTGATATGGGATCCGCGGAGCTTATCTAGGGCGGGGTGAAAACCAATTTCGGCTAGCACGATTATCCTCGAAGTTGCATTCATATTTTTTTTTTCGATGCACTGTTTCTCGCAAAGGCCCCAGTTGTGAACTGCAAGACTTTGATTTTTTTTATAGCCTTTAATGAAGATTTCGACGCCTATACTTCTTTTTTTGCTATCATTCACACCCAAAATCTGCTGTGGGCTCTTAGCCTAATCGGAAATGCTCCTTATAATTTAAAAGAATTTTTAAGAAAGTGGGTGGATGCCACGCCCCCTGAATAGAAAATTGCAAATTTTTGATTTTTCCCTTTGTATGCACCACAAGGCCTACCGTTGTGCGAAATTTCAAGTTTCTACGATGTCGGGAAGTGCTCCATAACTTTGATGATCTGTCAGTGAGTCAGTGAGTCAGTGAGTCAGTTACGGTTTTTTGATTTTTGAAGTCTTATATCTCGGCAATTACTAATGCTTAAGCTCAGCAAATACTTATAATTTCAAGTTTCTGACTTTATTGGTACTAAAGTTAGAGGGGGGTTGAAAATCGCCTGAGTTTGTTCCTGTAAAAAGGGTGTAGTGCCACGAGCTTGGCTCGTACTACCGTACCCTTTGATCTTTGTGGTTTCTTGTTTTGAGGATTTTTTTGACAGTATTAATTTTTAAAGTAGGTAAGTACCGTTACTTACTTACTTACTTAAGGTGGTGCTACAGTCCGGGGTGGACCAGGGCCTCAACCAAAAAGCTTCTTCCAGCCGGCTCGGTTTCTAGCTAGCTGTCTCCAGTTTCGCACGCCAAGTTGGTTGAGGTCCTCTTCCACTTGCGTGCGCCACCTTTTACGCTGTCCACCTCTACTGCGTTGTCGCACGGAGTTGGATTCAAAGACTTTCCGGGCCGGAGCATTGGTGTCCATTCGCTCTAGGTGACCCAGCCATCTTAGTCGTTGGCTTTTCACTTTTGTGGCTAGGTCGGTGTCGCTGTACAGCCCATACAGTTCGTGGTTGTATCTTCTCCTCCATTCCCCATCTATGCAGACGGGGCCAAAAATCACCCGGAGAATTTTCCTCTCGAAACAGCCTAACGCGTTCTCATCCACCGTTAGCAGTGTCCATGCCTCTGCACTATACATCAGGACCGGGATGATAAGCGTCTTATAAAGGGAAAGTTTAGTTGCTCGAGAGAGGGCTTTGCTTCTCAATTGCCTTCTTAGCCCGAAGAAAGAGCGATTGGCAAGAGTAATTCTTCGTTTGATCTCAGCACTGGTATCGTTCGCTGAGTTTATAGCGGATCCTAGGTAGACAAAGTCTCTGACCACCTCAAAATTATAGCTGTCTATAGTGACGTTCTGTCCTACTGTCCTAGACGTCGGTGTTGGGTGTCCTTTCTTGTTGACAGCATATACTTCGTTTTGCTTTCATTCACCGTTAAACCCATCTTCTTGGCTTCCTTCTCAATGCTCACAAAAGCACCACTGACATCACGCTTTGTTCGTCCTATTATGTCAATGTCATCAGCGTAAGCGAGTAATTGGACGGACTTTTGAAAGATTGTGCCTCTAGTGTTGACTATTGCACTATTCTTTCAAGAACGATGTTGAAGAAGTCGCATGACAGCGCATCGCTTTGCCTAAAACCTTTTTTGACATAAAAGGTGTCGGTGAGGTCTTTGCCGACCTTGATGGAGCAGCGTGGATTCTCCATCGTCATCCTGCACAAACGGACGAGTTTGGCAGGGATGCCAGAACTAGACTTTGCTCTATATAGCTCGTCTCTATAGATGCTGTCATACGCGGCCTTGAAATCGATAAAAAGGTGGTTGGTATCGATTTGAAACTCCTGGGTTTTCTCCAAGATATGTAAGTACCGTTAATGCTTACCGTATGAAATGATATTTGATATCTGACTTAATGAAAAAAGAAACGTTTTTCTGTGATCACTAATATTTCAGCAAATAATGACAACATACAAATTTGAAAGAGTATCTACTACGTACCTATTCTAAGAAAACCTTTAAAAATTGAATGGGAATTATGTTTTTACATTTCAACTTGGCACGTAGTTTCTGTAGTGTATACGCCACATTTTGAAACTTAAAAAAAGTGACTAAGTTTCTTAAAATTTGATTTGAACTGTTAACTTCCGGTTTTATATCCTAAAAAAGAATCGATTTCCGGTTAAGATTTCACTACCGAAAAGAACATCTATTTTACCATAAATCTCCATATAAAAATATTTTGTCTGCTCCTTCATTTAATAAATAAACATTTTTCTTAAAAACCTTAAGCCATAGCTTACAGAAACTTTACCAGCCCATAACTTCAGCACCAGGCCTCAAAATTTAAAATCCTTCAATATGTATGTTCAGTATATATAATCAAGCATAAATACCCCAAAGATGAACAAATTTCAAGACCCACCACTTTTTTCGTTGTCCGCTTCACGAGAAATGCCCCTACTGTGAAAGATACTGTGAAAGATAAAGATGTAAAGAGCGAGTAAGAGCAACAGAGGATCTTTTTTAACGATGAACATGATGATGATGACCACCATAGGACATTCCAAAAAGAGAAGAAGAATATCAAAGTATTACAATATCTAGAATATTTTGAATGACTTATCTTCTGGAGAAACCACACACAAAAATAACGCACTATAGCTAAAAAAACGAATGTGATGCACGTGTCACAACACTCCTTTTTGTGATTGTGGTAAGAAAACCATAAAACCCATTTCGAAACTCGAAGCATAAATTAGACTCGGTGTCCCGAGCATTGTATTAAAATCAAAAAAAAAAATATTATTAAAAAAACTTATTCCGTGCGGATTTCTCGAGCGTATATTCGCTCCGAAGCGAGAACCGTTGTTCCAATTGAGAAACTGTAAAGGCAAACAATGTAGATAATTAAAAGATCTATAACTTTTACTATAGTGTTTTTTTTATTTGATTTACAAAAAAAAAAAAATTATGGCAATTGGAAACAAAAATTTTAATTTTTTTTTTTTGTTAATGGACTGTAACTTTTAAACAAGAGTGTTAAGCGAAAAAGTTATTTGAAATATTTTGTAGAAAATTTAATTCTCTACAAATTTGAGCAACAATTTTTTTTCCTAAGATCAAAAATGCGCGAGTTATAAGTAAAAATCGAAATGAACATACAAAACAAAATGGCGGCCAAATGACTCTATGTACAGTTGTGAGAAATGTGGTTTAAGACTCGTGAACCAATACCTTACCTCGGATTTAGTGCCCAGTGAAAGTCTAACTTGACCGTACTACTATATAACTATAATAAAAAAAATATTTGCCAACAATCCTCCGTATAGAAAACATGAAACCGCAAAATGAATTTTCTTTCATCGCAATACGTCCATGTACCACAAAAATACAGCTCTTTAAAAATCACTAAACAAAATTGAAAAATATCTTGTTTCCTACAAAATTGCAAATAAAGTTCTTCACTCCAATTTTTCTAAACTTAATTTGTAACAAAATTAAGCTGAAATTCTGGTATCTTGACGGTTGGATATGAACTGAGTAAGAGAAAGCCCATGCTCAATAATTTGTGAGATCGATCTCACGGAATCACCTTTTTGCATAGCAAACCGAGTTCTATCTCATAAGAGCTTTCAAAATAAGATCCATTTCATCACTGTGAGATTAAACTCACCACATGAGGTCTAACTCGGTCAGTACTTTTTTTTTTTTGTATACGATGCTAAGAAAGTTCTCAAAAAGTGAGAAAACAGCTTGAACTCATCTTTTTGCATATGACCCAATGGGTCGTATGCTAAAAAGTGAGCAAGATCTCTGAGTCCGAGTTGACGAGCTACAACTCACATGTGAGATCGATCGAGCAGAGCCGAACTCTGACTTGGTGTAATATGCAAAAATATAAGTTCGCTCTCAACAGCTCTGACTGAATATGAGATCGATCTCAAAGCTTTTCGTTTTAAATAGTTGTGACTGTATTTTCGAAGACGAAAAAATAAACATTTCTTCTGAACGCGATAATGAAAAATTGAATAAACTTTTGCGGGATGGTTCTAAATTACTAGAGTTCAAAGTAATGAAGTGAGATGCTACATATGTATATAAAAACTGATTTGGTATACACACAAACGGAAAAAAAAATAATTGAAAAAGCGGCCAGTATGAAGTAGAGCTGCGTAAATTGTTCATTTTTAATGATCGAATCGTTCAAGAATCGATCACCAAAATGATTCGATCATTTCAATCAAACGATTTTTCGATCATTTTCATTTCACTGAATTTATTATCGATTCAATTTTTATTTCGATTTCTATGGAATAAAATCTCTCCGATTTCAACGAATTCAATTCAATGCCATTTTGATCGAATCCGAAACAATACATTTTCGATGGATTAAAAATCTCAACAAATATGGAATTTCCACAATTTTTTACTGCTCAGGAAAAAGGTGATTTTAAGCCAATTGGTTGAAATTTGGATCGAAGCAAATATATTTTGGCCCCTATCCTCCAAGACATCAACTGTCAAATTCCATTGACGGATGGCTACGATGTGAATGGATTAAGAAACCTTTTAAAAATCTGAAGTTTTTGAATAATTTTTACTGCTCCGGAAAAAGGTGATTTTAGGGAAATTGGGTGACATTTGGATCCAAATACACCTTTTCTCTCACAATATAGTTCATTTTCTATCTTCCAAGCCATCAATCGTCAAATTCCATTGACGGATGGCTACGATGTCAATGGATTAAAAAACCTCTTAGAACTCTGAAATTTTTGAATGATTTTTACTGCTCCGGAAAAGGTGATTTTTAAGCAATTGGGTGACATTTAGATCAAAATACACCTTTTGTGTCAAAATATATATCATCCTCTATCTGACAAGCAATCAACTGTCAAATTCAATTGAAGGACGGCTACGGTGTCGATGGATTAAAAACATCTAAGAAATCACAAGTTTTTGAAGAGAAATAATTGAGATTGAGATTGGGATGGAAAATCGAGAATAATTGAAATGATTGAGAATGAGATTGGGATGGAAAATCGAGAATCATCGAAATGATTGAAATTGGGATAGAAAATCGAGGATCATCGAAATGATTGAGATTGAGATCGATTGAAATGAAAATTTGTGATTTCAATCATCAATACAATCGGATTAAAAAAATCGAATCGATCCTGATTGACACAGCCCTAGTATGAAGTTGCGTTTTAAAAACAAAATACATAGGTACCTACGCTAGTCAAACAAATTTAAATCAAGATTTAAAAACAAATTTGTTTAACAGCCCTATTATTGACACGATTCAAAACTAGTTTTAATGTAGAACTAGTTCTAAAGGGGTTTCGAGTTTCAGGTTTTGAACATATTGGTATTAATTAATTAATTATTATAAATAAATTAATTTTTGTTCGAAACATAATTCCGTTGTCTAGAGTTATTTGGAAAATCCCTAAACAATTTTGCTCTACCGAACTATGTAAGATCCCGCTACAATATGTTTTAACCACCACGAAAACATTAAATCATCGTAACAAATAATTAGGCAACGTTTAACTACTTTCGTTTAATAATTTTTTTTTAAATTTCTCCACTAAAAGTATAATTCCTTGCATAAACTAGAAAGCACAATCCTCTTCCAAAGCTAAATCATTCACCTACTTTCAGTAAAATCAATATTCAAAAAGAATCACTAATGCCAAATTGGGTCCCCGAGATTTTAATTAATCAATGTCCAAGAAAAAATTATGTTTTCTGACCGAAGGATATATTTCTTACAATTTTGTTTTCGTAAAAAAAATCATCAGTCTAAAACACAACTCCTTCATTCTTTCAAAATAAAGGAAATTAATTCATATGCATGAATGGTTCGTAATCCATTAGCAGTATAAAAAAATACCCTTTATCAGAAAATTTTCTAGGAAATTTGTTTTCCACTTCTCAGTTCTCACTCAGTAAGACTCCAAGCTATAGGTCGGATACGAATTCACAAAATGCTTCTGGGTCCTGGTCACAGACAAATAATTTCATTTCGCCATTTGTTGCACAAAAACCAAATGCGAACTTTTACGAAAGCGATTTGAATGAAAACTCTTATTTGTTTTTGTTTAAATTTTTCGTAGAAGACATTGAAAAGGACAAAACGCACATGCACGCTGTTGATGGAAGGATATGCGGCAACAGCATCAGCATGAAAGAACGTTCGGTATTATGGTATTTCTGTTCCTGTTTTTCAAAGTTGATACAAACGAAACTTAAATTAAAACGCCAACTAGACTGGAAGAAGTGATATTTCGTTTTGGTATCATAAATTCATTAATGCAATGGGAGAAGACTCAAGCAGGCACAAGAGGGACCGAAAAGGACGAACTACGCGTTTGCAATCTGTACACCATCTCCTCCATCTGTTTAACCAAAGACTCGGTTTTAACAAATGGAGATAGTTGCATTGTATTCTGTTAAGAGACCCGCGCGCCGCCCGATTGGGGTAGTTCGTAATTCTGAGCTGGAGTGGGTAAAATTTGCAATGAAGTGAAGGAGATAGAAGCAGCAAAAATGCAGTATTTTTGAAGAAATTTTTCGCTAGCGGGACGCCATGACAGACAAAAGGATAATAATTAACATAACGAAATTAATGGCAGCGTTGTTCGTGTTAATACTTCTCTGAAACGGAAATGAGTTTGTTTTATGCTTTGCTTGCGCGCTCTTTAACATAAACAAACTTAATGAGTGTATTCTTTGACCTTATTTGGTTTGTGGAGTTTGGAGTCCGACAAATGGAAGTGGCACTGTGGCAGGCATAATGGACAAATGAAACGCAATTAGGAACTAGCCTATGGTGTTTTTTTGCTTTGTTTGTCAGCAATGCAGATTATATTCTTTCTTTACTTTGCCTAATGGACATTAGATTATCTGAAGATCGGTGCCTATGCATATAATGCCTTCCTGCTTAATGAATGTGAGAAAAACAATTAGTATTGTAGGCGAAAAAACCATAGAAAAAAAAGGTATTTTGTTTTTTTGTTCAAATTGATTACAAAAACAATAGAGATTATTCTGTTAAGTATTGGTATTGGTCATGGGCAGAAAAAATCATTTATATCATATTTTATAACCAGGATATAAAATATTGTAGAAACTTAAGTAGGAATAGTTGCATATGAATAAAATAAATAAAGAATTTTATGTTAGCTCTACCTACTCCATGTATTGCGTTTCACCAAGGAATATAAAGTTACCAAGAAGTATTATCTGGACCTTAAAATAAAATCCGATCCCGAAAGCTCTTTTCGAAATAATAATAAAAAGAACGAAACAAAAAATTATTAAGAGAAAAGCTCTTTCTCATACAATCTTGGCAAACACCACGCATACCATATAATATTCACTATTCGTATTATAAGGATAGTAAAAAGGAGGATACTTTTGACGAGTTCCAATGTTGTAACCCGCCAAATTTGTATGAGATGCGACTTCTTGGTAACTTTATATTCTTTGGTTTCACCCAGATACAACAATTAGGCGCAGCTCAGGATTTACCCTTAGGCCAACCAGGCCCAGGCCTAGGGCATCACGACAAAAGGGACCACAAAAGTAAGTAAACACAATGAAGGAACTGAATCTTTATTGCTCATACGAGCAAAATGGATAATAGATCTTCACAAATCTTCAAATTCGGCAAAGGGCAACGCTCAAGTATTTTCATATAAGATGGCCAGCCTATTGAACGCTTTTTTACGTTTTTGGAGATGCATTCTCATACTGAATCCGGTATTGCTAATCAAGCATTAAAGTATCTGAGTGAACATAACATATCAATTTTAAAATGCAGATGACAAACATACGACAATGCTTCAAATATGTCCGGTCAGTATAAAGGGATGCAACAGCAAATTCTTCTGACAAACCCATATGCAGTCTATGTACCTTGTGCATCACACTTTTTAAATCTTTTTGGTCGCTGTGCTGTGGATTGCTGTCTAATCGCAGTTGATTTTTTTTCTGTCGTACAATCACTATACAATTTTTTTTCTGCATCAACTTAATAAATAAATAAATTCTGTTGGCGCAACAGCTCGTAGGGAACTAGGGCCTAGTGACTTACAACTCTCAACCATTCCTGTGTGCGTGTTGTTGGCAGGAATTGAGGGGACCTACAGTTTTTTGCCGAGTCCGAACGGCTAAATGAGAAGCACTTTTTCATGACAAGTATTGCTCTTGGAGGATTTGTCAGTTCCTCGCAAGAGGCAGTACCTCGAATAAAACATTTCTGTTTTTTAGGTTGCACGGCTGGCAATCGAACCCAGACCTTCGGCATAACAGCCCTACGCACTAACCATCAAGCCACGACGTACTACTTTTCTGCATCAACTAGTAGATGGCAAACGTTAAAATTTGCTCTTCAAAATGATAATGTGATAAAATCACTCTCAGATACACGATGGGAAGCTCATGCTGCAGCTACTTTTGCCATCATTAAATCATATAATAAAATATTAGATACATTAAACGACATTTCTGAAGATAATACACTAAAAGGAGATGCTAGGAGGGAAGCTGGTGATCTACTAAACAAAATCAATAAACTAGAATTTGCCTTAATGCTTGTGATTTGGAACGATATTTTACAAAGTTTTCAAAAAGTCAGTAAAGGTTTGCAAAGCGAAGACGTAACACTACTGACGTGCGCGAATCGCGTATTTGTATAGATCATTGTCCGATCAACTATAGAAAATACGTGATAATTTCGACACTATTGAAATGCGCTCTAAAGAACTTCTACCTGATGGCAGCTAAGAAGAATACAAATGGATTCCAGAGGTAAAATATATAAGGACATTTCTGAATGATTTGATTTTCTTTGCATAAGCCTGTGCCCAGCGTTTGGTGTCAAATTATCTGGAAGATTTAAATTCAGAACTTGCTGACGAGTTAATACAATTCCATCGTTATGTGATGCATAAAAATGGCAATAATTTTTCAATCAAGCTAGTTTATATAAGATGATGTGGGAAGATAAAATAACATCAGCGTTTCCGAACTTAAACACGGCATTACGTTTATTTTTAAGTCTGATGGTGACAAATTGTTCATATGTTTGTACATTGTACATATGTACATATTCTTGTACTACCATTATAAATAAAATTAATTTTTGTTTTATGGAATTCGTTATAATTTGTTTTCTTAAGTATTTAATTTTGTATGTAGTAAACCATACAATATAAAAGAATGCAAAGAGGGCACCATTTACTCTTCAGGCCTAGGGCCCAAAAAAGCTAAATCCGGCGCTGATTGGGCGGGATCATGACGTTATCTCGAATGACAAAAATCTCGAATGCAAAAAATTTCGAAATAAAAAAATTAAAATCTCGAATGCAAAAATCTCGAAAGCACAAAAATCTAGAATTAACAAAAATAACGAAGGACATAATCTCGAAAAAATCTCGAAAAATAAAAACAAATTCGAGATTTTTTTTTTACTTATTTCAAAAGTTAAGTCTCTGATAACACGTATTTTATGTTCAGTTTATCAAATTATTGACTTTTCTGGGCAAAAAAAATAAAAAAAAAAACAAATGAAATGCAACAGATTTATTTCATAACAAGACAACATGAAAAATATATCAAAAAAATAAATAAAAATATAAGCTATATAGAATTCAAAACTAATAGCAGTGGTTCCAGGCATGCCAACAGTCTGACATTGTCACAGAGTGTCGAGTTTTTTCGGCTTTAAGTTTGTCAGAGGCACATTTTTAGATAAACTTTGTTTTGAGTGCGACAGTGCAAAAGTATACAGCTGTCCAAGAAAATTGTTCCCCTAGGTGCCTTCCTGGCGATGGAACACAACCTAAACGGTGCAACGGGGTTTCCTGGGCGGAACAAAGGACCCAAGAAGAGAATTAAAAACCTTTGAACCCGAGAACCAGGCTGCTCAAGGTACTTTTGCTCCACCTCAGCCAGTCGTACTCTTATACCAGTCACCGAGTCACAACCTCAACAAAAATAAAGTCTTAAAAAATATAAAAACCAGAATCAATAAACTTATTTAAAAAACAAAAACTTAAGTTGGTATAAATATAAATGTCATTCTTAAATTTCCAGCTGTTTGCAAGGCTCAAAATTGTAACTTCTTTTAGATAGATAGACATTCTAAGTCTAGAATTAATATTAATTTTTGAGACAATGGTTATAATTCGCGCGTGCGAATTATAACCATGGTCTCAAAAATTAATATTTATTCTAGATTTTTTTTTCTAGATTTTTGTAACTCGAGATTATGCTTTCTAGATTTTTGTTTTCGAGATTTTATTAGTTCAAGATTTTATTTTTCTAGATTTTTACTTTAGATATTTTTGCTTTCTCGATTATGGTTTTCTAGATATCGTGGTAGACCCCAGTTGGGCTTCTCCTGAAAAGTAAAACAAATTATCGTGCACTTTTCTTTCACAATTCGTGGGAGCCTAGATGCAGTTTTTCGGAAAAATTGCGCCGGAGCTTAATCCGCCATCTTGGATTTAATAAAAACTAACGTTCTACTGAATAGCTTCAACAGTTTTCACTTTTTGCAGAAATAATTTAAGCAAAACTGAAGTAAATTTCATTGTGTTCAAATTTGGCATAAGCGTACACAAGCTCCGGGTTCAAGAGGGGCACTTGCCACCCCTTGGCTGGCTCTGGGCTGCTCCTCCAGTATCTTTTTACTTTGCACCTTTGAAAATACAAGCATATTTATGTGCCTTTCTATCGGAGCCTTTTGCTTGCCTTCGTCTAGCTTTGGTCCTGATGGAATTAACCTTCTGCGCTGATTTGAATGAACGACTTTGAATTTCGATTTTCTTTTAAATTGTGTGGCTAATTTTAATCATTTGCTTAAACAAAATCTTTAAAAAAGTTGAAAACGTATAGGCCAGGAAAAATGGGTTCCGAGGTTGAAAAAATTAAATTATGAAATATTAAAATTGGAATCGACCCAGAATTGCAACCTCTATACCATATCCAAAGTCCCCCAAAATCCCCGCATTGGCTTTTTGTGTAGATGCATTTGAAGAGGTGCAGACGGGGAGAATTTGGAGGTCTATCAAACTAAAATATTTGTTTGGGTAAAACCTGATCATATGATACATGTTTAAATGGTAGATTTTAACGCTGAATCTAATGAAACCAAATTCAAAATGATACAACCACCCAAAAAGAAGTTATAGTCCTTTTAATGTGATGATGACTTTTTTTTCAGGTACAACAGGTAAAATATTACCGAAAACCCTTTGAAAATAACGGAATGTTAATGAAACTTTGAATGAATGTTTCATTTGTCATAGGATCTTAGAATCAAGAGAGTCCCTAAAAATATCCAGGGTGAAAGGGTGTTTTTTTAAGGGGGAGGGGCAAGTGTAGAATGTTAACCATAGCACCCACGAAAAAACTCTTAGGCTAGGACCGCACTTGCGATTTTCAGTCGGTGCGATTAAAAAATCGGTGTCGCAACAAATAATTGCCATGCACGCACTTGCGGCTATCTATCGCGCGATTTTTTAGTCGCAAGAAATAGAACGTAAAGCTTTTAACATGAATGCACGCACATGCGTCTATTTAATTTCGCGACAGAAAAAACGCTCAAAAAATAGATCTGGTTCCATTTTTTTAATCGCTGCGATTTTAAAGTCGCATATGTGTGCATTCACATTTAAAACCATGTGTCTCATTTCTTGCGGCTAAATAATCGTACGTTTAAAAATCGCAAGTGCGTGTATAATTTTTTCTAGTTGCGACTACGATTTTTAAGTCGCGCTTCTTTAAATCGCAGGTGCGAGCACAACCATCTAAGTCCGTTTGTTTCATTTTGACTTTCGACAATCGCATCGCCAGAAAAATGGAACAAATTTTCGACTTTTAATCGTCGCGATTTCCAGGTCGCATGTGCGTTCATTCTTATTAAAATTCATGTGTTCTATTTCTAGCGACTAAACAGTCACGCGATTGAAATCGCAAGTGCGGTCCTAGCCTTAGGCAGTCGGTGTGATTAAAAAATCAGCCTCGCAACAAATAATTGCCATGCACTCACTTGCGACTATCTATCGCGCGATTTTTTAGTCGCAAGAAATAGAACATAAGGCTTTTAATATGAATGCACGCACATGCGTCTATTTAATTTTTCGACAGAAAAAACGCTCAAAAAAATACGTCTGGTTCCATTTTTCTAATCGCTGCGATTTTAAAGTCGCGTATGTGTGCACTCACATTTAAAACCATGTGTCTCATTTCTTGCGGCTAAATAATCGTACGATTAAAAATCACAAGTGCGTGTATAATTTTTTCTACTTGCGACTACGATTTTTTAGTCGCGCTTTTTTAAATCGCAAGTGTGAGCACAACCATCTAAGTCCGTTTGTTTCATTTTAACTTTCGACAATCGCATCGCCAGAAAAATGGAACAAATTTTCGACTTTTAATCGTCGCGATTTCTAGATCGCATGTGCGTTCATTCTTATTCAAATTCATGTGTTCTATTTCTGGCGACTAAGCAGTCGCGCGATTGAAATCGCAAGTGCGGTCCTAGCCTTACACTCATGAAATTCGCCAAAAATATATAATTTGTCATGGCTACCAAGAATCAAAATAGTCCTGATAAATATATTTGTTCAGGGGTTTTTTTATTAAAGAGAGGGAAAATCTGGGAAGAAGTTGGAAGATTTGAGCCAAAATTCCGATTTGGTGTAATTGAGGTATATACACAAAGTATGGTATATGATTTAAGGGTATTTTTTAACGCTGAATCTAATAAATGCAAAACTAAAATGATACAAGCACCCTTAACAAAGTTATGGGCCTTTTCAAGCAAAAATTAATTTTTTAAATCGTATCAAAAGTTAGTCAAAAGTTAACAGTCACCAAAAACACTATTAGAACAAAGATATTTGTATGGACTATTTTGATTCTTGGTTGCCATGAAGAGTTTAATATTTTTGGGGAATTTCATGAGTGTAAGAGTTTTTACGTGGGTGTTATGGTTAACATTCTTTGTTGCCCCTCCACCTTAAAAAAAACACCCTTTCACCATGGAGATTTTTAGGGACTCTCTTGATTCTTAGTTCCTATGACAAATGAAACATTCATTCCAAGTTTCATTAACATACCGTTATTTTAAAAGGGTTTTCGGTAATATTTTACCTGTTGTACCTGAAAAAAAGTCATCATTACATAAAAAGGACTATAACTTCTTATTGGGTGGTTGTATCATTTTGAATCTGGTTTCATAAGATTCAGTGTTAAAAACTACCCTTAAAACATGTATCATATGATCAGGTTTTACCCAAACAAATATTTTAGTTTGATAGACCTCCAAATTCTCCCCGTCTGCACCTCTTCAAATGCATTTATACAAAAAGCCAATGCAGGGATTTTGGGGGACTTTGGATATGTTATAGAGGTTGCAATTCTGCGTCGATTCCAATTTTAATATTTCATGAATTAATTTTTTCAAGGTTCCCCATACGATTTGTGCTATTTTTCCTGGTCTAGTATTGTGTACCAACATTTTTAAAAAGTTTTTTTGGATATAAAAACAAATAAAATTTTGTTTGAAAACTCAATGTGTAATTCGAAAACGCGGTCGACGGTTTTTATCGTTTCTTAGCATATTTTAAACAGATATTTTACTTTATAAATAAAGGTACCTTCCATACATTTGTTGAAAAACCGTTGAAGAAAAATGTAAAAGAAATTTGCCTACACCAAGCAACTATTAACAGCTTCCATACACATAACACAAATTTTGATTGACTGTTTTTTTTATTATTGCAATCGAATATAGTATTTTTTTGAACAGAAACTTTCAAAAAGTTTAGAGAATACTGCATATAATACTGCGTTTTCATTAAGCCAAATGAGGTAATTTCGTTGAAAATTTCCAAATGCGATACGAACTCATCTCATTTCCCATACAAATTCACATTTCGAAATGAGATAATTTCAACCTAATTTGCACGAAATTAGGTTGGAAATTAAGTCAAAACCTAACGAACACACCCAATTAGCCACAGTTTGAAGAGCTCTGAATTGGTTTTGTATGAAAATGTCAAAGCGCAATGGAAGGAGACAAAAGAAAACAACAACAAAAATCGATTAACAGCCAGTTGAAATTCAAAAATGAAATGAGCTGTCAAACGAAATTACCAAATTACAAATGAAAACACTTTTTCTGTGATTTGCGAAATTAGCTCAAGCAAAGCAAAAAATCAATTTTTTTTTTAACATTCAATATTCAGTAATTTTCTTATGAAGATTTAATTTTCATCGGCATATTAATAAAAACTTTAAATTAGCAGAGGCACCAACATCTTTCTTTTCTTAAGTGTAAAACACTTTTTTTTAAACAGGAATATTTTCTTTTTATTTAAAGACTCTTTTCTATGATAATAATCAATCAATATTTCCTTACTTTCAATCTATTTTTTGTTCAAATGAAATTTAATAATAATTTTCTGTTGGTGACAAAGTTTTGGATTACAGGACATACCACCTAGAAACATTTTTCTAGGGGCGGCAACATTTAATTTTTTGTTTTGCAGGCATTTCGGTAACCAGCAAGGGGGTTTTGCGTAATGGTGTTACAATTCAGGACCGTTAAATTCGGCCAGTTTAATTTTATTTTTCCGCCAAATTGTGCCACGCCCATTAAGGGCCACCCTCGGCGGACCGCCTTCAATGTTTCAGCACAATCATTAATTTAATACCGAATTAACATTTTGAATATGGAAAGAACCTATCTACATATACTCGTTCGGAACCTATACCCTTGGCAAACATTAAACTCCTATAGAAAAACACATTATAATAATTCTAGAGTAGTATAGTCGACGGTGAAGCGAGTGACCTCCAATTTATTTGAAGCTTATACTATATTTTTCAACACTTCAGATCCTATGGAATTAAATTAAATTGACTTTCAGTTTTGTCTGAAAGTTTTTTGGCATATTTTCTTCCGTTTAGGTGGTAGTGGCAGTTTCCCTAAAAGTATACTTAGAATATAAAAAACAACGGCAACACGTACAATGTCATGCCTAAGCGCGTATTATGAATTGCTCCTATGAAGCAACGCACACGTGCTGTCGTCGAGGAGGGTTTTAGTAGTGCTTTTTCGATTTTTCAACATTAAACCCTCCTTCAACACAACGAAAAAAACGAGTAGGATTTTCATGGCGTTTATCTAATAAGTGTAAATAAATCCATACTATCTTTCAGTATACCCACCTGCGTTGCAGCGGAGTAGGGTTTAAGTGGTGTTTTTATGGTTTTGAATTCAGAATCATAAAAGCCCTCCTCGAGCACAGCGCAAAAATCAAGTAGGATTTATGTGTACATTTGGATATTTTCCTACAAAAAACCCTCCTTGACGAAAGCGCAACATGTACGCTGTGCCGTTGGAGCAATTCATAATACGCTGCCTAAGATTATTGCAATCAAAAATACGTATTATGAATGGCTCCTACGGCGCAGCGCACATGTTGCATTGTCATCGAGGAGGGTTTTTTGTAGGAAAATATTCAAATGTACACATAAACTCTACTCGATTTTTGCGCTGTGCTCGAGGAAGGTTTTTTGTGATAAACCATTAAGGCATGTAATTTAATGGAAGTCAACATCTCAAAAAACAATTGAATGCCAAATAAAAACAGCTTAGCAATAAAATGCCAAATAAAAAAAAACGAAAAAAAAAGGCAAAATTGAACATCTTCATAAAATGAAATTTTCTTTCTCGCTTTTAAAACTAAATGCGTAAGGCCAGCGTAAATACCAGCAGCAGCGACAGTCAGGGACTGAATTAAATCAACCGCAACCCCCATCAGCGGATACACAAAAATATGTAAAAAGCCACACACAAGGACGGATATATTTTGCGATTTGCGCTGACATCGAGGAGAGATTCTGTTGTGGTTGGTACTTAAATATGAATTTGCTAAACCTTACATCCTCTTCTCTAATAATTATACTTTGTATTATATACTTTAATTTTAATTATAAAATATAAGTTACCTATGTAATATACTTATATACTTTGTTATCAATAAATATTATTAGTATTCTGAATACAGAATACTTAACATGGCGCAGCCGATATAACTAAAAAAAATATAATGATCATTAAATATTAAAAGGGGAAAAAGAAAAAAATAATCTAATAAAAACGAAGAATATTTACGAAATTACTCTGACTCTGATTGGGAAGAAAAACAATTTATTAATAATATGGATTATAGCAAACCTGACCCACTTTCAATAGAGGGAAATCTTGCCGTGAATTTTGATTTGTTTCTCAAGGACTTCAATATTTACATGGAGGCTACAGAAAAAAATAAAAAGTCTGCAAAATGTCAAAAAGCTAATTTCTTAAACTATATTGGAAGTGAAGCTAGACAAAAATATTATGCGTGGGATATTGCTACTGATGAAGCTGCTACTTTGGAAACTGTTATAGAGACATTTAAAAAATATTGCAATCCAAAAAAGAACACGATATACGAACGCATGAAATTTAACAAAAGAGTTCAAAAAACTGGGGAACCATTCGACAACTTTCTCAAGGATTTGAGAGTACTATCTGATGGTTGTGAATTTAGTACCGAAAAAGATCACATGGTGGGTGATTTTATTATACTAGGACTTAACAATAAGGAGCTTGCTGACAAATTAATGAACACAGTCGATTTATCATTGGAATCAACAATTAACACATGTCGAGTGGCAGAGCTGGAAGCAGCACGAATAAAAGAAGTTCACGAAGTATATCCAACAGAAGTGTCAATGATAAACAGGAGTCACTTCAACAAACCTTTAAATTTAAGTTTTAATACAAATAATTCAATTAATCCAAAGCGAAATTTCAATAACAATTTTTCTAAAAATAATTTCAGTTTCAATGGACAAATGGTTAACTGTGAACGGTGTTTATCTCTACATGCAAGAAATAAATGTCCTGCTTTCGGAAAAATATGCTAAATTTGCAAGAAACCAAACCATTTTTATTTGGCATGCTCTAAATTCAACTTTCGACAAACATATAAAAAAACAAATGAAATTACAAAAGACCGCCAGATGTAAGTGACAGTGGAACAGAGGATTTTTCAGGTATTGATGAAATGAAAACATTTTATATAGATCTTTTAGAAAATGTTGAGAGAAAAGCAAAAAACCAATCAAATTCGCAATGGTTTGAAAGTTTTGATTTTGGGAACTTTCACTTGAAGGTTAAATTGGATACGGGATCTGAAATAAATGTCTTACCGTTAAAATATTTTAAGAAAATCAATCAACCTTCTATAATAAAGCCGGTTAAAATGATTATAGAAGCTTACGGGGGTGGCAAATTAACTCCAATAGGATCTGTTAAACTTAATTGCAAACATAAAGATACATTATTGGAACAGACATTTATTATTATAGAAACTGATTCTTCTCCTATTTTGGGTCTACAAGGGTGTCGTGACTATGGATTGATACAAAAAGTTGATCAAATAGTTGCTAAGGAAAAAGAAAACTTTATTTCGAAAAATCTTGATCTGTTTACAGGTTTAGGCTGTTTTCCCAAGCCGTATACTATTAAAACAAACTGGTGTTGAACCTACTGTAAAAGCAGCAAGACGTATACCACTATCTTTAAATAATCGTCTTAGAGAACATTTAAAACAACTAGAAGAGCTAGGTATAATTGACACTGTTGAACACCCTACTAGTTGGGTAAGCAATATTGTTATTATAGAGAAACCAAATGGCGAACTTAGGCTTTGCCTTGACCCACAAGACCTAAACAAAGCGTTAATTAAAGAAAATTGTCTGATTCCAAAACTAGAAGAACTAACTTCTGAATTAGCAGGTGTGACATATTTTACGGTACTTGACAGGGATTTTGGCAAATAAAATTGAATGAAAAATCTAGCAGCTTGTGTACCTTCAGTACGCCCTTCGGTTGTTGGAAATTTAAAAGAATGCCTTTTGGACTTAACATATCACCTGAAGTATTTCAACAATATATATTGTTTTATTTCAAAGACTTGCCAGGTTAAAAGCATATATAGATGATCTTTTAGTCTATGGAAGATCACAAGAGGAACATGACCTAAATTTAGAGAGAGTTTTGACAAGAGCTCGAAAACTCAATATTAAATTCAATCCAGATAAGGCTCAATACAAAGTTAACAATGTCAAATATATAGGTCAAATATTTTCAACAGAGGGTATGAAACCAGACCCAAATAGAGTGAAATCAATTAAAGATTTAGACAAACCAAAGGATAAGAAAAGCTTACAATCTTTTCTGGGAATGGTGAATTTTTTAAGAATCTATGCACCTAACTTATCAGATAAATGCAAAAACTTAAGGGACTTATTAAAAAATGATAAAGAATTTATTTGGCTCAACATTAATAATGAAGAATTTGAAAACCTAAAGTCACTAATTGGCAATTCCCCGACACTACAAAATTTTGATCCAAACAAAGAGATCACCTTGCAATGCGATACCTCACAATCAGGTTAAGGAGCCTGTCTCTTGCAAGATACCGGTCCAGTATGCTACGCTTCAGCTTCACGCAGTCTTAGTTCAACTGAAAAGATTTATGCACAGATAGAAAAGGAAATGTTAGGTATTATATTTGCATGTAAGAAATTTCATTTCTACATTTATGGAAAAACTGTAAGAATTCAAACGGACCATTGTTATATAATGTTAGTATATAAAAGCTCTCTCTTATACTATGTATTAATACTTATAAGCATTCTATAATTCTCATGTGAAACGCCTATGTCAGGCAGTTCTAAATAAACTATAATACTGGTAATGGTGGTAATGGTGTCAGAAGTGTATTAATGATGACCGACGAAAAAGATATAAAAGTCATGCCAACAACGAGTGCAGCGCAAAGTTTTTCGTCTTCGATTCCAACAATGGATCTTAAAAGCACACATCTAGACACAACATGGAAGCACTGGTTTAATCAGTTTAAAGTATTTATGCGAGCAACAAATCTGGAGTCCCAGTCAAGTTCCCGTAAAGTCGCCCTTCAGTTACATCAGAATCAGGGCCCAGAATCATTTGAAATTTTTAATTCTTTCAACTTGGACTTGGATAAGGTTGAGTATGTTGATTTGGTCAACAAATTTGGTGGCTATTTTTTGCCAAAAAAAAATATAGCTATAGAGCGATATCAATTCTTTTCCCGTTCACAAAAAGTCGGCGAGAGCATCGATTCATACGTCACAGTGTTAAAAAATTTGAGTCTAACTTGTGAATTTGGAAACTTGAGAGAACCTCTCGTACGAGATATTTTTGTTTGCGGCCTGCACCAAAATTATACCTACATAAAACAACGGCTTCTCAACGAAGGAGATATCCCGTTGGAGAAAGCGGTTGATATTTCAAGAACATGTGAAATAACCAAAGAACACTCACAACAACTTCTACAAGAAAGCAGCCAAACTGCAGTTATAGGTGCTCTCAACAAACATGATGCTCTACATTCTTACAACAGTCATACCAATAAATTTAAAAAAATTGTCACACAATCAAACACCGTCACAGCCAGTGGCGTAGCGAGCACTTTGGGGGCCCCGTATCAAACATTTTTAGGGGCCCCCTTTTTCCTAACAGGGGCTCAGCCTTAGATATAAACTTTTTTTTTACTTGCATCAGCATATTAGATTAGTTCAATTTGATATTTGATTTTGCACGGTAAAAAGGGACAAAAAACTGTTTTTATAAATACACTCCCATTTGAATAGGTTCAAAATTTTCCAGTGCGATTAACCGTTATTACTCCTAATTGAGCGGATTAAATGAATTTTTGTAAATGGCATTAGAGAAAGCATTCAGTTTAAGAGCGAATAAGAAAACACACAATCTTAAAATTACCAGAATTACACGTTTAATTATTATTTCTTAAAATTCATGTGCAAATCGTAGCCCTTTTTCTGGTTCATTGGAATAGATACACCACCTTCATCATCACTTTTGATTTGAACTAGTTGAAGGTCAGACCTTTTAAAGCTATTGTTGGGTTTTATATCATGGTTTCTTTGACATGACACAAAAAATTTGAGAAAAAGTGGACAATGGGTGGAGGAAAAGCTCTTGACGCGGTTGAGTACGCAGGAATTTATAGTTTTCATGATCAAGGACAAATGGGACATCAAATTTTGGACAAAATTAACAGAATCTCTTCTTTGACCTTAAATTATCTGAAAAATAAACAAAAAGATAGAATCGATATGAAAAGATGCATAAAACCTGCTACCTCCGCAAGTGATAGACGAACAATTTTAAGGGTTCTGTCTAATTCGTCGACTTAAATGGCTAAAACAAGGGAAGTCGAGAGCTTAATTCAAAGTTCTGCATACTGAAAAAGAAAAAAAAAAAAAAGAAAATAAACCACCACTAAGTTGAAAGAAGTTCTTATTTAAAAGCTCAATGAAAAGAAATTTAACCCCACATTTTTGAAGCATTGATACGACTATGGTTGAGTAACAAAATAGTGCTCCAGTCATAGAAATAAAATTTGAGTCCATCTGTTCCGTCGAATTTGATGCTTTTTTCATTAGAAAAAACGACTTTAAGTCACTTGTTCTTTCAAGTCTTATGAATCTTACACAACTGAATCCGATTTGAATTTTTTTTTTTGCTAACTTCGTTAAAGGGTGACTTCATTTGATTTTATTCTTTTTCGGCAAACAGAACTATTAATAATTGCACTCTCGACTGTAGAAATATTGGCACTGAACCCCGCTTCTTCCCTTGGTTAAGCCATTTAAACCAACGAATTAGACGAAACCCTCAAAATTTTTCGTCACGTTTTTGATGGGAGAATTTTGTCACTTTTATGGATGTTTTTTTGGAACTTCCGTGTTTCATATTATTAAACTACCGAGGAGTGCGAATCCAACGAAGAAGATTGGAGAGAAACCAGGAAATGACTACAGTAGTCACTGCCGAAGAGAAGTTGGATGGAACTTTTATACCTAAGGAAAGGATAGTTGTTTCGTCAATTCGATTGTCAAACTATTGCCATTTTTCGACGCTTATATTGCTATTGTATCGAACAACATGAGTCTGGCAACTCTGTAGTCGTTGCTTTGAGCTTATATGAAACATTTATATTAAAACTTAACGAATGCTAAGTAAATTGTTAATGAAAATGTATAACGAAAGTTAGTCACAATCGAGAAGGTCGGGCGGGAAGTTTTAATAAAGAGTGGTATTTTCCTTGTAGTTTCCACTATAATCATTGTGTTTTATTTCAATGTAGGAAAGTTTGGTTTTGTATCGATGGACGAAGGCATCTGAGCAAACGATACGGTTCATCTCGGTTTCGATCTATAATTTTAGTTCAACTAAAATACAGATATTGTCAAATTAATGCAATGGGTTTGTTTGCACAAAATCTTTTTTATCAACGTCTTTCAATTTTCTTGCGTTTTGACGTTTATGAACACGTTCTCCGGCCTCTCAATATTTTGGTTTCCAACTCCATTTTTGACTGCAGAGTTGCACCACATATGATGTTTTCGAACATGTGAATTTAGCAAACTGCACTGAACACAATGGTTATGCAGTAAAACTTGAATTTACCTTTTCTAACAGCAGATTTTTGCAGTTTGCGTTTGAGAACATTCTGCAAAACGCATTTTTGACGCTAATGACGTTCTCGAAAACGGCCTTTTTACAAGCAAGGTTAGGCTAGGTTGCCAGCTAAAGAAGAGGCTGGAAACTTCGATCGAACTCGAACGTCATGTGTCTGAATAGGAACATACCACTTTACTAATATGTTTTCCGAACATAATTGTAGAGTAACGCAGATCCAGAAGGAACTCAAAAACGCTGTAAAGAGACCATGCTATAGCTACAAACAGCAAAAATACATTTCACAAAGTCCAGAGTACCCTCTGTTCGAGAACTGTGGCAGTTATGAAAGAGTTTATTTATTTTTTTCAAATTTCGAACTCATCAAGTCACATTGCTTTGTGTGACCAGGCGTGTAGAGCGGTATGAAGTGTACTCAAATTTTCTGTAGACCTTATCAAGATTTTGGAAACTCACGAAAACTGCCCCCCCCTGAACGAAATCCTGGATCCGCGCCTGCACCTGAGAAACATGAGCTCCAAAGCATTTTTTTTTTACTTTAATAATAACAAATAGAAATAGAAAATGGAAGCTGTGGTTTGTTTCTATTGATTTGTAAAGAAAATAACCCTGTTCCTTGGTTAAGTCCCAAACAGTTTCTAACAGTTTCAGACTGCCAGATTTGGTGCGGACCAGTACAATTTTTCAAGTTTGGAACGACTTCGGACTAAATCTGGCGGTTTCGAACTGTTTGAAAGTCGGCAAGGAACAAACCTAATGCTGATTCTTGCTTATTTCACAATTGAGAATCCTTTGGTGTTTTTTGACAATTCTTGTGGTTGTCAAGAAAACCTGGGTCAAGACTAGGTTAACTTCAACGAGTGAACCTATTAAAATTGTGTATCGAATGCATCTCAATGAAAACTTTCTTACACACGTCAAGTACTCTGAATTTTGGGGCCCCTATATCTCGGGGGCCCCGTATCATTGATACGGCTGATACCGCGGTAGCTACGCTACTGGTCACAGCATTCACACCCACAGCAGCAATACCAACATTCAACATCAGCTAACGGAAATATACAGCCATCACCATCTCGATTACTCTCACAACAATCTCAGCCACGACCAGCGCTGTCACCCTATAGATGATTGAGCGCAGTATATATGAAAAAAACGCAGTAGATTGCAACATACCGCAGTAGATCTCAAAAATACACAAATAATCAAATTCAATCCATTTCTAATACATTTTACTAACGAAAAAATATAGGAGAATCTGGAGATTCAACAATTACTTCAAAAACGAACTCCACTATAATACTATTTTCAGCAATAACAAAAAATAAAAAAGAAGATTTATAAACTAAATAAGTAAAAAGTTACATTTGCTTGGAGAATGCATACATATACAAATATGTTTGCCTTACTTTCTTTTATATTCGCCATTTATGCATTTAAATTTACTGAAAAAGTCATTAATTCCTGGTAAGTCTGAGGCCGACCAACAATCCTCATTAAGGTCTGTTAGCTTTTTGGCTAATTTTGGATAATTTTAAAAATTCTCAAAAGAGGAGTAGATTCGTTTTGCTGCGCAGTAGATTTTCATTTGGGACTAAACGCAGTAGATTTACTGCTAAAGGAGTAGGGTGGCAGCGCTGGCCACGACGTCATAAATACCAAACCAGCAGCCAAAATATTTGCTCGCGGTGTGGTGAAACGCACAGGTATAAGTGTCCTGCATTAGGATTTACATGCAACAAGTGTGGAGGAAAAAATCACTTTGCCAAAATGTGCCGCTCTAACTTATATATTCGAAATGTCGAAGCTGAATCTAATACGTCATCATCAGAGTCCGAACTTCTCGGGACTTCTCGAATCGTCGTCATCATCACTGTCTTGGGATATAGACTTAAAAAGTTAAAAGTCAATGGAACTGAGCTGAAATGTCAACTGGATACCGGTGCACAAGGAAATGTGATGTCCAATAAAACATTTCATCAACTTGGATTAAATCATTCCTTTATTCAACCTGCATCAAGTCGTATTCTTACTTATAGTAAGGGGCCTCTGCCAATTCTTGGGAAAATTAGAATTAAATGTTTTTATAATGATAAGGAAAGGGTTATAAATTTTTACATATCTGAAATTGACTGTCGCACAGTATTAGGATTACCAACCTGTATCGATATGAATTTAATTAAACGCGTGGATGAGTTGAATCTCGAAGAAGGTAAAAGTGTAAATAAGTTGTTTAATATAAATTAAAAAAAAAATAGAATTCTTGAATAAATTTAAGGATTTATTCAATGGCCTCGGTTGTTTAAAAAATAAAATTAATTTACAGTTGAAACCCGATGCCAAACCAGTGATTGATTGTCCGCGGCGAATACCATTCAGCCTCATGAAACCACTAAAGGAGGAGCTCAAGAGGATGGAGAATTTAAGAGTCATTGTGAAAGTCGAAGAGCCAACAGAGTGGGT
Source organism: Dasysyrphus tricinctus (assembly GCA_963921185.1). Classification (NCBI taxonomy): domain Eukaryota; kingdom Metazoa; phylum Arthropoda; class Insecta; order Diptera; family Syrphidae; genus Dasysyrphus; species Dasysyrphus tricinctus. The sequence goes on along the minus strand of OY992530.1, from coordinate 281,589,405 downwards.
AAGTTCTATAGTGTTAGTCCAAAAATCCAATGGAAAGCTACGATTGTGCCTTGATCCTCGAAATCTAAATAAGGCTTTGCTTAGGTTTCATTTTCAATTCCCTAACATTGACGAATGCAAGGCTCGAGCTGCAAACGCAAAATTTTACACCATCCTTGATGCCAATTCCGCATTTTGGGTGCTACCTCTTGACGAAGAGTCTTCCAAACAATGCACTTTTCTGACTCCTTTTGGGAGACATCGTTTTTTAAGGGTGCCTTATGGCATCAATGTAGCGCCTGAAATCTTCCAATCCGAAATGAAGGAAAACTTTTAGGATATAGAAAATATATTTATATATATGGACGATTTCTTAATATTTGGTTCAACTATCGAAGAACATAATAAAGCGCTCAAGAGTGTGCTTGAGAGGGCAAAGGCAATAGGTCTTAAGTTCAACTTATCTAAGTCAAAATTTCTTCAGAATGAAGTTAAGTTCATAGGGCATGTCTTTAGTCCGAATGGCGTTAGTCCTGATAAAGACAAACTAAAAGCCATCTTCGAAATGCCACGTCCAAAAAATGTGCCTGACCTCCAAAGATTTTTGGGAATGGTCAATTATCTAGGATCTTTTGTTAAAAATCTATCTATGCAAACTTCTAATCTGCGCCAACTGTTAAAAAAACAAGTATTATGGCATTGGTCTTCCAATCACGAAGAAGAATTCAAAAATCCGATTGCATATGCTTCTGCTACAATGACTCCAAGTCAACAAAACTATGCGCAAATTGAGAAGGAACTTTTTGCAATCCTTTTTGGTTGCACAAAGTTCCATCAATACACTTTTGGTCGACGTGTAGTTGTCGAAACAGACCATAAACACTTGGTCCCTTTGTTTGAACGACCATTATATAAAATTCTTGTGCGCCTACAACGATTTATGCTTCGACTTCAGTCATATGACTTAGAAGTAGTATATAAGCCAGGAAAATATCTTTTTGTGGCCGATGCTTTGTCAAGAGCAGCTCTCCCTGAAAACACCCTGAGACATTTTGAACAAGATCTACGTCTTCATTGTAATCTTCTAACTAAAACTTTGTCGGCATCTGAATCTAAAATAAATGAAATTCGTTGTGCAACCTTGAACGATAACGTTCTGTCAAAAGTTAAAAACTACCACAAAGATGGTTAGCCGGTATCAAAAAAGTCAGTTGATCAATTGGTCATGCCTTACTTCAATATAAGGAACGATCTCCAAGTCATTGATGAATTAGTTTTTAAATGTAACCGTCTGGTCATACCACAGTCTCTCCGTCACGAGATGCTCCTGCTTCTACATGAAGGTCATTTGGGCATCGAACGTTCCAAAAGCCTGGCCAGAGATTATATGTTTTGGCCAAACATAAATCAAGATATAGATAACATCGTCAGCAACTGTGAAACCTGTGTTCGTCACAGAAATGCAATCCCTAGGGAACCATTGCAACCTCACGATGTGATTTCAATCCCATGGTTTAAAGTTGGAATGGATTTGTTTGAATTCAAGAAGAAAAATTAACTTTTAATAGTCGATTACTTCTCAAATACATAGAAATTGCCCTGCTTAATACGAGCCACACAAGTCGTTCTGTTATTACACATCTGAAGTCCATTTTCACTCGCCATGGTATTCCAGAGATTATGATAAGTGATAATGGGCCGCCATTTAATTCCGAGGAGTTCAGAAAATTTGCTCTGGAATGGAACATTGATCACTTTACATGGACCAGACGAGATAATTCCGGCATTTCTTCAACATGCTCTACAGATAATCACCCCATGGCTTAGGGTAATCTTCAAAAGTTGTGTTAAACTTAGATATGTCCCTACCAGCTGGAGAAAAGTTAAAGTTGTCTTTATCCCTAAAGCTGGGAAACCGACACACTCGACAGCAAAAGATTACAGACCAATAAGTCTCTCTTCGTTCCTCCTCAAGACGTTGGAGAGAATTATTGATCTGCATGTTAGAGACCTTCTCAATCCAAACATTTTGTGCAACTACCAACACGCCTACCTTAAGGGTAAGTCAGTGGAGACTGCGTTGCATGAGGTCGTTTCACAAATTGAGAAAAGTTTCGAGCACAAAGAACATACCCTGGCAGCATTTTTGGACATTGAGGGAGCGTTTAACAACGTAAAGACGGAGTCCATTAAATCTGCTCTGGAAGAGGTTGGAGTTGAGCCTGTCATTGTAGACTGGATTTATACCATGCTCAATGGCAGAATCATAAACTCGCGACTAGGAGATACTATTGTTGAGAAAACAGTTACAAGAGGCACGCCACAAGGAGGGGTAATCTCACCTCTCCTTTGGATCCTAGTTGTTAATAAAATTCTTACAAGATTTAGGAATCAGGGCATTAAAATTGTGGCCTATGCAGACGACATAGTAATTTTGATATCGGGTAAGTATCTTACCACCATCAAAGATATTATGGAATCCGCACTTAAAGAACTATCTTCTTGGGCAACACAAAACGGTTTCGGGGTTAACCCTACAAAAACCGAACTAGTTCTGTTCACGAATAAAAAGAAATTAGGAGATTTTGCTCCTCCCAGACTTAATGACATTCCTCTGAAACTCTCCAAGGAAGCTAAATATCTAGGAGTTATCCTTGATTCCAAGCTAACATGGAAACGTAACACAGAGGAAAGAATGAAAAAAGCACTATGCGCTTTCTACACATGCAAAAAGACCTTTGGTACACGGTGGGGTATGCGACCGCAGGTTATCCAGTGGATGTACACGACGATTGTTCGCCCCATACTTACCTATGGATCTATAGTGTGGTGGAAAGCTGTTGAAAAGGTAAGCTATCTCAAAAACCTGAATAAGGTACAGAGACTAGCCTGTATAGGAATAACGGGGGCACAGAGGTCTACGCCACAGGCAGGTTTGGAAATTATTTTAAATCTTCCACCCCTAAACGAGTACACTAGATGCACAGCAGCCAAAAGCGCATTTCGACTCAAAGAACTGGGCTCTTGGAAGCACAGCACCTATGGTCATGGGTCTATCCTACAAAGGTATGACACAGTGGCTGCACTTGATGTGAAGACTGATTATATTCCTCCCATAATGGATTTTAACAAACACTTCTCTATTTCCATACCCGAAAGACATGGATGGGAACCCAAATCACTAATTAGTGAACAGGGTATCCCCTTCTACACTGACGGGTCTAAAATGGAAGAAGGAACAGGTGCGGGGGTGTTCTGTGAAACCCTTAATATAAGAGAGTCATATAAACTCCCAGATGAGTGTAGTGTCTTTCAGGCTGAGATTTACGCTATTCAAAAAGCGGCAGAATTGGTACACAAGAAAAAACCGATCTCGTCGGAGATCACATTTTTCGTGGACAGCCAAGCTGCGATCAAAGCAATAGCCAGTGAGACCATAAGATCCGAAACAGTGGTAAAATGTCGAGGCATACTGAACAAAATTTGTAACACTAACCAAGTCAAACTCTGTTGGGTTCCTGGACATAGCAATATAGAAGGGAATGATATAGCAGATGAACTAGCAAGGAAGGGGTCATTATCAAATAGGAACAGTAGTAACCAATTAGACATGGGACTAGACATCCCGATCGGCGTAGTTAAAATGAAAATGGACCTAGTAACGAAAGAGCGAATCAATAAATCCTGGATTACCAGGAACGATTGCGTTATCTCTAGAAGTCTATGGCCTAGAATTAATGAAAAGGAATCTCAGTATATTCTATCGCTGAGTAAAAAGAACATTAGAATCTTGATAGGTGTACTAACGGGTCACTGCGCCATTGGCACAATGGCCACCAGATTGGGTGTACTCGCACCCGACTGCTGTAGGAGCTGTCAGGATGTTGAAGAAGTAGAATCCATTAAACACCTGCTCTGTGACTGTCCGAACCTCCAAACAAGCCGCCTCCGTTACTTGGGAAACAGGTTTGTTGGAGAACTGGATGATCTAGCGCAGGTCTCAATGGCAAATATGAGGAAATTCATAGAGAGCACAGGCTGGTTCGTTAATGAGCCAGTCTATCTGAATCATTAGTTTAGGAGCATCTCTGCTTTCTTTTTGTAAGGGGATCACAATGGACCAACAGGCCCCCGTGTACGCAACAGCCTCTGTGCTGTGCACACCCCTCCTAACCTAACCTAACCTAACCTTACATCGAGCCCATATCTACCGCGATCAAATGGACTTGCTGAATAGTCTATTCAAACAATAAAAAAGCTACTTTCAATATGTGAAGAAACAGGTTCTGATCCTCACATTGCACTTCTTCATTATAGAACCACTCAAAAAGGAAACATGAGTTCTCCTTCTGAGCTATTAATGTCCCGCAAACTACGTACAAACCTCCCGGCTGTTCAAAATACATTTAAACCTGAACTAGTAGATATACAAAAATATGAAAAGCTTGCTAAAGAAAAACGAAAGCAAACCCAAACTTATAACCAAGGCACAAGAGCATTAAATCCATTGAATATCGGTGAACGCATCTTTTACCAGAAAACTCCAAATTCGAAATGGCCTCCTGGAACAGTTGTTTCTAATTGTCGGGAACCTCGTTCTTATGTGGTTAGTGATGATGATGGTATTCATTACAGGCGATCTCGTCAACACATTTTTGAATCTCCAATTGAAGTAAGCGCTCATGAAAATAAAAGCAACGAGCAAAACAATCAATCATCTGATACGGTACTGGGTATTCAAAAAGAAACAATAAGGTCTCCAAAATCATCCGCAAGTAATAACTTATTTACTACTCGTTCTGGAAGGGAAGTAAAACCTCCTGAGAGATTTGGTCATTCAGATTTTTGAATTGGTATAATCATTTTTTAAATAATAATTATAATTATATACCCTACTTTATAAAGATTTTAAATTTGTATAATTTTTGAATTAAACCTTTTACTATATAATATAATTGTAATATATTGAAAGCTCTCCTTAAACTTTGAATTAACTATAGCATTAAACTTTCGACATATAAGTTTATCAAAATAAAATTAAATATTCCTTTTCAAATAAGAATTGTATATTAGGAAACCAAGTTTAATTTTTATTATTATACTTATATCTCAAAAGGGAGATGTTATATAATGTTAGTATATAAAAGCTCTCTCTTATACTATGTATTAATACTTATAAGCATTCTATAATTCTCATGTGAAACGCCTATGTCAGGCAGTTCTAAATAAACTATAATACTGGACAGACGTGTTTTATTCAATTTATTAATTTCAATTTTTAAAAAGGATTTAAGCAAAGTTTATGCGACAAGAATACAAAGAATGAGATTGTCAATTATGAAATATTCAATCAAATTGAATTTGTGCCAGGCAAATTCTTACACATTGCTGACCTTCTTTCACGTTCTTATGATATTTCAGATCCATAATATTCCACCATTTCGGTTTATGAAACTAGGAATTGATATAATGTTTTTTGCAAATAAGAAAACTATCTGATTGTGGGTGACTATTTTTCAAAATGGATTGAAATTTTATATATTAAAAATAAATCAATCAACGAAGTAATTGAAAAACTTAAAACGTTATTTGCGACTCATGGAATCCCTAACGAAATTGTTTGTGACAACCCATTCAATTCATTTAAATTTACTGAATTTTCAAACATGTATGATTTTCAAATAACATTTTCGAGCCCTTACTATCCTAAATCTAATGGTTTTGCAGAAAAATGTGTGGATATAGCTAAAACTCTGAGAGTAAAACTGATGTATGCCTTGCTCTTTTAGAATATCGTAACACACCCATAACGAGATTGGGTGCATCGCCATCACAAATATTACACGGTTAAAAATTTTGGGGTACTTTTTAATATTTTCTGGGTTACATATATGACAACACCAAAAATGTATTGAAATTTAATACTTGGCAAATATTAAAATTTGGAAGTTAATACAAAATAGTATATTAAAGTATATAACATAGTATTATATACTTTAATTTTAGTTATAAAATATTAGTTACCTATGTAATATACTTATATACTTTGTTATCAATAAACATTAATATTATTCTGAATACAGAATACTTAACAGATTCTGAACTCAAAACCATAAAAACACTCCTTAAACCCTACGCAGGAGGGTATACTGAAAGATTTAGTTACACATATTAGATAAACGCCATGAAAATCGTATTCGTTTTTTGCGTTGTGTTGAAGGAGGTTTTAAAATCGAAAAAAAACACTACTTAAACCTTCCTCGACGACAGAGCAACATGTGAGTTGCTTCATAGGAGCAATTCATAAAACGCTTCGTCTTCGTTAAAGTATAGGTATTGTTTTATTGCTTCTTTGTTTCGATAAAATCTATTTGAACCAATTGTTAAATAAATTAATTTCGCAAAAATCAAAGGGCAGTGGAGTATTTACATTTTAAAAATAAAATATTTTTCAAGAAATATGTGAACTAATCATAAAATATTAATTAAAATGTGTAACTTATTATTTTTTACTTTTTTGTTGATACGTTTTGGCTTTGTATTTTATACCCAGTCGGGCTGAACATGGTAATCCGGGGTTGGTTGGAGCAAAGGTATATGATGACTGCTTTTCAATTCATCCAATAAGAGAATGCGACACCTAAATCAGTTTAATGAAGATATCATGAAATTTTCTAATGACAATGATTGACAATAATTTATAAGACAGATCTATTAAATCCCAAGAAACACCTGTCGTTATTTAAATAATTTTTTGTAATTTCCTCAAAAGTTTAAGAGTGACATTTTCTTCTCAAAAATTATCATTTTCATCATAGTAATTTTCTTTGAATTGATGTTTGATTAACATGATGTGCATGTACCTTTTACTAAACCTATACAAACTACATATAGATAGATATCTCTTAAGATTTACATTTTCCTTTTCAATATTTGTGTGCAATATTCAAATTCCGACATAAATTCCAATTTATTCTCTTTTGTCCTGTAGAAGTGTAGACTATGGTTCTTTAGGTACTTGTAGCTTTACCCTGATTGCAATGACGTGTTTTTCATGTCTTCGGGGAGCAAAACTTTATTCCTTCTGCCTTTATCTCTCAACACGATTGTAGTCCAATGGATTCAATTAAATAAGTCACATGAGGAGAAGATAAAACATCTTTAGACTTGTTGTTAAAAGTATGTATGCGTGTTCGTGTTCGTGCACTCCACATACCTAGATGTTCAATTCAAACATTAAAAGAAACAGCATCAAAAAGATGTCCGAAAGTTGTTCCAGAACACCAGAACTCTAATGGCCATATTATTCACACAGGATTTAAATTGAATTTATGTGAATTTTAAATCCAAAAACTATCCAGACTTATTAATCCGAATAAACAATAAAATTTACCAAGGAACGCATCTCATAAAAATTTGGCGGGTTCCACCATTGGAACCCGCTCTCAGAGCTTTTCCTCTTTCAAGAACTTTCTCTCAGAGCTTTTCATAAAACGTCAAATGAGATGCCACACACAGTCAAAAGTATCTTTTACTATGAGAAAGAACTTTTCTCTCAATTATTTGTTTTTGTTTCGTTATTTTTATTATTATCATTGTATATAAACTCTATAGTATTCTCATGAAGCCATCTAGTGTCCAAATGTAATCCTATTTTTGTTAAGAGATCTCGGTAAGGCGATCACAGCGAAACTATCGACCAAATGTTAACCTACAAAATCATGTTGCATGCAAAACCTATGGCCGTGTGCCAATTGCGTTAAAATTCTGGTTAAATTTGATCCCAGTTAAATGTTATCCCTTTTTATAGGGGTGAGTAAAATTTAAGGTTTTTGCTGTGTCAATTGGATTAAATGGGATTTTTTTTAACATTCACTTCCCATTAGTTTTGTTGTTGCATTTTTTTCTGTAATGATAGTTCGCAAACAATTCAGTTTGCAAAATGAATGAATAATCTGAAAAAGTATTTTCAATAAATTTTATTGATTCTTTTGCATTATCAAGGATTTATCACAAGTTATTCAAACTTCTTCTTGAGTGCATACTCATAAGGTCTTTGTCTATATTTCTTAATCCTTTCATTTAAGTTTTTTTTTTCCATTTTTCATCTTTCCCGATAGGATTCATGGCAGGCTAAACGATAGGCTATCCATAATCCAAAAAAATTTCAGATACCTTGAGTTGTTTTTGCATCAGCTGTTCTTTTACAAGGGATTACAACAATACAAACACATCCGGATCGCTTAAGATACGCAGCCGAACGCGCCCATAGACATGTCAAAAATTAACCACCGACTAAAATTATAACGAGCTCCTGAGCAGGTTACATTTTGACGTCTATATTCACCTCAGTAATGTCAAAATTTAGCCATGGGATCAAATTTAACCAGGATTTTAACGCAATTGGCACACGGCCTAAGATTCGGATTCAGTATCCCCTAACATAAAATAGTAAAGCCGCTTCCACATTATGTTGAATTTTGTAGATCAACATCGGCATGGGCGGGCGCCCGCAGGATTTTTGCTGGGGGCAGAAGTAAAAGCCTTTAAAAAATTAAAATTCTAAATAAGGCATTGTTGCAAAAAACATAAACATAAGAAACAGTCACCCGTTAGATATATAAAAATATTATTTATTTATCTAAATAATCTTTTTTAACCCTTAACTGCATCAGTCGTGTAAACGCCGCGGTTACCTCAGCTCTCTCCCACTTCTTAGTACTTTCATAACTATAATAAGCCGAAGTGAGTGCAGTGACGGACGCGTTCCGCTCGCTGCTCCCATAGGTCAGTTTCAGCATACGCGTGGGTCCGTTACATATTTGTTCCTGTTACTTATTTAGATTTTGAGTTCTAATTCAATTTTTTTTGTGAAATCAAAAACTAAATTAGTCATTCAGTTCATCGAGACGATATGATGGAGCAATAGCTACATAAGTGCTAAAAAGTCCAGCGACGATGATGAAAATAACCAAAATTCAAATTTTGATTAAACGGCAAGTGCCAAAAGTATGATTTGCTCTGCGCCAGTAGTTGCATGTTCTATGCATACCTACTCCTTATATTATTATTACCCATAATAACTCATCTTGGGGTATGCTTAAACATATACCCTTTACGTCAACCAAACTATTGAAGAGTCAAGCTGTGTGATCATTGTCATAGTGACTCTTAAACTTAAATAATCCAACGTTGTTGCTAAACGGTTATACATTAAGTAATGGCTCTCTTTTATTTAATATCTATATTTTAATTATGTTTGTATTTATATTTGTTTATATTAACGTTTGCTTATGTTTAAGAAACTTTCATAAAAACACTTTAGTTCTAAAAACACTTTAGTTCTATTTTCATTTTTAAAAACATCACAGAAAATAAATTATTTTTAATTCAGTTTTGTAAAACTAAGATTATTATTAAAAAAGTCATAGAAAAGAACAAACGTGTTTATTATTTTTGAGAAAAAAGGATTAGAAATATAACTGGCGCAGTCGGTAAAAGCTACGGCACCGAAGACTGAATATTTTATTTAAAAAAAAAAGAAGAAAAAGAAAAGCAAATTCTTTCAAGAAATTCAACCTTCAAGAAATTCAACAAGATTTTGTGAAAATATCTGAAAAACCAGTTCAAAATTCCAAAGAAACCTGGTCAACATTTTTGAAGAAAAAGTTCAACAACTTAAAGAAACAAGGTATGGCGAATACAGATATATTCAGTTTGATTAAAGACGTTCAGGAATTCACCGGATTGCCCGAAGAGCTAAATTTATTTATTAGACATGTAGATTATATTTATAGATATTCTGTTAACTTAGATGAAATATCAAAAGGATTGTTAGAATTAAAAATCAGGCAAAAAATTAAAGATCGCGCGAATATAGTTTTGATTAATAATAATGACCCGACAAATTGGCCGGAAGTAAAATCTATTTTAAAATCAAATTGCACAATTGGAGAAAGTATTGAAAGTATTATTAATCAAATAAATACTTTTAAATTTAAAAATTCAGTAGAAGATTTGTTTGAAAATATTCTTGCATTATTGACTAAATTAAATATTAAATCTGATATGGCGACTGAAATTCCGACTTGGTTTAATAGAGAACAAAACGAAAGTATGGTTTTAAACTTATTTATTAACAAATTGCCCAGTGAACCAAAACTTATACTTCAAGCTAGGAATCCATCTAATCTTCGAGAGGCAAAAGATATTTTAGTAAATACAGATCATTTTTATCGTCTTTATAACTACAATAACACTTTTCATCCACAAAAACAAAATTTCTATCCACAGGCATTTAATTTAAACTCCAGAAATGAAAATAGTTTAAACTTCAATAGAACATTTCAAACCCAAAATACAAATAATCATAGACCACAAATACCGCAAAACTTTAGACACAATAATCCAGGAAATTATTCAGGAAATTCAAACAATAATACTAACTACACTCGTCAAAATAATTCACCTCGTTCGCAAACATTTAATTCACAAAATTTAAACTATAGAAATCAAGTTAACTCTAGAAATTCAGAGCAGAACTCAAGAAATTCTAGATCTTTTAGGAATAATAATCGTAGTGATGTTATGCAAATAGATCATTTAAGAACTGAAGACTCAATATTAAATAGTCATTTACCAAATGCAGAATATCAAGACGATTCTAAATTTCAAAATTTTCAATCAACCACCTCAGATCTTTACCCTTTATAATTGTTCAAACAAAAACCATGCCAATCAAACTATTAATCGATTCAGGAGCAAGCACTTCATTAATACAAAAAGGCCTCTTTCACAGATCCTTCAAAACGGACCTTGATAAGTCAGTTTTGCTCAAATCTATTAATTCAAATATCTGTGCTAATTCAAAAATAACAATTCCATTATTTAGTGAATTCAAAAGACCTGTAACGAAAATTGAAATGCTTGAAACAAAATTGAATGGAGATTTTGACGGGATTCTTGGATGTAATGTTTTAAAGCCGTTGCATGCAAAAATTGACCTTGAAAAATCACAGCTCGTCACGAAAGACACCATTATACCCATAGTGTTTTGTAGTTCTCAAACTTCACTGACAGAAGATGAAATAAATACTCTTAGTAAAGATATTATAGATACCTGTTTCCAAAAGCCAAATATTAGTAACCTAACCTATAGACTTAAATTAGATAATCTAAACAAAGAGGAAATAAATTCATTAATATCTTCTATCCGGAAATACAAAGATGTATTTTTCGTCGAAGGTGACAACTTATCAGCTGTCACAGAATACTCCCACAAAATACCAACAAAGCACGATATACCAATTTATTCTAAAGCGTATAGATATCCAGAAGTGCACAAGGAAGAAGTTGAGAAACAGATTTTAGATATGCTCAATTCTGGAATAATAACTAAATCTAGTAGTCCTTATAATGCTCCAATATGGGTTATTCCAAAGAAGATCGATAACTCAGGTCTTCAGAAATGGCGCATAGTCATCGATTTCAGAAAACTGAATGAGGAAACTGTAGAAGACAAATTTCCCATTCCCAATATTGAGGACATTTTATCAAAATTAGGAAATGCTCAATATTTTTCGGTCCTTGACCTCGCGAAGGGTTTTCACCAAATCCCCATAAACAAAGAAGATAGACACAAGACCGCATTTTCAACCGCAAACGGACATTATGAGTTTACTCGAATGCCGTTCGGTTTGAAAAATGCTCCCGTATCATTTCAAAGAATGATGAACGAGGTTTTATCGGATTACATAAATAAAATCTGTGTTGTGTATCTTGACGACATACTGATCTTTTCAACTTCGTTACAGGAGCACATTGATTCACTGAACAAAATCTTCAAAAGACTTAAAGAGTTCAATCTTAAAGTGCAGATTGATAAGTGCAATTTTTTGAAACGGGAAACAGAATATTTGGGCCATATTATTTCGAAAGATGGTATAAAGCCCAATCCAAATAAAATTGAAACAATCCAGAAAATTGAATTGCCTCACACAGTCAAACAGATTAAATCGTTTTTAGGGGTCACCGGCTTCTATCGAAAATTTATCAAGGACTACTCTCGAGTAGCCCTGCCGATGACCAGATATCTTAAAAGGGGTGCAAAAATTAACATAAGGGATACGCACTATATTGAATCTTTTAACAAGCTTAAAGCACTTATATGTAGTTGCCCAGTTTTAATATACCCTGATTTTTCAAAATCTTTTACATTGACAACGGATGCTAGTAATGCAGCTTTAGGAGCAGTTTTGTCTCAACATCAACATCCTATTGCTTTTGCTTCAAGGACTTTAAACAAGCATGAAAATCATTATAGCAAGATTGAGAAAGAGCTACTGTCTATTGTTTGGGCAACTAAATATTTTAGACCATATTTATTCGGACGTAAATTTAAAGTTCAGACTGACCACCGCCCATTAGTGTGGTTGCAGTCCTTAAAAGAACCCAACTCCAAGCTACAACGCTGGAAAATCAAATTAAACGAATATGATTTTGAGGTGGAGTACATTAAAGGAAAAGAAAACCAGGTAGCGGATTTTCTTAGCCGACAAGAAGTTAATTGTATCGATGGTGACGAAATAAGATCTGACCTCGCTACAATACATAGTGGTATTGAAAATCTTAATGATCATATTTATATAACTGAAACTCCCTTAAATGTATATAAGAACCAGTTAGTTGTAGTAAAATCAAATATAAATACATATAAAAATACAATTTTATATAAAAAAAAGAGAAGGGTAACTATTTCATTAACAGATTATAATGAAAACTATGTTTTAAAAATTTTAAGGGAAATTTTACCAATTAAAGGAACAATAGGAATTTACTGCAAGGAAGATGATTTATTCATCAATTTGCAAAAGTCAATAGTAAAATACTTTTCAAACTCCCCTGATATGAAAATACTTCGCTGTACAAAGTTACTTGAAGATATCACAAATAAGGAAACTTTATTAGAGATAATTGAAAAAATGCATGCTGACAAAAATCATAGGGGAATAGATGAAACGTTTGTTGAGTTAAAAAAGTTATACTATTTCCCAAACCTTAGGCTCGAAATACATAAATTTATTAACAATTGCATTGTTTGTAATATGTGTAAATATGACCGGCATCCAATAAAAGCAAATATGATGGTTACTGAAACACCTAGCAAACCTAATCAAATAGTACATATAGATATATGGTTCTTTAATAAAAATAACATGTTTCTCACATCAATTGACAAATTCTCAAAACACGCATCAATTTACCCAATTCAAGACCGAAATTCCATTACAATAGTAGATATTTTAAAACATAGATTTTCAATCCTTGGAAAACCAGAAAAAATTGTTGCAGACAATGAATTCAATACAGCTTACATAAAAAATTACTTGAGTCAAGAAAACATATTGTATCATTTTACTGCTCCAAATACACACACAGGAAACTCAATTATAGAACGATTTCATTTGACCCTAAATGAACACATGAGGCTTTTTAAACTTAACAAGGACAACAAAGACATAGAAGACAAAACATTAGTGTTCAAAGCAGTGGAAATATACAATGATACTGTACATTCGAGTACTAAATATAAGCCAAATGATCTTTTATACTCTGTTTTGAATGATTCAGACTGGATAAACCTTAAAAAACGAGTACAAGAAAATAAGGAGAAACGGATAAGTAAAATAAACGAAACACGCGTTGAACCTTCTGAGTATCAAGAACGAGAATTGATTAAAAATTTAGGATTTTACAACATAAAACACCTGCCGCGTTATATAATAAAAGATGTTAAAGAAAAGGGAAATACTTATTTTAAAGACAAAGACAAAATAAAACGAGACCGACAAATTGTTAAAAGAAAATTCAAATATCAAAACCCGATAACTAACGTAGAATTTCATTCGAAATTAACTGGAAGAGATTATTCCAACAGAAATAAAAAAAAACATAACAAAACAAAATTAAAACCTCCAATTGTTACAAGCCTGAGCAAAATTTATATCTTGAAATAAAAATTTTATTTATTTTGATCATTAGTTTTTTGCCTAGTTTTCATTGTTCAAATTTTAAAGTAAGTAACAAAAAATGAATAAAATATGATAGAATAAAAAGATTAATTTAAAATGTTAACTTGCCAATATTAAAAGATTCTTATAATTTTTGTTCACAATATTTTAATAATCTTAGTTTCTATTAACAATAAAATCAATTAGTTATATTTATTGAGTTAATATTCACATTTTTGTATTATAAGAGAACTTGAAGCACATGTTAACAATACTTCATAATTATTCCAATTTCATTAAAATATTACTTGTAATTTATTATAATTTATGTTCATTTATTACTTCAATTTCATTTAGATGTTAACTCTTATGTTGTATATATGTATAAAAAAAATAATAATTGTTTTACCTACCTAATTTAGCAACGATTTGTATTTTTTGTTTATCTTCATAAATACATACCAACACTATAATTATAATATAAGTTTTTCATAATACTAGGTACATTATCTACCTTTGTTAAATTTCTTACTAAATGTTTATTCTATGGAATGTTATGCAAAGCATAAGCAAACATAAGAATCATTGCTTTAGTTTAAAATAAAAAAAAATTCTTGAAAAAAAAAGAAAGAAAAAATGAATAAGTAAAAAGAGTCCACATACGCCACAGTGCACATGTTAACCTTAAATAATCTGCAGCAACATTATGAACATTCACTTTCATTTTAAAAGTTTTGTTCAAACTACGGCGGGAGGAGTTGCATGTTCTATGCATACCTACTCCTAATATTATTATTACCCATAATAACTCATCTTGGGGTATGCTTAAACATATACCCTTTACGTCAACCAAACTATTGAAGAGTCAAGCTGTGTGATCATTGTCATAGTGACTCTTAAACTTAAATAATCCAACGTTGTTGCTAAACGGTTATACATTAAGTAATGGCTCTCTTTTATTTAATATCTATATTTTAATTATGTTTGTATTTATATTTGTTTATATTAACGTTTGCTTATGTTTAAGAAACTTTCATAAAAACACTTTAGTTCTAAAAACACTTTAGTTCTATTTTCATTTTTAAAAACATCACAGAAAATAAATTATTTTTAATTCAGTTTTGTAAAACTAAGATTATTATTAAAAAAGTCATGGAAAAGAACAAACGTGTTTATTATTTTTGAGAAAAAAGGATTAGAAATATAACTCAGTGTGCTTTGAATATACTATTAATTTCACTTAATTTGACCAATGTCAGAATTTTTTACAAATAACATTTTAAGTTTTTGTTTCAGGAATTCTAAAAAGGATGTTTTAAAGTCTAGGAAAAATGATTCTTAAGATTTTAATTTTTTACTATTTTACATCTGTAGACGCTTGATTTAGTGAATCTCAAAATAGTGAACTATCCACAATAGTGAACACAAAATTTTATATAAAAATGTTTTTTGTATAAAAATGTCTCGTAATCATTTAAGATTGCTTGAAAAGGCTGAGGAATTGTTTCTGTTTTTGTTTTAAACCTGAAAGAAAGCTTTGTTTAACGCTTAAATAAATATAAAAACATTCACATTGAACAAAATGTGCATTTTTGATTGAATTCACCATCCAAAAACCTTTGAAAATTCCCACTCGAAAAATTGAACAATCAGCTCTTGTTGATTTTTTCTAAAAACTATATTCATGATCATTCTTAAAGTCCGGCAGAAAAAAAAATCATACTTCAATTATTATTAACATTTAAAAATAGCTGGGTCTAGTGAACCCACGACTATAGAAGTGTACATAATTTTCACGACTGCAGTTAAGGGTTAATAATAAGACAAAAACTTATTAAATAGACCTACAAAATAAGACCTTGTATGAAATATTGGATTTATTCTTTTTCTGGCAAGAGAAGTTGTAGCCTTCCTGATGCTTGTTGCCAAGAAAATCTGTCTAGCACACTTGTTTCAAAAAATGCTCTTGCAGCCTGAGTATAAAACGGATTGGGTACGATATGTCGACTTTCAAAATATCGACTCCATAAGATCGACTTTTAAAATCTCGACAGAAAAAATCTTGACAGGTTAAAAGACCGACAGATCAAAATATAGACACAAATTTGACCGCCTTTTTAAAATGTCAATTTATCAAAATGTCGATAGTGATCGAGATTTTATGAATCGAGATTTCAACAGTCGACATTTTAAAAGTTGGCATTTTGAAAATCGGCATTTTGATCAGATCATAGTTTAGGGAATGATGCTTACAAGCGCGCGCTTGTAAACATCATCTGATCATTATTATCTAATATCGCATTATCATAGTTCAATAAATCGCATTTTTTGTAATTTAATTTTTGTTGCCTATATATTTCGACGTCTTAATTGCCTCTTATTCAGCGTCTGTAATAATACATCCAGAAAATGAGGCAGTTAAAAGTTCGAAATATTAGGTATAATGTAGGTAGGCAACAAAAATGGGTATTATTGAACTTTCTTGAAGCTAAACAAAAGGTAATACAAAATTAATAACTACCTAAATGAGTTAATTACTATAAGAATCAAATAAGAACTTATGTCTTAAACATAGTCTTAAATTTTCCACAGCATCAAAAAACTGTTAAGTTCCTGTTAAAAAATCAGACAAGAATTTATGATTCTTGAGTTTATAGTTATTCCGCGCAAACATTCAAGGCTGAGCGTTGTTCTTTGGGTTACTTTAAAATGACCGACAGACAGACAAAATATCGACAAGGCAAAATGTCGACTGGTTAAAATGTCGATTTATATTTTATATCGACTTTTCCGTATGGGAAAAACACCGACAAGTCGATATTTTTCTCGACTTCTATCAGGGCAGTCGACTTTTTGTCAAATCGACATTTCAAACTGTCGACATTTTAATAAGTCAGTAAAAACAAAGTCGGTATTTTAACTTACAAAAAAGTCGATAAAAGTCGACATTTTTTTGTCGGTCATTCGTACGTAACCCGTATAAAACCGATCTCTATGTGAAGAAAGTATACAGATAACACTAAGTCGATGGTCGATCATTGCTCGCTCATTGCAGGACAGGATTCAAACACATTCCTTCCTATTATGAAAAAAAATACAAGTAGTTAGCTATACAATACATATTATGAAAGTGTTAGATAGATATGGTCGTTATGGCACGCGACGCGTTTGTAGTTTTTGTTAAGGATATCTGTTTATCGAGTAGAAGGAAATATTAAAGAGAACACACTATATGCGGAAGATTACTCCTTTATGTTTTCTGAAGCATAGGTCAACTTTTGCTAATAATTTCATGAGAGGCAGAAAAATTTTGTTGGATATTCGATTATTGAGTGACAAAAATTAAATTGCATTAGTGGTAGGTTGGTAGGATACCTACATATTTTCTATATCCTTTTCTTATTCTAAAAATTGAACCAGATCGTAGTCTTGGACATTAAAATGAAATGAATGTACAGAACAAAAGTAAAGGTTTGACATTCTAGGGGGGGGGGGGGGGGCAAATGCCTCCTCTGCTCCTCCATGAGGGCGCCCATGAACATCGTTGATCAACAGTGTTGAGTATCTAATGTGTTGAATTCTTTATAGTCCAGTAAATAGAGAAATTTTACTACTGACCAAATGGAAAAAAATAGCGGCAGGCTGAAATTTTGCAGGTCGTTTCGGGGGTAGGTATACAACTTAAGTCTAAGTTGGCGACCACCCACCCCTTGCAGGGGCGGTGCCACGCCCACTTTTCTGCAATTATGGTTTATGAAGAAACGGCTCGACCGAAACGAATGGAATTTTCATAATTTGTTAATATGATCAAAGAAAAAATTAAGAAAATTGTTAAAGTAAAATCAACCCACTGCCACGCCCACTTTTCTTATTTCTTGGTTTCTCAGAAACTGCTCCAAGGATTTCCATGAAATTTTAAGAGTTTGTTCTTGTGGATGAGAAAAAATTGTCAAATTGGTTTTAGTAAAATCCGCCCCACTGTCACGCCCACTTTTCTCATTTCTTTATTTCTCGGAAACGCCTCCTACGATTTGTATGAAATTCTGAGAGTTAATTCTTATGCACGAGAAAAAAAAATTTAAAAAAATTGTTTTATTTAAATCCCCGTCTTAGACTAATAGTATGTAAATGTACAAAAAATTGTGGACACGCTTGTGGCTACCGAAAAGCTGCTCTGAAATCTACACCAATTTGCAAGACTTGCAGTGTGGAAACCTGCGACCATAGTCGTCAGAAACTAAACGATGAAATTTCAATTGAAAAACGTGACGCTGGGCTTTTGATTGAGAATGAACTACCAAGTCCTTCTCAAGAACGAAAAAGATATAAAAATATGAATAAGATATTATGTTGATTAGGCCTACAGTGAACACCACTGTGCTGTTAACTCTACCTCCAGGGTGGTTTGGAAACGAGTGATGTGCTTAATCAACACAATTGGATTTCCTACCCCCCTATGAACACTGATGAATAATACTAATTGTAAGTTTCGATTGAAAAAACAAGATTTGAAAATTTTACACACTCCAAATAGCCGTCTTATAGAGACAATATTGAACAAAAGTTGGAGTGCTAGTGGGCGGATCCTACTAAAAGTGCTTTTTTAATTTATATATAATATGTACAATGATTGGCCTTTTAGCAGCGAAATTAAAAACAAATCCTTATGCTATAAGAAAACTCAAATAAATGATTTTCGTCAATTTTAATACTTCGAGGGGTTATATGGGCTTTTATTTTTTATTTGAAAACTAAATCGTTACTCCCTAGGACAGTTCCTAGAAATTAATAAATATACATGAAAGATGGGCGTGATTACCTGTGGGTTTCGCAAAAACAAAAGTGATTCGCAAATCTTTGTATCACTACTCACAAGTATGAAAAAATTTTCAGTTTTATCCAAATCAGTTTCTGAGAAATCAAGATCAATAAAAAAGTGGGCGTGGTAGTGGGCGGACTTAAATGAAATTTTGTTTTAAATTTTTTTCTCGTTCATAAAAATAAACTCTGAAAATTTCATGCAAATCGTAGGAGCCATTTTCGAGAAACAAAGAAAGAAGAAAAGTGGGCGTGGCAGTGGGCGGATTTTGATTTAATAATTTTTTTAATTTTATATGACCAGATTAACTAATTATGAAAATTTCATCCGTATCGGTGCAGCCGCTTCTTCAGAAACCGGGATTTGAGAAAAGTGGGTGTGGCACCGCCCCTGCAAGGGGCAGGAGGTCGCCAACTTAGATTTAAGTTGTGTACCTACTCCCGAAACGACCTGCAAAATTTCAGCCTGCCGCTATTTTTTTCCATTTACAATTCTAATTTGACTGTACTATTAGTCTGCTATTACACGATGAAACTAGATGCATGCGCCCTCTTCGAATTCTTCTTTGTTTTTTCATCCGCTGATTACACGTTGAAACTGATTTTATTATCATATACACATATGTATCTATGTATCTATACATCTATGTATCTATACATCTACACATCTATACATCTATACATCTATACATCTATACATCTATACATCTATACATCTATACATCTATACATCTATACATCTATACATCTATACATCTATACATCTATACATCTATACATCTATACATCTATACATACATATAAATAAAATTGGAGTGTCTGTCGTTAATATTGAAATAATTTCAAGTTTTTGAGCTTTGGTGGTTGTTTAATTGCTAAGAAACATAACAACACCATTTAAAAAATTTTTGTCTGTCTGTCTGTTTGTCCGCGGTGACCTTCAAAACGGCAGAACAAGTTATGACGTGACTTTTCATATATGTAGTGGACAACTCAGGGAGTAATCTAGGCTACTTTAAAATTGCAACAATGTTAACGGTTTATTAGAAAAACAATGAAATTAAGGGAAAATTGTGTCGAAATAAAAAATTTATAAGGAAATGATTATAAACAAGTAGAAATAATCGATTCTAAAAGTGTCAGACAGTTATATGTATATTAGAACAATAATTATATAGTCTTAGAGGTGGTGAAAGCTTTGCTCAAAACTTTGTCGACGTACTGTTTGGATCTGTGCAAACTACATGCCACCAACAAGGCATGAATGCCACAGCTCTTTGACCACCACAATGTATTTTCAAGAATTGCTTGAGCTATTTGGATGATTCTTTTCAGGAAATCATTGGTATTGGGATGGTTATTGTCATTTTGGGTAAATTCGGTCTTGCGTTTTGTCAAAAAGGTGCAGAAGCACACTCTGGGTACCTGTTTTATGTTAAAAAATCAATTGAGTTTGAAAAAAAAAATCAATCAATCATGAAATTTGGTTCTGACAAAATAAAAAAAAATACAGTCGAGTCTCGATTATCCGGAATTCGATTAATCAAGGACACAATCATATTAATTAAAATTTTGTTTTGTTCATTTGTTCTCGAAATTTTTGTCTACCCGGGCGGAGCCAAGGCGGGCCAGCTAGTATTAAATAAAATTATATTCATCATATATCAAGGGTGAAACCTCACATCAAACTTTAACTACGAAAAAAAAAAATTATTGAAACAAGAGCAAGAGATACTCCATTATTAAAGATTCCAAGTTTTACATTGTTGTATTTGTTATTTCATATCATTTTCGTAACGAGTGTGACAAGGAGGTAGAGTTTAGTTCTTTGTCTCATGTTCGAAACTAAATTCGAACTTACTCATTTCACATGAATAGCTGAATCACTTTTGCGAGTGAAGTGAGATGATTCGGCGAGTAAGGCGAGTCATCTCATCTCACTCGCTGAAATAGCTGAATCTCGGCACATAGTAAGGTAGTAATTATTACATTTTATAATTGATTACAGAGGGTCAATTACAATTACATGTGAGGAGGTTAGGGTATTGTGGTATACATGTTTGTATTTTTGACTTAACAGAACAAGTAGTGACACGAATGCTCCCTAATTTGGTAGATTTTAACACGAACATATAAAATACTATGTTAACTGTTTTTGTCGGATTCTAACCGTAACTTACAAAGATTTTGACAAAATAATGATATGACCTCGACATCGTCACTTTTGATGCGGTATACACCTTGCTGTCTAATGTGGTATACTATACCAAGTGATCCCCCAAATGTCTTGAAGGCATATTTCATCATTCCTCATACAAGTGGATCTCTGCATATCTTTCGGGTCCCATTTTGTTATTTCACCTTTTTTGGACATGTTAACAAAACATGACTGCAAAAGCACAAAAGTCAGTTGAGGTATAAGCTTTAAGGTAAGGTAATGTGGTATGTGGTATACTATACTACCCCATTAGGAATACTGTACCACATTAGCCCACTATACCATATTAGCCGAAACTCTATATTTTTACAAAAAAAATAAAATTTAATTTTTGTAAATACTTTTAAACAAAACGAACTATTAAGTAACGTTAATGATTATGTAGTATATTCTTCCGATGCATTGACAGATTGGTCTGGAACACAAAGCACACAAACACTTTTTGTGTCACCAACAAAAAACTCAGCTCCACGCAATTACGGATTTCAACAATTTGGTCGAATTAATGGACGATTTTTGAGTTGTTTAAACTCGCGTTACTACTTTTATTATAATCACCGTCTGCTGAATTAAGAACCAATATAGAAACATGCTTTGTTCTTGAAATTGCCTATACCACATTACCCGCATTTAGCAGATTACCCCAACTAACTCTTATCAGTAATTGACTTTTCCAATTACAATTATCTATGTACATGTAATTGTAAATGAAAATTTCAAATTACAATCGCATGTGATTTATAATTGAACATTTTCAATTAACAATTACATGTTAAAGTAATTGAAGACAAAAATTAATTGAAAAAAACCGGTAGAATGATTGAAGTAAAATGTACCTATCTTTAAAAAATTGAAATTCTAAATAAGGCATTGTTGCAAAAAATATAATGGCATATAATATACAGGCACCCGCTAGATATATAAAAAATATTATTTATTTATCTTAATAATGTTTTTTAACCCTTAACTGCAGTCGTTGGTTCAATGGACCCATACTCAACCTTTAAACGCGTGTAAAAAACGCCGCGGTTACCTCAGCTCCCTCCCACTTCTTCGTAAGTGCAGTGTGACGGACGCGTTCCGCTCGCTGCTCTCATAGGTCAGTATCAGCATACGCTTGGGTCTGTGATATATTTGTTCCTGGTATTACTAATTTAGTTTTCGAGTTCTAATTCAAATTTGTGCAGGGAAAAATTCAATAAGTCATTCAGGGAATCGAGCAATAGCTAATTGCTAAAAAGTGAAGCGACGATTACGAAAATAGCCAAAATTCAAATTTTAATCAAATGGCAAGTGCAAAAAGTATGATTTGCTCTGCGCCAGTGTGTTTTGTATTTTATATATTTTATTTTTTTTTGACCAATGTCAGAATTTTTTACAAAAACATTTTAAGTTTTTATTTCAGGAATTCTAAAGAGGATGTTTTAAAGTCTAGGAAAAATATTTCTTAAGATCTTAATTCTTTTTTTACTATTTTGCATATATTTTTTAGATAATATGTTTCCAGGCCAGGTGAATTGCAACCTATTGTTTTCATTGAAAATTAAAAATTTAATGCAAAAATTTAATTCGTGATTTAATAATTCATACTTTAATTTTTATTAACATTTAAAAATAGCTGGGTTCAGTGGCCCTCGACTATAGAAGTGTACATAATTTTCAGGACTGCAGTTAAAGGTTTATCAATAAGACAAAAACTTATCAAATAGACCTACAAATTAAGACCATGCATGAAATATTGTATTTATTCTTTTTCTCGCAAGAGAAGTTGTAGCCTTCTTGGTGCCTCCCTAGAAAATCTGTCTAGCACACTTTTTTCAAAGAATGCTCTTGCGACTTGAGTAGACATCCGATCTCTATGTGAAGAAAGTATATACAAAGGCCGCTGAGTCGATCATTGCTCGCTCATTGCAGGGACAGGATTCAAACAAATTCCTTCCTATAGGCGTTTTTCTTTTTTAATTCAGAAATGAGCTCTGAACAGAGTCCGTGCATGTCGAGCACGCTCAGAACATCATCTGAGCAAGTTTGTTCTGAGCACCCTGAAACATTTTTTGAAGCACACCTGAACACTAGCTGTCAAATGCTATGTGTTCAGCATTGAACTCTGTCTGCTCAGTCATTTTATTCTGAGCTCATAGAGCGCGCTCTGAAAAAACTCTGAACACGCTCAGAACGAAAAAAGTAATACAAATTTTTAGCTCTGAACGCTCAGAGCTAAAAAAGAAACACAACTTTTTGTTTGACAGTTCAGGCTCTGCTCTGAATTAAAAAAGAAAAACCCCTTATAATGAAAAAAAAATGTTTTCTGAAACATGTGTATGTGCTAAGGTAGGTAAACATTACCTAGGTCGACTTTTGCTAATAATTTCATGAGAGGCAAAAAAACATTTTTTTGTTGGATATTCGAATATTGAGTGACAAAAATTGAATTGCATTAGTGGAAGGTTGGTAGGATACCCACATGTTTTTTATATCTTTTTCCGATTCTAAAAATTGAACCACACCGTAGTCCTGGACATTAAAATAAAATTAATGTACAGAACAAAAGAAAAAGCTTGATATTCTAGGGGGGGGCAAATGCCCCCTCTGCCCCCCCCCCCCCTGCGGGCGCCCATGGTCCTAGGACTATTTGGTTTTTTGTGTTTGACTAAAAATTGACAAAAGCATTGACTATTTAAGTCAAAAAATAGTACTTAATTACATAAAATTTGTAAAAAATTGGTTTGAACGATTTTTATTATGTTTTCAAAATTTTGAGTTTGAAGGTAAATTTTTCAAAAACTATTCACGTAAGAAACTTAATTTAAAAAAAAAACATAATATTGTACTTAATGCCATTGGGTTTTAATATGATTTTAAAAATGTAGGTAACATTTTTTATCACTAAGTTGGTTAAGGTCTTTGTTTATATCTTGAAAAATAAAAGTCCCAGATCCATTTGGTCTTATGCGTTTGACTAAAAACTGACTAAAGCATTCAATTTTAAGGACAAAAATTGTACTTAACCTCATAAAATTAAAAAAAAAAATCAGTTTGAATAATTTGTTTTCCATTATGTTTTCAAAATTTTGAGTTTGAAGGTTAATTTTTCAAAAACTATGCTCTTAAACAACTTAACTTAAAAATAAAATGAAGGAATGTATTTCTTGCCTTTCAAAAACCTATATCATGATATTATAAGTGTTGCCATTGTTTTTTCTAATTTAAGTTAATTTTTTGTAAATTGCCCCTCCCACTCAAACGGGGGACAGTAAGACCCCACTTTAAAATGACTTATTTCTTTTTTCGGTAAAACCTACATTACATCATTAATTGTATCGAATACAAAACACCTTGCACATGCATAAATGCATTCAAATTTAAGACATTTCCCGGAGGTGGACTGTGGCTATTTTTGGATATATGCTTTGGTATGTGTCATTGAACCTAACTGCAAATGAATTTCTTTTGTTACAATTTGTCGGGGGTTAGCCCTATATTTTCCGTAGATTTACCTGACTATATACTAATTTTAAAATGAAACTTTTGAAGTTGAATTTTTCAAAAAATTATTTTTTCTTTTGATCTAAGACCTCGACCCTGAAGTAACATTACTAATTTAATTTATTTAACAAGAGAAAATATTAATATATTTCAATAATCTTTAAAAACAAAATTTTCGTTTGAACAAAACCGATTATCTAATGATTTTATTTTTAACTAGCTGGCCTGCCGCCTGCCCCGGCTCCGCCCGGGTATACACAAATTTCGAGAACAAATTAAAAAAAAACAAAATTCTAATTGTGTGTCCTCGATTAATCGAATTCCGGATAGTTGAGAATCGACTGTATTTTTTTTATTTCATTTTGATAGAACCAAATTTCATGATTGATTGATTTCTTTTCAAACTCAATAGATTTATTTTTTTTTAACATAAGGCAGGAACCCAGAGTGCGCTTCTGCACCTTCTTGGCAAACCGCAAGACCGAATTTAACCAAAATCACAAAGACACTAACAATACTAAAGATTATCTGAAGACAAAAGGAAATATGGATTCATTTTTATATATAGAATTAGTTTTAGGGCCCAAAATTTCAAAGGTCGTGTTGAACCACATTTCGGATGAAAGCTATTTTGTACCAAAATCATTATAACAGCCAGATTTCTTCTGAAAAATACTGAGAGAAAAGTATATCACAATACCAAATCTCGGCCCCACTGTGCGCCACCGTTATCGTGCTATAAAATGTAAAGAATTTCATTTTAATAAAACAAAGATCAGCTTTGGATTTTTTGTAGTCCATTTAATTAAAGTGGTGTTGATAGAAGTATAAAGGGAATAATATTGGTACAACGAACAGACTTTTTTCAAGTACCTACGGGAAGTTCACTGTTTTTCTAAAACTTCAAAGATATCTGTTAATATTAGTTTGAAATCAAATCTATACTCCTCTTAAATTTCTGTATAACATTATACATTCACACATACTACATAAATATACATGCTACATAATTTACATTGCCTATTACATATATAATATTAATAATATGAAATGGAATTGAAACGAATTAATTGTAATGATGACAATGTACTTGAATTCTTAGTCGTAATTAAACTTTTACTCAACAAAGGTCGTGGTGTTTTTCTTTCAATCCCTAACAAAGGTTATGGGCCCAGTCACGTGAAAATAGTTCGCGGATTTTTTTTTTTAAGTATTAATAAGAAAAGTACCTAAATATAAATTAGTCATGAGTTCTAGTTTATACCAGATCGAAAAGCTGGATAATGATAATTACGATGGATGGACTGTCCAAATGCGGTCGGTTTTGGTCCATAGCGATTTATGGGCGTACGTATCGGGCACAGTGAGTAGACCAACAGAAGAAGAGGCGTTGGTCACATGGTGTGCCAAAGATGAGAAAGCTTTGGCAACTATTTTTCTTTCGGTAAAGTCGTCACAGATCTTGCATATTAAAAATTGTAGGACTTCTTCTGATGCCTGGAAAAAACTTGAAGAAGTTCACCGCCCTAGTGGCCCGGCAAGAAAAGTGACATTATTCAAGCAATTACTCAATCTTAAAATGGCAGAAAGTATGTCAATGCCAAACCATCTCAATAGTTTTTTCGAAATCTTCGAAAAATTAACAGAAATCGACCTTAAAATACAAGATGAGTTACTGTCCATTTTAATTTTGTCAAGCTTGCCTAAAAGTTACGAGAACTATGTGATAGCCATTGAATCACGAGATGAATTGCCAAAATCCAGTGTTCTTAAGACGAAACTATTAGAAGAGGGAAGGAGGCGAGAGGCAGACATCGTTCGAGAAGTTGAGCCATCATCATCATCATCCGAGATAGCGTTTTTCTCGAAGCAACGGAATAAGTCGAAGAGAAGATTTACCGGTAAGTGCCATAAGTGTGGCAAAAAAGGCCACATGGCTTCAGACTGTCGGATTAATGTTTCAGCAGTAAAAGTTGCAAGCAACAAAGTGACATCATCATTTGCTATGCTCAACGGAACAAATGTTTCAGCGCTTAACCGATTTATGTGGGTATTTGACAGTGGGTCAACATGTCATATGTGTTGTGACAAATCTCTCTTTACAAGTCTCCATCAACATAAGGAGAATATCGAACTAGCGGGTGATAACGTTATGCAATCTGACGGGATCGGTGATGTTGTAATCAAAACAAACGAGTGCGAAATCCATCTCCGTGATGTTCTTTTTGTTAAAAAATTAAAAACTAATTTTATTTCTCTGAGTAAAGCTACCAAAGACAATAATCGTGTTATTCTTAATAAAGAAAGTGCTTCTATTCAAAAAGAAAATGGAACTGTGCTGTTACATGCTAATAAGATCGGAAATTTGTATATTTTTGAAACTGAAAATGAGAAGCTTTTTAATTTAAACGCAAAAAATAATTTGTTTATCAAGTGGCATGAAAGATTCGGCCATTTAAATGCGAAGAGTATAAGTTTTCTTATTAAAAATAATATGGTCAGAGGAATTGAAAATAATAATTTTGAAAATGAAACATTGAATTGTGAGACATGTTTAAAGGGGAAAATAACCTCTATCCCATTCCCTAAGAACTCCTCATACCGCAGTCGCAGTGTTTTAGAGCTCGTCCATAGTGACATTTGTGGTCCCATGCGAGTTAATTCATTAGGTGGTGCTAGATACTTTGTTTTGTTCATAGAGGATTTTAGTAGAAAAATGTTTGTTTATTTCTTAAAACAAAAAAGTGACGTTTTCGATGCCTTTAAGCGCTTTAAATCTGCGGTTAAATTAGAGACTTCTGTGAAAATAAAATCCCTCAGAACGGATAACGGTTGCGAGTATTTGAGTCACGAGTTTAACAGTTTTCTGGAAGAGGCCGGAATCCAGCGTCAGCTTACCGTCCAGTACACTCCTCAACAGAACGGGGTAGCGGAGCGGGCAAACAGAACCATTGTCGAGATGGCTAGGTGTATGCTCCTCCAAGAAAGTGTGCCTGAATTTCTGTGGGCTGAGGCAATCAACTCTGCAGTGTATATTCGTAACAGGTGTCCGACTAAAATCCTAAACGATGTCACGCCCTATGAGGCATGGGGTGGTTCCACACCTGCTGTTTCTCATTTCAGGATTTTCGGGTCCAAAGCATTTATGCTTGAAAAACGTCCTGGAAGATCTAAATTTAAATCAAAATCAACAGAGTGTGTTATGGTGGGGTACTCGTCTGAATCCAAGGCGTACCGGGTTTATGAGCCCAAGTCAAGAAAAATTTTTAAAACCCGAGATGTTAAGTTCATTGAAGATGTTGGTAAGCACTCTAATAAAAATACAATTGAAGTTGATTTTTTAGAACATGAACCACCGATTCATCACAAAGATGAGGCACCAACAATCAAACATAACATAAGCTATGTTGACGAGCGGGAGGAAGATGATAGAACTCTGTCTGATGCTGAGACCGAACATGTTGCTGCTGTGAACAAGGATGAGGATGCTGCTGCTGCTGTGAAAGATTATGAGGATGTTGCTGCTGCTGTTAACGATTGCGGTGGTGGCGAAAATGATGAAACTTCTTCTGATCTTGAGTTTAAAGACGCTGCTGCTGTGAATGATGATGTTGCTGTTGTAAATGGTGTTCAAGATAACATTTCTGTTCCTGTTGACGAACTAAATGTTGGCGATGACGATGGTCGTCCAAAAGCTGTTACTAAAGATTGGAATACAATATTACGATCGAAAAATGAGAAAAGGTTTTTCTTTAATAACACTAACCTCTATTTTAACCCAATTACAGTTCAAGAAGCTTTAAATCGAGAGGATGGTGACAAGTGGTTGAACTCTATGAAAGTTGAGTACGACATGCTAATGTCCAATGGCACATGGGAGCTTTCTATACTTCCTAGTAATCGTAGAGCTATAAATTCCAAATGGGTGTTCAACATAAAGCGCAACAAGAACGGAGAAATAGAGCGATATAAATCAAGACTGGTTGCGAAAGGATGCAGTCAGAGATTTGGTATTGACTATAAGGAGACATTTTCTCCTGTAGTCCGTTATTCTTCTATTCGGTTAATTTTGGCCTTGGCTGCCGAGTTGAATCTTTTTATTCACCAGATAGATGTAACCTCAGCTTATTTAAACGGCGTGCTGGAAGAAGAGGTGTATATGCAGCAACCTGAAGGTTTTGTGGACAAAAATAATCCTCACATGGTCTGCAAGCTGAAGAAAACCTTGTACGGATTAAAACAGTCGGGACGCAAATGGAACAGCGAGATAGATGGAGCGTTGAAGAAGATTGGATTCTCAAGATGCATTGGAGACTCATGCGTCTATACCAAAAGCGAGGGAAAGACTATCAATATTGTTGCGGTGTACGTTGATGACATCCTTCTGGCTTGCTCAAGTGTGGAAAATTTAGAAGCAATCAAACATGAAATAGGTCTTCAATTTGATATTGTAGACAAGGGTCCAGCCGAGCACTTCTTGGGAATGGAAATCAGCCGAAAAGGAAGTTCTGTGCAAATTTCTTCAATACAATTTATTAAAAATTTGCTCCGAGATATGGGTATGGAAGAATGCAGGACAAGTTCTACTCCATTGGACCCGGGTAGCAAGTTCAAAAGATGTGTAGATTGTTCCAACTGTAAAAAAGTGGATCCAAAACAGTACCAGTCAATCATCGGCTCATTGATGTACTTGGGCATTTCTACTCGCCCTGACATTATGCATTCAGTGTGCAAGCTTGCACAATTTAATGTCAATCCACACATGGAGCATTTAACTGCTGCAAAGCACATTGTAAGATATTTGAAAACTACTTTAAATTTAAAATTAACGTATTTTCAGAGTGGGGAGAGACTAAGAGGGTTTGCAGATGCAGATTGGGCTGGTAGTTGCGACGATAGAAAATCGTTTACTGGCTTCACTTTTCTCTTGGCGGGAGCAGCTATAAATTGGGAAAGCCGAAAACAAAAATCCGTCGCACTCAGCAGTACCGAGGCTGAATATGTAGCCCTCTCATCAGCTGCGAAGGAAGTTATCCATCTGAAGACTCTTTTGGAAGACTTGCGGCTTTCAAAACTTTGCGACGGCCCAATAGATCTCTTCGGTGATAATTTAAGTGCACAACAGATCGTCAAAAACCCTGTGCACCACTCCCGAACAAAGCACATTGACATTAAGTTTCACCATGTTCGCGACCTATCAGAGAAAGAAGTCATCGCTGTGAAATATATACCTACTGGTGAGATGGTTGCAGACGTTTTCACCAAAAATCTTATGAAAACCAAACATTGTTATTTTGTTAAAAAGTTAGGCCTTATTTGAATTTAATATCATATTGTATAACACTTTTACTTTGAATTAGTATGCGTATAGTTTTGAGGGAAAGTGTTAATATTAGTTTGAAATCAAATCTATACTCCTCTTAAATTTCTGTATAACATTATACATTCACACATACTACATAAATATACATGCTACATAATTTACATTGCCTATTACATATATAATATTAATAATATGAAATGGAATTGAAACGAATTAATTGTAATGATGACAATGTACTTGAATTCTTAGTCGTAATTAAACTTTTACTCAACAAAGGTCGTGGTGTTTTTCTTTCAATCCCTAACAATATCCTTACCATTTTTGTCATTAAAGGTACCTCAGGTTACTCCACTACATGTGCGTAAATTCTCGTCAGAATCGTTTTGAAGATTATTGTGTTCAAACATGTATGTATGTTTCTTAGCAAATAAACAACCACCTGAGCAACTTTAAATTGTTGCGATATTAAGGACAAACACTCCAATTTAATTATTATGTAAATAAAACCTGGCATCGCGATGCATCGTTTCAATCGCATTATTGCATTTTTAAAAGTGCATTATTGTGGTTTAAGGGCCGTCATAAGGCTGCAAGGTTGATGGCATAAAATTTGAACTAATAAAAAGTAAGGTAGGCATAAAACACTTTTATTTGTTGCATCTTTAAAATACATTGTGTTGGTCAAAGGGTCGGCCGTGGCATCGCTGCCTTGTTGGTGGTATGTAGTTTGCACGGCCCTACGAACTAACTCCCAAATGACTTAACTCCCACTAGTCGAAATGAACTAACTACCATCAAATTTTTTGGTGCGACTTAGTTCATAAAGTTGGGAGTTAATTTATTGGGGACTTAGTTTATTATGAACAAAGTCCCATTGAACTAACTCCCACCAGGAACAAAGTGGGAGTTAGTTCATTTTTATTTTTGCGAGAGAGCAACAACTAAGCTAAAAGTAGGAGTTAGTTCATTTTGTCAAAAATTGAATTTTTGATAATTTTTAAGTTATTGTAACGGAGTTCAGATTTGAACTGGAGATAAATACACCGTTAGGAGATTTGGCATAACAGTTTTCAATGCGTTTCGAAGACCAGCTTCATAGTCCGTCATAAAACTTTTTGCCTGAAATTTGAAAATACTTTCATATCTGTAACTAAACAAATGGGTACAACAATCCCGACTTTTTTATCCATCAGTATAAAGAAAAAAGGATAGATCTGCAAAAAATGTATGTTCCTTAATTAGATCATAAAAAAATAATGACAGTTTCAAAGACCAGCTTCATAGTCCGTCATTAAACTTTTTGCCTCAAATTTGAAAATACTTTCATATCTGTAACTAAACAAATGGGTACAACAATCCCGAATTTTTTATCCATCAGTTTGAAGAAAAAAGGATAGATCTGCAAAAAATGTATGTTCCTTAATTAGATCATAAAAAAATAATGACAGTGAAGGCTCGGTGCAGGGGGGGGCGCGCGCCCGTGACCACATGCCCACATTAATGAAATAATAAAAAGTGAAAACCCAGGGAAGGCGCGTGGGGCGGGGGGGGGGGGGCACGAGCGCTCGCACCCGTTCGCACGTGCTGCGCCGGTACGCGCTTGCACGCTCCCGCATGCGCGTGCCATGCCCGTCCGCGCGTGCCGCGCCCATCCACACGTCCGCGCGTGCAAACACACCGGCCGGCGCGCACGCACGTACCGGCGCAGCACGCGTGGACGGGCGCGGGCGCTCGTGCCCCCTCCCCCCCGCGCCGAGCCTTCCCTGGGTTTTCACTTTTTATTATTTCATTAATGTGGGCATGTGGTCACGGGCGCGCGCCCCCCCCTGCACCGAGCCTTCACTGTCATTATTTTTTTATGATCTAATTAAGGAACAGACATTTTTTGCAGATCTATCCTTTTTTCTTTATACTGATGGATAAAAAATTCGGGATTGTTGTACCCATTTGTTTAGTTACAGATATGAAAGTATTTTCAAATTTGAGGCAAAAAGTTTTATGACGGACTATGAAGCTGGTCTTTGAAACGCATTGAAAACTGTTATGCCAAATGCAATAGTTAATGGATGTTGGTTTCATTTTTGCCAAGCTTTGCGATTAAAGCTGTTTGGGACTTAGTTCCTTTGAGAAATTTTATTTATGTTTTATTTCTTAGTGAGGCGGCATATCGCCCATATGAAGCATGATTGTGCACTTTGTGATAAAAGCAAATAATTTTAATCATTGTTGGCACATTATAAAAGAATGATTTAAAGACATTGGGCCACTTCGTATCTCCGCCCATTTAGGTGGGCGGGGCAATTTTGTTTTGAAAATTACTTGAAATGGAAAAAAAATTATACAAAAATAACGACAACACTTACAATATTTTGCTATATCTTTTCTGAAAGCCAAAACGACATTCTTAAATTATGTTTTTAAATTAAGTTATTTGAGCAATTAGTTTTCGAAAAAATCATTTTCAAACTCAAAGTTTTGAAAAAAAAAAATTTTGAAAAAAATGTATACTGATTTTTTTTAACTTTGCGTAGTTATATTAAAATTAAATTTTTATTTGTCAGTGCTCCTATCAATTCTAGGTCGAATTTTGAAAACCAATTTCTTTTAAGTCCCTTAGTTTTTGAAAAAAATTGAAAATTATAAAAACAATTTTTTTTCGAAGACAAATTTATTTTTGAGTATTTGTCTAATTTATAACGTAATTTTTGATCAAAAACACCCTGAATTTGTACCTATTGACAAAAACAATAGTATAGTCCAGTAACTGTCAAATCCCTTCCCTCGTCAAAAAAAAATATATATATAAGAGTAAGAAACCTCATATGACAATTATTTTTATTTAATGACTTAACACAAATAAAAAATAGAAAGCAACAATTCAATTTAACGACACTTTGTAACCAATTAGGTTAAAACATGCTAAATAATAATACATAATCCACTTAAAATAATATATTGTAAGACCGGCTTATACTAGATATTTATAAATAATACATAATGTGCATGTATGTTAACACTTGTGTAAAAGTTTGCGAAACCTTATCGAAATTCTACCCTGCCACAGGCATGTTTTTAAATCAATTATCTTCATATTAAACAACATCGTGAAGGTCGTATTCATCGGTGCCCTTTGGTTAATGAGCACAGACGTGATCGGCGCAATAACCACATAGAGCTGCTCAGTGGTGTTTTCCCCGAAAAAAGTGTAACACGTTGAACTTCGAGATTTTCAACCAGACATAGCTTGTGTTAGGTTAGGTATGGAGGGGCGTGCACAGAGGATGTTGCGTACAAGGGGGCCTATTGGTCCATTGTGATCCCTTTAAAAAAAACTATTGGTTCACACAGACTGGTTCGTTTGCGAGCCAGCCTGTGCTTTCTATGAATTTTCCTGTTTGCCATTCAGACATGCGCTAGATAGTCCTGTTCTTCAACAACCCTGTTTCCAAAGTAACGGAGGCGATTTGTGTGGAGGTTTCAACAGTCGCAAAGTAAGTGTTTAATGGTTGGTAATGGTTGGAAATTGGGTGTGAAAACACTCAGTCTGGTGGCCATTGTGCCAATGGCGCAATGACCCGTTAGTACATCTATCAAGATTCTAATATTCTTTTTACTCAGCGATAAAATATACTGAGTTTTCTTTTCATTAATTCTAGGCCTTAAACTTCTAGAGATAACGCACTAGTTCCTGGACATCCAGGAGTTATTGGGTACGTTCAGACAACCCAAGGGACTAGAAATTAAGGCAAGTTTCTAGTCTCTGATTCGTCAGCTGCCAAAATATTGCATTCCAATTAAGGCAACTCTATTGGAAAGTTGACTGGAAAGTAAGTCAAGAAAAATCTCCCTTAATATCTAGTCAAGTGCACTTGTGTCAGAATATCAGCTGATTATATTTGGTAATTAAACAGAAAGCTGAACTTATTATTTTCTGATTTAATAATTTTTTTGCACGTTCATTTTTACCATTTTGTGGGAAGATTCTTTATCAAATACGAAAAAGAAAATTATTAACTGCATGATAAGTAAACAAAATATAAGTTTTGTATGAGATTCGTTAATTTAATGTTTGGTTTCCTAAGACAAAAATCAAATAGGTAGTCTTGAAAAACTTTTTTTCAAAAAGCTTTTTTATTACAACTCGTTAAGGGTTTATTTCAGGTGTGAGGTTTTTCTTAGATAAAATACACTCGGTACTTTCTTCACTATCAACTGAAGGTAAATGTTTGAAGTAAAGTTCCAAGTTTGACATTTCAAAAAAACCTAGTTACCTTGGTCAAATTTGCGTTCAACGAGTGCAGTTGACTGAATATCAAGTCCCTTGGGTCGTCTGAACGTACCCATTGATTTGCCCTTTCGTTATTAGGTCTATTCTACTTTTAATCACGCCGATTGAGACGTCTGGTCCCTTTTCTAATTAGCTACTACTATTTCTATTTGATACTGACCTTTTCCTTGCAAGTTCATCTTCTATTCCTTTCTTTATTGTTATGTCCAGGAACCCAGCAAAGTTTGACTTGGTTATTGTTACAAATATTATTCGGTACTCCTCAGCATATTTCTACTGTCTTGGATCTTATAGTCTCACTTGCTATTGCTTTGATAGCAGCTTGGCTGTCCACGAAAAATGTAATCTCCGAAGAGCTCAGTATCCTTGTCTACCATTGGACATAATAGGGACTTTTTTAATTTGACATAGTGGCTACATTTTTACAAGCCGTTTGAGGAAATTGCTCTTCTTGTATCTTTGACTACATGTGTGGTTGCCCATGATTCATGAAAGCTGATCAAACTTAGGAACGCTGAAGGTTTAAAAGCCATGAAAGCGATATTTGGTCAGCGTTTCAGCGATGTTCATTAAAGAGGTAAGATTAAGTTCGTGCACTTGTAAGTTTGATCAAGACGACAAAAATCGACACTAATGTGCAAATAAACCCACACCAACTGAGGTACGAACTAGTTGCAAAGCCCCAAACTCTCTCTCATGGTATACGGTTCTGCGAAAAGGTACAAGAACAACTCATCTCACTCTTTTAAAAAAGTTTTCAGCCTGTGGGCAAACTTATTTTGTTTTGTTCTTGGTTTCTGTTCTTTGACCAGAGGACACCGATGAATACGACCCCAACGATGTTGTTTGATATGAAGATAATTGATTAAAAAACATGCCTGTGGCAGGGTAGAATTTCGATAAGGTTTCACAAACTTGTACACAAGTGTTAACATACATGCACATTATGTATTATTTATAAATATCTAGTATAAGCCGGTCTTACAATATATTATTTTAAGTGGATTATGAATTATTATTTAGCATGTTTTAACCTAATTTGTAACAAAGTGTCTTTAAATTGAATTGTTGCTTTCTATTTTTTATTTGTGTTAAGTCATTAAATAAAAATAATTGTCATATGAGTTTTCTTACTCTTATATATATATATTTTTTTGACGAGGGAAGGGATTTGACAGTTACTGGTCTATATTGTTGTTTTTGTCAATAGGTACAAATTCAGGGTGTTTTTGATCAAAAATTACGTTATGAATTAGACAAATACGAAAAAAAAAGTTTGTCTTCGAAAAAAATGGTTTTTATAATTTTCAATTTTTTTTCAAAACTTAAAAGAAATTGGTTTTTAAAATTCGACCTAGAATTGATAGGAGCACTGACAAATAAAAATTTAATTTTAATATAACTACGCAAAGTTTAAAAAAATCAGTATACATTTTTTTCAAAATTTTTTTTTTCAAAACTTTGAGTTTGAAAATGATTTTTTCGAAAACTAATTACTCAAATAACTTAATTTAAAAACAGAATTTAAGAATGTCGTTTTGGCTTTCAGAAAAGATATAGCAAAATATTGTAAGTGTTGTCGTAATTTTTGTATAATTTTTTTTCCATTTCAAGTAATTTTCAAAACAAAATTGCCCCGCCCACTTAAATGGCGGAGATACGAAGTGGCCCAATATCTTAAAATCATTCTTTTATAAAGTGCCAACAATGATTAAAATTATTTGCTTTTATCACAAAGTGCACAATTGAGTAGCTAAGCCGCCCCACTACTGGGAGTTTGTTCATTTGGGACTTTGTTCATTGTTCGGGTGCGTATGAAAATGACCCTCAGGTGCTGGTTAAAAGATATTGCTCCGACGTAGTCGATACAAAAAAACGTAGTTTTAAATTTTGAATAATTTCTTTATTTCTAATAATGAACTTACTTCGATGAAGGTTAATACAAGAAGAGATCGATATATAGTAATCTGATAGGCAGGAAGGTATACATTTAAGGTGTGGTGAGTAAAATTTACAATTAGAAGCGACATCTTTGTGTCGTAATAGAAAACTACAGTAGAACATTTTCTAGCAAATCTATTACATAATTCTGTTGTAAACATTCCGGCCCCCTTGCAGCAACGCATGATGCAAAGACGCTCCTGGTACTATATTAATCGCATCACAAATAGACACAATTCAAAATTGTGATTACTTAAATAAAATAATAAAGTGATTCTTAACAAAAGAATAATGCATAGTTACAATTCAAAATTCAAATAAAAATAATAATAAAAAAAAAAAAAAAAAAAAAAAACTTTAATAAAGCGAGCATAAAATAGTCTAAAGTCAGTGCAAGAAATTGGATTTTACAATTTGAGTTTAAGAATCTAGAAAAGAAAAAGATCTGAATGGCTGGAAATGTAAACATACGAATAGGCTTTCTACTCAGTGGTAAGTACGCAAAGCTTAACGATTGGACGGGTCACAATACCATATTGTGTTCTAACATCGGCAACGCGAACGTGGTTATCTATTCCCGAATAAACATTGATGACACGACCTAGGCGCCATTCGTTGGGAGGTAGATTTTCGTTTTTTATTACAACTAAATCATTTTCTTTTACATTTTCCTTGGGACCACCGCGGAGGAAGTGGCCTGGAGTTAGAGGCAAAATGTCTTCAGAATTGTCTGACATTGGAGAAATTGGCCGAGAGTTGAGGCATGCCTCAATTCTAGCTAGGAGTGTAGAGAACTCTTCAAACGTATATTTGTGATCAGCAGCAATTTTTCGGAAATGTTTTTTGAAGCTTTTAACCCCAGCTTCCCACAAACCGCCCATGTGAGGCGCACCGGGTGGAATGAACTTCCATTCCAAATTGCGGTCATTATACATGTTGGAAGCAATTGCGGGAAGAGATTGTTTAAAGGCATTGAAATCATCCGCAATGATTTTGCTAGCACCGACTAAATTTGTACCATTGTCGGAGAAAATGGTTTGTGGCATACCTCGACGTGCAATAAAGCGGCTCAACGCTCCTAAGAACGACTGACTTGAGAGGTCACTTGTGGCCTCCAAGTGAATAGCTTTCGTAGAAAAGCATATGAATAAGCACACATATCCCTTGGATAAGCGGCAACTACGACCTGAAAATGTTTTGAGCATAAATGGACCTGCAAAATCCAACCCAGTATTAGTGAATGGCAATGAAATCTCTGTCCGTTCAATGGGCAGAGCTGCCATTATTTGCTGTCTCATTTCTTTTCTATGAATAGTGCAAACTTTGCAAAAACGAATAAGTTTCTTAACCAAATTTTTCAATCTCGGAATATAGTACTCACACCTTGTTAAACGTAAAACTAGTTGGTTTTCACCATGAAGTGAAATTTTATGAATGAATTCAATGATGAGTGTTGAAATGTGAGCTTGGTACGGTAAAATTATAGGGTACCTTTCGTTATAAGAAAGTGAAGAGTTAGCTAATCTTCCATTAACTCGAAGGATTTTTTTGGAGTCCATCAACGGATTAAGGTTTGCTAAAACGCTTTTAGCTGGAATCCGTTCGCCTTTAGAAAGTGCCGAGTACTCAACGGGATAGTACATCGATTGGGTTAATCTTAGAATAAGATTTTTTGAACGAAGATGTTCTTCGTATGTTAAATTCTTAGAACGATAATTGAATTCGGATCTCAATTTTGGATGGGTTCGATGGTAAAAACGAAGAATGTAAGATACTACATTTAAAGCTTTTGGCAAAGAAGAGAATTTCTGGATAATAGTTTCGATGCTTAAAACGTTCACATTTGTGTGATTTGCCTTGATTGGTCTTTTTTCCAAGTCTTTTTCTTTTGGACATTCAAAAAGTGATCTTGGCCAGAACTCTTCAGACTTACTAAGCCATGATGGACCTGTCCACCAAAGGCTACTTGCTTTGAGTTGAGCCGGGGTCAACCCTCGAGTAGCAAGGTCAGCTGGGTTGTCAACTGAACGAACATGCATCCATTCTGTGTTAGAGGTACTTTCTTGTATGAGCGATACTCTGTTGCCAACAAATGTAGCCCATGTGCTAGAAGGTTTTTCTAACCAACATAAAACAATGGAGCTATCTGTCCACAAAAAAAGTTTATAGTCTTGACAGTTGAGTTGAGGAAGAACTTTTTTAACGAGGTTGGCAAGAAGCAAAGCGCCGCATAATTCCAGTCGTGGTACTGAGAGTTTTTTCACCGGGGCTACTTTGGTTTTTGCACAGAGAAGGTGACTTGACCAAGTGTGAATGTCTGTCTGAATACGCAAATATAGAGTGGCAGCGTAGGCACTCTCAGACGCATCAGAGAATCCATGGATTTGGATTGAATTTGAGTTCGGAGTATATTGAATCCATCTCGGTACTCTGATGGACTCAATTTCGGAAAAGTTATCGAAGAATTGCTGCCAGCGATGACACGTTAGGGGCGTAAGATTTTCGTCCCAAGACGTCCCATCCTGCCAGACTTGCTGCATTATAATTTTAGCAGTGATGATTACCGGTGATAACCATCCTGCTGGGTCAAATAACCGAGCAATAACCGAAAGCACAGCTCTTTTAGTTGTTTGAAAATCGAACCTTTGAACGAAGAAAGAAAAGGAATCAGTTTTAGCATTCCATTGAATGCCGAGGGTCTTCGTGTTACTTTTGTCTTCAAATTTGAGAAGCTCCTGATTGTAGAGATCATATAACGGAAAATTGTTTATAAGTTCAGGACAGTTCGCTGTCCATTTGCGGAGTGAAAACCCAGCTGAACTTAAAGCCCTTATAAGTTCGCTTTGAGTTCTTAATGCTATATCGAGATCGTGTGCTCCTGACAAAACGTCATCAACGTAAAAGTCGTTTTGCAAGACCGAAGAAGCGAGTGGAAAAGACTCTTTAACGTCACCAGCGAGTCTTTTTAAAGTTTTTAAAGCAAGGTAAGGAGCGCAATTCAACCCAAACGTGACCGTGTTGAGCTCATAGTCATGGATTTCACCATTTTGTGATTCACGAAATAATATCCGCTGAAAGGGTGTATGCTCCGGATGAACCTTTATTTGGCGGTACATTTTTTCAATGTCCGCATTGAAGACGTATCGAAAGAAACGCCAACGCAAAATAAGTGTCATCAAATCCGATTGCAGTACAGGACCGGGGTGTAAAATGTCATTGAGACTAGTACCATTACTTGTTGCGTTAGATGCATTAAAAACTACTCGTAGCTTCGTACTTATGCTATCTGGTTTTAAAACCGCATGATGCGGTAGATAGAAAGAATTCATTTGATGATCGTGATATGGTATAACTCTGTGCATATGCTGAAGATCGATATACTCTCGAAGCACATTATTGTATTGAGATTGAACTTCAGGATTTTTAGACAGAGAGAATTCGTTGCGTTTGAATTGCTTGAGTGCGATGTTTCTGGATCGGCCAAGTATTGGCGTTGGTTGTTTAAAAGGCAGTTTAACCATGTAACGACCGTTGACATCTCTGCTGGTGGTAGCAGCGTAATAATCCTCGCAATATTGCTCAGATGCGGAAAGATTTTTGGAGTCAGGGACTTCCTCAACTTTCCAAAATTCTGAAATTTGTTGATCGAAAGAAGTCTCGTTGAGACATGATACAATTGTCGAAAAACTTTGTAT
This sequence comes from Dasysyrphus tricinctus, assembly GCA_963921185.1. Lineage (NCBI taxonomy): Eukaryota > Metazoa > Arthropoda > Insecta > Diptera > Syrphidae > Dasysyrphus > Dasysyrphus tricinctus. Next base: position 281,549,648 of record OY992530.1, on the reverse strand, counting down.
GTCTTTAGATTGTAAGGGCCCTGAGAGAATCCAGCCAAAAATGGTATTTTGACCAAGCAAGGACCCAAAAACTTGATATTTAACACCTTCTCTTATAATGGAAGGGTATAAGTCGGCACCAATAACAAGGTCAATTACGGAGCTCTCGTAAAAGAATGGATCCGCAAAGCTAAAATCTATGGAGCATATTTCAGTTGGATTTATCTCACATGAAGGAAGATTACCTGTAAGGCGTTTCAAAACATATGCTGTAGCTGCCAAAGTAGATTTTTCGTATTTTGAACCTAGAACAAGGGAACATATTTTAGAGGATATAGCAGTAACCACGTCGCTCATGCCCGATATTGAGGCTTGAACTGGCTTCACTGGAAGATTCAATCTTCTTTGGGCATGTTCACTAATAAACGAAACTTCCGAGGCAGGGTCAACTAAGGCTCTGAGCGTAAACTGATCGCCTAAATGATGAACATCAACAAGAGCGGTTGCCAAAAGTATCTTGCTGTTGTGTCGAGAAACGTAAGTTTGAATTTGCACAGGGTTAGCAGCAGTGGACTGTATAGAAGGGTTTGTATTTTGTTTGGAGTTAGGAATAGGAACTGGGGAATTGTTAACATGTAAAAGCGTGTGATGTCTTTGTGAGCATTGCATGCAAGAGTATCTACTTCGACAATCAGTAGTTAAATGACTTGGAGATAGACAATTTGCACAATAATTCAAAGACTTAGCCATAGTTGATCTTTCATCAACTGACATTTTTGTAAACTTTGGACAAAATCGCAAATGGTGATAGCCTTTACAAAGTTTACATTGGGAATCGTTGTTTGATTTTACGTGAAATGCTTTATGTTGTTGTTTTTTTGATGGCAAGGATTTAGCAGGTTTAGGGGTTGAAGAAGGTGGAACTTTTCCACATTTTATATCTGACACGGTTTCTAAAATACGATAGCGATGGGTTAAGAATGAATCCATGTCTTTCCATGTAGGAATATCGCATGGTTTTCGAACTGATTGTTCCCACAAAGATAAGGTTACTTCCGGTAACCGACTTGAACACAGATAGACCAGAATTGGATCCCAAGATTCGGTTGATATCTTATGGCTGTTAAGATTTGAAATTGCGTCATTAATTTGACGTTGAATGTCTTTAATTTGTTTGCTAGATTCACAGGTGATTGAAGGTAAATTGAACAGGGTTTTGAGTTGGTTATTAACCAAAATTCGTTTGTTTTCATATTGGTCTGCCAGAGCAGCCCAAGCCAATTCAAAATTGTCAGCGGTAAGTGGAAACTTGGAAACTATGTTTAAGGCATTGCCTGTTGTTTTGGCACGAAGGTGAAAAAGCTTTTGAACGGAGCAAAGTTTCGGATGCTTAATATACACGGCCGTGAACATGTCCCTAAAGGACGGCCAGGTTAAATAATCACCAGAAAATGTTTCAGTGTCGCATGCTGGAACTTTAATGCATTGAGAAGAGGACGATTCAAGGTTAACGGATGGAGAAGTAGAATTATCACTTTTAATTATTTTTATTTTTTTGATATTTTCTATTATTTCTGCCAAACAATGAATATATGTTGCAGAAGAAGACCTATATTTTGCTTTAAGTGTTTCTAAATATTGTGCATCACCTTCACCCTCGTTTGCAATGGGTTGGAGGCATAGTCCGTGGCACTGTTTAACTTGAAGCCAGAGATTGTTTAATTCAACCTTATGTGCTTCTAACGAGCTTTCTGTCTGATCGGTCAATATTAAATCTTGATAATTAGTTTGAAATATTACTAGATCATCGGTAGAAACAATAAAATCGTCTAGAACTGTCATGATGGTTTGAAATTATGTTATCGTAAAATAACACGAGAAATATTGAAAAGGGCAATCAACAAATGAAGAGAGACTCACCCAATAAAATGCAATGAAAATTATCCCAAGAATAACACAAGAGTCGTGTGTAAACAAAATCACTTTTTTTTTTGTATAAACGTTACTTTGCAGGTTGTCCAAAACGGTAAACCCCAGTACTAAGCACGTTTTGAATTTACTGTACACTTTTCACAGCACAATGTTAAAACACAAGACGGTATATGGTACCGTTACCTATATGATTTAAATAGTTGGATTTTAATGATTTCCAAAAAAAAAAATAGAAAAAATGCTAATGAAACCCGATTTATACGTTACCACGATTAAGAAAACCTATTTTTATGAACTTTCAGCACTTCGATCTGTACATTCATACATATATATATATAATTTTTTGATTATTATAAATTTTTTATAAGTAAAATTACGAGAAAAAAAAATATATTAAGAGCTACATATTATACTTGCACTTATGTACTTTAGAGATATGTATGCACGCACCTGATAGTAAAAAAGAACTGACTAAACTGGAACTGGGTCAGCGTCTTTGATGTCTTCAAGGGCAAACGATTTTTGGCTTCTTTTCTGGTTCTCTCTTTGCAGCGGCGAATTCGTGGGTGGTTACTTTTAATGTGTGTGTGAGCTTGTGATGAATGGCTTGATGATCCTCTCGCGAAGCGAATGATTGATTAGATGTTGTACATAATATGAACTTGAAAGTTTTTTATGCACTTTTGACCACGTGCTCACTTATGTACTGATGGACACTGGAACTGATGTATGTATGATTGATTTCAATTTGCGCGGGAGTTTTTTACCCCATGCAAAGTAGTTTTTTACAGGTGAATTTAAAGATGAATTTCTCTTACAGTAGATGACGGTAAATAGATTTGGTATTGATTGACCAAATTAACGAATAATTGCAGGAAATTTTAGGATTTTTGCGAATGATGAATCGTGGATTCTCCTTGGTTTATCGGTGATGATAAATCAGTTTTCGCAAGGATTCCTTAAGATGATCGTAGATTATCTTTGATTGTCGTTGATAATCGTGTGAAGCAAGGATTGCGATAATTTCTTCTTGATGTAGGTATTCGGAGAATGGTTTTGCAAGATATTTGGTTATCTTCGTAAAAGCTTTGAAGATGATGATGTCCAAATAATAAGAGATAAAACGTGGTTTCTTCTTATTATCCGGTTCGACTGGACCAAAATGTTCGGGTGCGTATGAAAATGACCCTCAGGTGCTGGTTAAAAGATATTGCTCCGACGTAGTCGATACAAAAAAACGTAGTTTTAAATTTTGAACAATTTCTTTATTTCTAATAATGAACTTACTTCGATGAAGGTTAATACAAGAAGAGATCGATATATAGTAATCTGATAGGCAGGAAGGTATACATTTAAGGTGTGGTGAGTAAAATTTACAATTAGAAGCGACATCTTTGTGTCGTAATAGAAAACTACAGTAGAACATTTTCTAGCAAATCTATTACATAATTCTGTTGTAAACATTCATAATGAACTAAGTCCCACTGCTGGGACTTAGTTCATCTTCATTTTGGAACTTAGTTCATTAAACGGTTGGGATTTAGTTCTTAAAAAAAATGGGAGTTAGTAAATATGAACTAAGTACCACTTTTTTTGGGAGTTGGTTCATTGGGAGTTAGTTCGTAGTGCCGTTTGCACAGATTCAAACAATAAGTCGACAAAAATTTTACAATAAAATTATTGTTCTAATTTAATTGTCTGACACTTTTAAAATCTATTATTTCTACTTGTTTATAATTTCCTATAGGTATATAAATTTTTTGTTTCGACATAATTTTCCCTTAATTTCATTCTTTTCTAATGTTTTAAAGATACCGTTTACATTTTTACAATTAAAAGTAGCCTAGGTTACTCCCAGAGTTGTCCACTACATGTACGTAAAGTCCCATTATAATCTGTTCCGCTGTTTTGAAGGTTACCGCGGACAAACAGACAGACAGACAAAAATTTTTTAAATGATGCAGTTATGTTTCTCAGTAAGTAAACAACCACCTAAGCTCAAAAATTTTAAATTATTTCAATATTATCGACAGACACTCCAATTTTATTTATATGTATATAGATGTATAGATTATGGTTTTAAAAATAACTTAAGTGTTTTAAGAACGAGAGTGATATACAAAGATGTCATAAATATGTATACATATGTATAAACAAACTTTCAAATAAAGTCAACGCAAAATTGGAGTTGATTTTTTTTTTTTTTTTTCTATGTCAAGTAAGTTTTAGGAAATTGCCCTTCGTACTTAAACTGATATTATTTTATCTTGTCTGGACCCAAATTGTATGCTCTTCCATTAAGCTGCATCGTATGTGTATACTTGTCAATCCAACCGAGCACCCAAGAGTTGTTATTTGAAAACTTTAAAACTATAACTTAACGGTAAGTACAAAATCTCAATTTTGCACCCCCAATCCTCTAAATATATTCTTTCATTTTCCAAAATTTCAGGCTTCTTTACCTAACCCTCAAAAATACAAAAATCAAAAACTCTTCGAAGTGCAAATAACTGTTACCTAACTCAACCTATATACAAGCCCGATTATTAGTTTGTTCACACCAATTAAAACCTTATAAAAGGAGCGCAAGGATTTTTCCCTCACATTGTGTTAAATGCAATTGATATTTTGTGTATTCAATTACATTTGTGTGTAATGACTACAAAAAAAGTAATCATTACAGGTTTTTTCAATTAGATACTCTTTTTTGTTCAATAACTTTTTTTTCAATTAGATGTAATTAAATCAAGTAATTGTTTTTTTTTCCAATTGCATATAATATGTAATTGGAATTTTCAATTAAAATTACGTGTAATCAGTAATTGAACTTTTTCAACTACAAATTTCACGTAATCGTAATTGACTTTGTTTGTAATGATTACTACCCAACTCTGGTTTTGGGCCCATTTAGCACAATTTTGTTTAAAGGCAGCAGAGCGGCGAGGAATTTGACACTTAATGTATGTGCCCAACTCGCTTGCCAGTACTCTCTCGTGTGACCTAATGGTTAAATACATTGAAACATGGTAAATAAAAAACATGCGACATGTTAATAAGTTAATATTTAAGTGTAATTTTAAATAAAAAGCAATAACAAACTTTGATTTTGTTTGAATTGTATACCACTGACCCCGTTTCTTGCTAAAACAACGTACATACAGAAGTCAAGAAAGGTTTTTCAGACTTTTTTCATTATTAATATTGATAAACTGTGAATATTTCTTATATTTCAATCTCTTAAAACTCTAATACTACACATATTGCGCCCAAAAAATTCCTTTAAAACTCGTTTATTGTTTAACAAAACAGTTTTTATTGATTCCTGAAAAATTCTAAATGTGTGACTTAAGTGGTTTTTGAAATGACCGATTCATTTGTTTTTAGGTGGTAGCGGATGGGAATCGAACCCAGACTTTTGGCATGATTGTCCAAAGCACTAACTAAATTTTCTGGGGAGTGCACAAACAATCCAGAAACTTTATGTGTCAAGAAAAAGTAAATACATAGTATGAAATTGAGTTTTAATCTGTATTTAAGTACTTAAACTGACTCCCAGAGGGGAGTTTGATTGCAATTATCGAGATTATGAGATAGAAAAACTGAATACATATTGTCGGTGTGTTGGTTTAATTCGTTGAGATTACTTACAGAGCTGCTGATGTGTGCGCATATCGGTCAAGAAGCTACCAACAAAATGCTATGGTGAGTTTCGTTGTGAGTTTTCTTGTGACCATTAGGGGGAGAATACCAAAATGTTATCAGGTCACGACAATCCTCACAAGGAGTAGTCACAAGAGTTTGTGACTTGTGATCCCTCACAAGGGGGAGAATCGGTCTATTAATCTAGATTAAACGAGTGAATAATATAGCCGTTACTCTAACCAAGTTTTGTTGATGTATTGGTTCAATACCTACCAAAGGATTTATCTACATTTGTCTATTGTCGTTGTGAAATATGGATACCATGATGTTCATATCAATATTTTTCTGATGATTTTATGTCTTGTCTTGTCTGGCTTGTGCATGTTCAATTATTGTCTATTGCCTTAGTTTGTACCTGTTTTAATTTTGTATTAAAGTTTGTTGATTGCTTAGGTATGTATATATATACATACATAGGTATGCCTTATAGTGCAGGCTTATTAACATATTTTAAATCGAAAAATAGAAAAAATTGTTAACAGCAGTTTAACGATTGAATATGGTGAAGGGGGCTATAAGGAATGTAAAAAAAATCTATTTTTATATCTCAAAAACTAATCGATGGTTATGCTTAAAAAATTGTCCTTATCAAGGATACAACAAGATATGTTTTTACAAAGTTTCATTTAAATTGAACTATTTTTGGAAAAATGAAAAATAAAAAACAAAACGCAGAAAAAAATACAGTTTTTTGCCAAAATCTCGGAAATTTTGAGGTTACGTTAAAAAGTGATATTTGTAAAAGTTGTAGATTTTTGCCGGATCTACAACATTTCTATTGAACAAGTTTCATTTTGGGGTCAACTTTAGTCGGAAAACGCAATAAAACAATTTCCCCCCTCTTTTTCAACCCCCAAAACCCCCCTCCAATTCCATTTCTGGGAAATAGATTTTTTTTACATACCTACCTTATAACCCCCTTCTCCATATTCAACAGTAAAACTGCTGTTAACAATTTTTTTTTTATAAATGTGTAAAAAGCCTGCACTATTAAGCCTTATGATAAAAAAGATTTAAAAACTTGAAATTGAAATAACTTAAAAAAGATTTTATATTATTTGTTTGATTTCTCTGATAACTCCGAAAAAAGCACTGACCAAAATCCGATACAAATATAAAAAATTCTTCACAAGAATGCCTCGTGCTAGCCAACAGCCCTTAAATCGGTTGTTTTAGGATGAATTGGGATATGTTCATCGGTCTGAAAGAGTCTGAAATCGCGCTTTAGCCCAAACAATCAAGCGAGTTTATCATGCTGACAGCCATATTATTTAAGGAGGTTTTTTGTTACCTTAAGTACCAGCAAAGTGCCAAAAATTTTTACAATATCATCGAACTCAGCTACCTCACCAGCTTAAATCAGAGATTAAACAGCAACGGGAGTTTATCAAAGGGCACGGTAGTGTCCAGCCAAGTTCGCGGCACTACACCCTTTTTACAGGAACAAACTCAAGCGATTTTCAACCCACTTCTAACTTCAGTACCAATAAAGTCAGAAACTTCAAATTCGAATTGTTTGCTTAGGTAATCAAGCACAGCTGGCTCACCAAATTTCAACTCTTTGGCATTAGTATTTTCCGAGATATAGGACTTACAAAATTGCAAAAACCGTAACTGACTGACAGACTCACTGACAGATCATCTAAACTATGAAGCACTTCCCAATATCGTAGAAGCTTGAAGTTTCGCACAACGGTAGGCCTTTTGGTGCATACTAAGGAAAAAATCGAAAATCTGAAATTTTCTATTTAAGGGGCGTGGCATCCACCCACTTTCTTAAAAATTCTTATGAATTATATGGAGCACTTCCGATTGTTGTAGAACTATGAAAATTGGTAGGTCGGTAGGGCTTGAAGTACTTAGAAAAGAAAGAAAAAAATTGAAAAATTGGAATTTTCAATCCATGGGGGCGTGGCATCCACCCACATTCTAAAAAATTCTTATAAATTATATGGAGCACTTCTGATTGTTGTAAAACGATGAAAATTGGTAGGTCTGTAGGGCTTGAAGTACTTTGAAAGAAAAAATTGAAAAATTGGAAGTTATAATTCAGGGGGCGTTGCATCCACCCGCTTTCTCAAAAATTCTTATAAACTATATGAAGCTCTTTTGATTGTTGTAGAACGATGAAAATTGGTAGGTTGGTAGGGCTTGAAGTATGCAGAGAGAAAAAGATTGAAAAATTGGAATTTTCCATTCAGGGGCGTGGCATCCACCCACATTCTTAAAAAGTCTTATTAATTACATGGAGCACTTTCGATTGTTGTAGCACGATGAAAATTGGTAGATCGGTAGGGCTTGAGGTAGGTACTTTGAAAGAAAAAAATCGAAAATTTGGAATTTTCCATTCAGGGGGCGTGCCATCCACCTACTTTATCAGACTTACTATTATTTATATGGAGCACTTTCGGTTGTCATAGAATTATGAAACTTTGTAGAGCGGTAGGACTTGATTTTCACCTAGCAAAATAAATCCTTGCAAAAAGGAGTGAAATCGCAACAAAAACATAAATGTTAAAAAAAGAGCCAAGTTCTTATATGTACAACAAACCTGTGCGTAAATAGCCTGTCAAAAAAAATAATGAAATCTAAAATATATGCCAAGTTTTAAGTTCATGAAGTTTAACATCAAATATCTTAAGTAGAGTAATATCGAAACAGTTCCTAATCATGGCAGAAACTTAGTATTTTATGAAATTTATTTATTAAATGAGGAATTGTGGTGCAGGACAAGTCAAGAGCGGCTGGACGTCGACATAAGAAAGCGTAAATGGCGTTGGATTGGTCACACACTGAGGAAACCAAACGATGAAATTGCAAAGCAGTACTTTGAATGGAATCCTCAGGGAGCACGGCGGTGGGTTGGAAGACCAAGAACAACATGGAAGTTGTGATGCTTTTTTAGTTTCCAGCTGAGGTAGGCCAGCGGGGTCCAGGGTTTAACCGTAGAAAGCAAGGAAAACTAGGTTTGAGTAAGATTTAGAACTCCAATATATTTTTATTTTTATTTTTGTTATTCTTAACACGGTATTCTTATTTTATATTTTCTTACTTTACAAAATATTATTATTTATGCTAACATGGTATTTCATATACTTGACAATTCGTAATTTTTCTTAAAATAAAATAACATAATAATATGATAAAAGTACTTCGTATAAGCAAGGTGGGAATGGTTCCCTGGTCTGTCTGAAGCTCAAGGCAGCGTAGATTGGGACGTACTCCCTAGCACTTGAAACGAACGACAGAACAAAGTTATAGTCGGCGGAGCAGCGAAGGAACGGGTTCGCTAGTCTGACCGAAGCTCAAGGCAGCGTAGATTGGGACGTACTCCCTAGCACTTGAAGCAAAACGGCAGAACTAAATTATAGTCGGCGGAGCAGCGAAGGGACGGTTTTGCTAGTCTAACCGAAGCTCAAGGCAGCGTAGATTGGGACGTACTCCCTAGCACTTGAAGCAGACGGCAGAACAAAATTTAAGTCGGCGGAAGAGCGAAGGGACGGGTTCGCTAGTCTAACCGAAGCTCAAGGCAGCGTAGATTGGGACGTACTCCCTAGCACTTGAAGCAGACGGCAGAACAAAATTTAAGTCGGCGGAAGAGCGAAGGAACGGTTCGCTAGTCTAACCGAAGCTCAAGGCAGCGTAGATTGGGACGTACTCCCTAGCACTTGTAGCGGACGGCAGAACAAAATTTAAGTCGGCGGAGGAGCGAAGGAACGGGTTCGCTAGTCTAACCGAAGCTCAAGGCAGCGTAGATTGGGACGTACTCCCTAGCACTTGAAGCAGACGGCAGAACAAAATTTAAGTCGGCGGAGGAGCGAAGGAACGGGTTCGCTAGTCTAACCGAAGCTCAAGGCAGCGTAGATTGGGACGTACTCCCTAGCACTTGTAGCGGACGGCAGAACAAAATTTAAGTCGGCGGAGGAGCGAAGGAACGGGTTCGCTAGTCTAACCGAAGCTCAAGGCAGCGTAGATTGGGACGTACTCCCTAGCACTTGTAGCGGACGGCAGAACAAAATTTAAGTCGGCGGAGGAGCGAAGGAACGGGTTCGCTAGTCTAACCGAAGCTCAAGGCAGCGTAGATTGGGACGTACTCCCTAGCACTTGTAGCGGACGGCAGGACAAAATTTAAGTCGGCGGAGGAGCGAAGGAACGGGTTCGCTAGTCTAACCGAAGCTCAAGGCAGCGTAGATTGGGACGTACTCCCTAGCACTTGAAGCAGACGGCAGAACAAAATTTAGAAGGAGGCGAAGAGGGGGGGGGGATATTTTACGGCGTAAGCCAAAAAGTTTTGAAGCTTCTAACTGGTACACACAAGTAGCCAGCAGCGTACCTCTTTATTAGTGTTACTAATAAAAGCGAGATCTTTCTTTGTAAGAAGAATCTGAATTCTAGTGCATTTTCCACCCTTACTAGTCAACTTTGCTGACATAACCAACTGTGGACTATAAGCGGGTAAACGAACTTCGTTTGTTGACGTAACCAAACTGCCATCAGATTACCTCCATTGAACATCGCATGGGCGCTTTAGGGTATAAATTGCTTGGTGGCGATTAGGTAGTTGCTGACGTCGTAGCAAGCGGCAGGTTGTATCCTCTGTTGTACTTTGTATGGGTGTCTTGTTAAGATGCAATACTTGTTTATGGCTTCAGCTGGTTAATTGATGTGATGAAATCCAAGTGTTTTGGTTTGCCTGTTGGGTGGTGCGGGTGATTAGGAGTAGAAAGCATGTGACTTCGTTACATTCCCCCCTTTCTTCGACAGACGAGACCTCTCGTCGTGAATGTCTTCTGGAATGAAAAGCTTTTAGTAAATGCCTTGCAGGACTATATGAATATATATTTTTTTTTCATTATAATATATGTTGTTTGTTTTTTTCCTTGTTTTAACTTAGTTCATTTTTTTTCACTTTCCTCTCTTTTCTTTTTTCTATTAATTCATTTTTTTTTTCTTATTTGTAGGGAACAAAAATTTTTTTTATATATATAGTTTTTTTTTTTTTGTTTTTTTTTATGTTTTTTTTTTATTATTTTTTTTTTCTTTGTTTTTGTTTTTTTTTTTTTTTGTTTATTTTTTTCTTTCTTTTTTTTTCTTAATCTAATCAACAAAACAAAAACAATTAAATTTTTATTCAAAAAACTCAAAACAAAATAGTACATGATAGTCTTTTTTTTTTCAATTACTTCAGCGGAATATAACTTTTTTTTTTCTTATTTTAGTACAAAAAAAAAAAATATAAATCTTAATTCAATAAAAAAAAACTTAATGTTTACAGTAATTCGAAACTTAATACTACAAAATACGTTCGGAAGTTTACGGCCCCCGTCCTCTACTTCTCTACGGAGACCACTTTGGTTTCACCCTTGAACCGTAGAGTGGCCTGGTCCCTTTGATGGTTCAGCCGAACCGCGACCTTCCCCCACGGCTGGCTAATGAAGAAAGCCTGTTTCTTCTGTGGGCCCCGCAAAACAATGCCTCTGAACGGGTCGGGCCGCGGATGCTTAACTACCTTTGAGGTGGACGGCTGGTTGGCTTCGGAAGGTTCATCTATTGCCGACGACGGTGGAGGTAGCGAGGGGGAGATGAGCTGGTGGTTTCTATTTTTGACCGCCAACCGGGCAATCGCCTGCTCTACATTGTTATCTAGTTCGGAGACCTTTTTTATGGCTGCAACTTTTTCGGCATCCCGGCACGTGGTCCCAAACGGTGCCTTAAATTTGACCGTGAGCGGTGGTGCGAATGGTTGCACAGCCTTTACAACTGGTGGATTGCGGACTAGCCAACTGTCTTCCGCTGCTTTGCGTAAATCTCGCGCCTTCTTCATTGCAGCTTCCGGTGGGGGCGGAGGACGGATGGGGCAAGCGGCCTCACGGTCCACAGCTGGCGGTATGAGCGATTTCGCCTCGCGTCTTGGCTTCGTCTGGATCGTTACGTGTAAGTCAGGTTTTTCGGCGTGAAGGCTCATCCTGCCGGGAGCTGTCTGTTTCCTGACACAGGGACCAGCGATGGCGAGGGTGGTACGGCTAGGCGGGTTTCTAGCCGAAACCTTCGGCATCTTGGTCGCTGCTCTACTGGTGCCTGGCTTAACTAGGCGGGCCACCAGATCCTCACAGCTATGCTGGCGGAGAGGGGTCCGTGGTTTCCTGGCGATACGAATTTTCGGTGGTGGCGGGTGTACGGCTCGTTCGGGGGCGGACAATCGGTTGAAGCGTGCTGCTGGGGAGGTCTGGCCATGTCCCCTAGGGCTGCGTCTAGGTGGGGTCACCACTCTGATTGCGGACTGTAGTTTCGTTGGGGTCTGGCTCATTCTTCTACTTTCCGGATTTCTGCGGATAATATAACGTCTGCTTCGTTCGAAGTGTGCGCGCGAACTGAGGGACGGTTGAAGACTGACTTTGTCGACTGCCGAGATGAACGAGGCGTTGGTTTGGGAGCACGAAGGCTTACTATCCGGCACGGCGGTTGGTTTACTACTGTCGAGCGCTGCGGTCTGGTCGGTATTTATATTCTCTTGCTCAGAATGGAATCCTTTCAAATCTCTAATATGAGCTCGAGCCAGCGATTCTTTTTTCCTTGCACCTTTGTTGTTTCCCTTCGCAATTTTTAACAGTACAATTACTGGGGAAACAAAACGTACCACCTCGTAAGGTCCATCATAACGGGGTGCTAATTTGCCCGCAAAGTAATCGACGCCGGAAGACAACACTCTTGTTTTTTTGTATACCAACTCACCTATAGCAGGGCGCCAGGGCCGTCTTCTCATGTTATAGTTTTTCGCCTGCACTAGACTGGCTTTTTGAAGATTCAACTTCACCAATTCGTATAACGCCCGCATCCGTTCTTGGCGGACGTTCACATCTTCGGCTGGAGCGTCGGGGAGTGGTGAGTTGCGATATTCGTTCGGCCCTCGCAGTTCCCGCCCGAAATTAAGCAGGGCTGGCGAAAATCCAGTAGAGTCATGACGGCTAGTATTTAATGCAAACATCAGTTCGGGAATATGGTCGTCCCAGTTCCGCTGGTTATCTCTTACGTACTGAGCGATCATTGTCTTCAGGGTCCGGTTCACACGCTCGGTTGGGTTTTCTTGGGGGGTATACGGTGCGGTTAAACGCTGCTGCACGCCTATATCGGCTAGGAACTCTCGGAATTGGTGACTGGTAAATTGGGATCCGTTATCGGAGAGGAACATACGGGGGACTCCAAAGCGATTAATAACTTGCTCACGGACGGCTTTGATCAGGCCTGGAGCTGTGGCGGCTCGCATGGGTGTTGCCTCGACCCACTTGGTGAATTTATCCACCATCACTAATAGAGTAGTGTTCCCTTTCATTGAGCGGGGCAATGGTCCGATGAAATCGGCACAGAGGATTTCCCAAGGTTGCTCCACAGGCGTGGTAAACATAAGTCCAGCTGGTTTTTGTTGTGACACTTTGTACTGATTGCACACCTGACAATTTCGGACGTACTTGGCTATGTCTCTAAACATTCCCGGCCAGTAATACCGTCTAGCCATTCGGGAAGTTGTCTTTGCAATACCTAGGTGTCCCGCGGTGACAGCGTCATGATTCTCGTACAAAAGGTTTTGCCGGTCGGAGCTCGGGACACACAGTTTCCAGTCAAATTCGGCAGGGGTGGCCCACGGCTGTGTGTTCGCGAAACGGCGATACAACAAGTTGTTCTCAACTTTATAATCTGGATGGCCACTGGGGTTGTTTATTACTTGGTTACGTCTATTTTCGGACCAGTCGAGTTGAACATCTTTTAAAACTGCCAGTCTATCGGCTTCGGTCATGGGGAGCGGATCACGGGATAGGGCATCGGCAACCACGTTCATTGCCCCTTTTCGGTAGTGAATGTCAAAATCGAACTGCTGTAGTTCTAAGGCCCACCGGGCTAGTCGGCCAGATGGATTTTCCAAACTGTGGAGCCACTTTAAGGAATGGTGGTCTGTCACTACATTGAAATGGTAACCCTCAAGGTAGGGACACATCTTCCGAATTCCCCAAAGTATTGCCAGACACTCTTTTTCGGTCGTCGCATACTTTTGCTCTTGTTCCGTGAGCGTTCTACTGGCATAAGCAATCACCTTTTCTTGGCCATCGAAATTTTGTGTCAAAACCACTCCTAGGCCGAAATTACTGGCATCCGTTTGTAACGTGAAAGTCCGATCGAAATCTGGGCATGCCAGCACTGGTGCTTCAGTAAGCTTCGCTTTTAATGCTTCGAAGGCTGCTTGCTGGCAATGCCCCCAGACCCAACTAGCGTTCTTTTTTAAAAGTCCGGTCAAGGGGACGGCTATCGTAGAAAAATCCTTTATGAAGCGGCGATACCAAGAACAAATCCCTAGGATACGCCGTAGCTCGCGAATATTAGAAGGTGCTTTCAGTTCTTGAACGGCGGATATTTTGTCAGGATCCGTGTGTATGCCTTCTTTGCTGACCACGTGACCCAAATACTTCAAATCTTCTCGGCAAAACTTACATTTCTCGACGTTAATTTTCAGATTGGCGGCTCGGAGCTTAAAGAAAACTTCCGCCAAATGTTGCACGTGTTCTTCAAACGTGCCACTGATCACTATTATATCGTCTAAATAGACGAACACATGGTTCAGCATGTCAGCCCCAAAAATAGTGTCCATAGCACGTTGGAAAGTGGCTCCTGCTGAGTGCAAACCGCATGGCATCACGTTCCATTCGAACAATCCTCTTCCGGGTACGGTGAAGGCGGTGTAAGGGCGGCAGCGCGGTTCTAAGGCTATTTGCCAGTAGCCTTGTTTTAGATCAATTGTTGAGATAAACTTAGCTCCCCGGAGCTTGTCTAAGATAGCCACGATGAAAGGTAAGGGGTAAGCATCTTTGTATGAAACTTCGTTCAGCTGCCGGAAGTCCACACATACTCGCCATGAACCTTCTTTCTTCCTTACCAATACTATGGGTGAACTGTAAGGGCTCTTTGATGTGCTTATTTTCCCTGTCTCAAGTAGGTCGTCAATTTCCTTGTTTATTATTTTCTGCATTGCGGGGTTGCGAGGGTAATACCGCTGTTTGAACGGTTCCTCAGTCTTGAGTCGGATACGGTGCGGCGGTACGTTTGAAATCCCTTTGATTTCTTCGAATTTGGGCAATTCAGATTTTAAAAATTGATCAATAACTTCTTGTTGAGAGTCAGTCAAATGCTCCGCAACCGAACATGCGTGACTTCCTGCGGTCTTACCTAGCGGCTTCCTGCCGGTCACAAGTTTGCTTGCATAAAATCCATACCAAGTATCGCGTCTTCTTCAAGTTCAGGCAGGTATGTCACTTCTCCGGTTAGGTCGATGTCACCTATCGTGATCGTGGCCGTGTAATGCTCGGAGGTCAGAACGGGATTACCATTGGCTAAGTGGATTGGTCGGTGCTGTATGTGCAGGGGGAGGTTTAATTCTTTGAATCTATCCCTCAGCGCTTGGCCTACATAAGACCTTGTGGAACCAGTATCGAGCAGCGCATGGTATTCTTCTTCGTCGATAAGCACGGGGATGAAATATCGGGAGTCTTGTACGGGTGGTGACGGTGGCGGCGGTGAAGTGACAACTGCGACGGGGTTTCGGTGGCACGGGCAGTCTTTGGTTAATCGGCCGTCCACTCCGCAGTACGAGCAAAATAGACGATAAGGCCTTCGACACGTTTCTTTACGGTGCCCTCTCTGCTTGCAGTTCCAACAATGCGAGTTGCGATCGTATGGGCTTTCTGCGGCAGGACCACGGTGAACGGGTTGCGGGAATGTAGTTGGTGCTGCTGTAGGGCGACTGTTACGTTCGTCGTTTTTGATTGACTCGAACTCCTCGGCAAGGGACGCGAGGTCATCCAATGTTTGGAAGTCTCGGCGTCGGATATACAGCCGATACTCTGGCCGCATATTATCGAAAATACGGTCGATGTTGTCGGTCACAGAGAAGCGGGGGTGCTGCCTTATCAGGTACTGGGCGGACAAAATATAGTCTTTGGCCTTTTCGCGGGGCCCTTGACGCTTTCGTAATATTTCTTCCTCTAACTTATGCAGGTACCTAGCGGGCAGGAAATGTCTTATGAATGCCTCTCGGAAATTCTCCCAGGTGAGTAAGCTATCGCCCTTTATACGTAACCACTCTAACGCACTTCCACGGAACAATTCAGGTAAGGTTCGCACCATATCATTAGGCGGGATGTTATAACATCGAGTCAGCTCCGTCAATCTCTCCAGAAATTCCAATGGGTTTCCAGAGGAATCAAACCTCAATCCCCACTTTCGTACCGTGTTCATCAATTCAGCCTCGTAACTCAGTGTGAGTCGGCTAGGAGTCGAAGCTAGGCCTAGTCTTGATGACGGCGGTATCTGAGTCGGTTCGGAGAATGGAACGCTTTGAGCGGTTTGTGGTTGGTCGGTGGCTGTCGCATGGTAAGTTGGTGTATAAGCGGGTTGGAACATTGATGTGGGCACGAAGAGTGGTTTTTTCTGCTCCGGCACGGTCAAGAATGACGATGTTTTAAAAGGAGCGGACGGAACTGGGATACTGATGTGGCTTTTGAATGGTTGCGATTCGGTCGGCGGAATCTCCTCAGGGGTGTCAGCGTTATTTCTTCTTTCCACGACGCTTTCCCATTCTGCACATAAGTTTTGGGTGGAAGCATGTGTACGAAGTTCTTTAAAATGGTGGCTTAACCTTTTACGCAGCGTTTCCACAGTACCGCTTGTGTCTAAGTGTCGATCTTTCAGCACTTCGATGAGTTCGGGTTTCTTAAGAAAATATATGAAGCCGAGGTTTTTATATGGGTTGATGTCCTCCATCGGTGAATCATCGGATTCGGATTCCGACATGTTGAAACGGGTCGGCGGCGGATCGGTATATGGATCGGTGGAACTTTTTCGAAGGGTCACGGTGAGTCGGTCGGGATACGGTCAAATCTTTCCAAAGGACTTTTCGGAGAAAAACGGGTTACGGCGGCGGATGATGTTGCCTTCGAAAGATTACGGTCGGTCGGTGGGAGTTCGGTTGAACCTTCTAAAGGTCCCTGCTCGGGCACCAAAATGTGATGCTTTTTTAGTTTCCAGCTGAGGTAGGCCAGCGGGGTCCAGGGTTTAACCGTAGAAAGCAAGGAAAACTAGGTTTGAGTAAGATTTAGAACTCCAATATATTTTTATTTTTATTTTTGTTATTCTTAACACGGTATTCTTATTTTATATTTTCTTACTTTACAAAATATTATTATTTATGCTAACATGGTATTTCATATACTTGACAATTCGTAATTTTTCTTAAAATAAAATAACATAATAATATGATAAAAGTACTTCGTATAAGCAAGGTGGGAATGGTTCCCTGGTCTGTCTGAAGCTCAAGGCAGCGTAGATTGGGACGTACTCCCTAGCACTTGAAACGAACGACAGAACAAAGTTATAGTCGGCGGAGCAGCGAAGGAACGGGTTCGCTAGTCTGACCGAAGCTCAAGGCAGCGTAGATTGGGACGTACTCCCTAGCACTTGAAGCAAAACGGCAGAACTAAATTATAGTCGGCGGAGCAGCGAAGGGACGGTTTTGCTAGTCTAACCGAAGCTCAAGGCAGCGTAGATTGGGACGTACTCCCTAGCACTTGAAGCAGACGGCAGAACAAAATTTAAGTCGGCGGAAGAGCGAAGGGACGGGTTCGCTAGTCTAACCGAAGCTCAAGGCAGCGTAGATTGGGACGTACTCCCTAGCACTTGAAGCAGACGGCAGAACAAAATTTAAGTCGGCGGAAGAGCGAAGGAACGGTTCGCTAGTCTAACCGAAGCTCAAGGCAGCGTAGATTGGGACGTACTCCCTAGCACTTGTAGCGGACGGCAGGACAAAATTTAAGTCGGCGGAGGAGCGAAGGAACGGGTTCGCTAGTCTAACCGAAGCTCAAGGCAGCGTAGATTGGGACGTACTCCCTAGCACTTGAAGCAGACGGCAGAACAAAATTTAAGTCGGCGGAGGAGCGAAGGAACGGGTTCGCTAGTCTAACCGAAGCTCAAGGCAGCGTAGATTGGGACGTACTCCCTAGCACTTGTAGCGGACGGCAGAACAAAATTTAAGTCGGCGGAGGAGTGAAGGAACGGGTTCGCTAGTCTAACCGAAGCTCAAGGCAGCGTAGATTGGGACGTACTCCCTAGCACTTGTAGCGGACGGCAGAACAAAATTTAAGTCGGCGGAGGAGCGAAGGAACGGGTTCGCTAGTCTAACCGAAGCTCAAGGCAGCGTAGATTGGGACGTACTCCCTAGCACTTGTAGCGGACGGCAGAACAAAATTTAAGTCGGCGGAGGAGCGAAGGAACGGGTTCGCTAGTCTAACCGAAGCTCAAGGCAGCGTAGATTGGGACGTACTCCCTAGCACTTGAAGCAGACGGCAGAACAAAATTTAGAAGGAGGCGAAGAGGGGGGGGGGATATTTTACGGCGTAAGCCAAAAAGTTTTGAAGCTTCTAACTGGTACACACAAGTAGCCAGCAGCGTACCTCTTTATTAGTGTTACTAATAAAAGCGAGATCTTTCTTTGTAAGAAGAATCTGAATTCTAGTGCATTTTCCACCCTTACTAGTCAACTTTGCTGACATAACCAACTGTGGACTATAAGCGGGTAAACGAACTTCGTTTGTTGACGTAACCAAACTGCCATCAGATTACCTCCATTGAACATCGCATGGGCGCTTTAGGGTATAAATTGCTTGGTGGCGATTAGGTAGTTGCTGACGTCGTAGCAAGCGGCAGGTTGTATCCTCTGTTGTACTTTGTATGGGTGTCTTGTTAAGATGCAATACTTGTTTATGGCTTCAGCTGGTTAATTGATGTGATGAAATCCAAGTGTTTTGGTTTGCCTGTTGGGTGGTGCGGGTGATTAGGAGTAGAAAGCATGTGACTTCGTTACAAAGTCAACTGTCTTAGCGGAAGCAGAAACGCAGAGAAAGACATGGCCACAGCTAAAGTACCTTGCAGAAGACCGTGAAGGATGGAGAAGTTTTGTTGACGCCCTATGCCCCAGCCGGAGTTACAGGACACGATGATGATGATTAAAATTTGGTGGATTTACTTGGCAAGTTTTCTCTTAATAACTTAATCACAAATTAAAATGTATGAAAACTTGACCAGTGAACCCACCAAATTTTAATCAGCAATCATTAAATACCAAATTTCTGCCATGATTTGGAATTGTTTCGATATTACTCTACTTAAGATATTTGATATTAAACTTCATGAACTTAAAACTTGGTATATGTTAGATCTCATTCCTTTTTTTAGCTGACTTTTGACGCACAGGTTTCTTGTACATATATAGAACTTGGCTCTTTTTTTAACATTTATGTTTTTGTTGTGATCCACCTGTCTCCACGTGATTCGAAGTACCTACCTACTATACTCGTACACTTGAAGCCATTAAAGCTTTAATAAATACAATATGGAATGATGCTGTAACGTACGCCTCGAGATGTAGTTCGAGGTAGAGAAAAATAGGGGACCCATTAATCTCTATAACCACCCACTCTTCATACGACCATTATTGTCCGAGAGCTTACAGGCACTCAGAGACAGTCCTGATAGTAAAAGTGGATGGGTGTCCAGGATTTAACTGCGTGGCATGCTAGCATGGCCAATGGTTAGCTCGTCGGAGGGGGGGTTCTTGCGGTCAAAAACCTGGACGGCCGTTACGTTTATATCATGCCGTATTAAAATCGTACAAAAATCGCGGAGCCTGTTTGTCTCAATTAAAAGAAAACATACTTCTAGCTAAAGAGAGGAGAGCTTAGTTGATATAGCTCTCTGAGGAATATCCCACCCAGTATCACTCAATGTATCCTATGGATACATCATGTGAATAAACCTAGTTATCATGTCCTCAATTTTGATGATAACCCCTAAAGAGAATAAGAAAGCAAGATTACTTCTCTGCTTTCATACTTTCGTCTTCATTGTCTCATGGTACAGATAATTCTGAGCCACATCCACCTAAAAAAAAATTCCTAAACAATAGTCATGGTTTTTATTATCAGGGTGTTCCTAAACACGAATCCAAAAAAAAATCATGAAAACTGAAACACACACACTTTTCCTAAAAGGTGAAATTCATTCCAAAGAGATCCCGTTAAAAGCAAATGAAAGATAATATTTTAAATTTTCAAAAATCAAAATTACAAATACTTTTATTTAAAAAAAATCAACAAAATAAACCTAAAGAATATAATGAAAATTCAAAATAAGAAAATTCAATTTTTCTAATTTTGCTCTATGTCTCAAAAAAAACTAATAATATTGGAACAAAAATAAATATTTAAAATTTAAAGAATGTAATAGAGTTCATTGAATGTCTATCGACGATCTAATAGCATGTCAATTAAATTTAAAGAAAAAGCTACTTAAACGTAATGAAAAATATGTAAAAAGATATGCTTTTACTTTGGCTTTAAAAGTGTACTAACCTAACACTTCAAACTTTTTTTAAGAAAAAAAATCTTTTCGAAGTTATATTTTGTTTTTTTTTTTTTCTTTAAAATAAAATAAAATTGATTATAATTTATCAATGAAAAATTGTATTCATATCAATCAAATTGAATCTAGCTGGGGTAATCTAAAACACCAACAAAAGAAACTGAATTCACACAAGTTAGAAAGTATTTATAATTAAAAAAAAGTAAATTATTTTTTTTTTCTTAAACAATCGGCATGTATAAAACTATTATCTTTGTGTTTTTTTTTACCTATTTTTAATTTTGATTATAAATTTAAATAAATGGTTGTTTCATCAAATTTACCATTCAAACACACCGAATATATATAACAAATATCGTTTTTACTTGTACTAATAAATTCTCTTTAAATATAATATTCGTTTCGTTCAAATTTAGCCATATTTATGTTGTGTTATTATTTATCAAAAATCACTTACCCCGTTTGTAATATTATTTTTTTTTTGATTTGTTGTTTTTGTTTTATTTAAATTTCGTTGTTATCAATTGTCGATTTTCTCTCTCTCCCAGATGTTGTGCACAGCATCGCAGGTGTTTGGAGATGTTGATTTTTTTTTTGTTGTTGTGCTAAACTTTAATGATGATAAAAAGAAGAGAAACTATATTTGAACGATTTGAACTAACAATGATTATAATATAAAAAAAATTATAAATAAATATATATATTTTTTTACTTATTTTTTTTTTTTTTTTTGCTTTTAAGTTTTTAATTTAGATTTATGGGAAGAGAACAAAAAATATACTTAGCTTTAATTTAAGATAGGTAGATTTATGTTGATGGTGAACTATAATTATTAGTTATTATATTTTGCCCTCCAAAAGTACTTGAGAGTGCTAGGACGCCATATGGCCCTAGGCTCAATGATAGGAAAATCCCTATGCACACCTCCGCGTGGTGGAGGGTGGGTAACGCTAACGTGCAGGGGGACCGAATGGATGCCGGGATAAGCAGACAACCCAGCTTTGCTGGTCAGGGCACAAACTTGTCCTTGGGATGGTTAAAAGCCCCCTTAAGACGGATGAACTGCAGGTGGCGGTCAACGGCATGATAGTCTGGTGGCGGAGGAGCTTTTTTTCGTAAAAGGCCAACGGCAGCAGCAGGTAGCGTCGGTAACCCATATTGGGCGGCTACAAAAGGCGTCTGTTTTCCCATAGTGGGCGGCCTCGAGCAGTTATGTGTTTGACCATACAAAAGGCGGGTGTGCCTGTCAAATCTGAGCTTATGTATGTTATTAATCGTATCTCGGAAAACACCATGGTGGAAGGATATATGCTATTACATGAAATATGACAACAATTGGAAATGAGTCCCCAAGAGGTAACCATTTTATGGAGAATCCTTCTGCAGCTTCGGCTGCTGTAAACCGCACATCGGATTTGGGGGTGCGGCATCTTTCGTGTACCAGCGTCAATCAAGACGCCATAACAATAAATGAATCGTTAACAAATAGAAGAAGTCTTTTAAGAAGAGCAAATGATACTTTTGGCTACCGCATACGTACGAAAATCGGAGCATGGAACGTTCGATCCTTGTACGGCGAAGGTAGATACGAGCAGGTTGAGCGTGAAATGCTTCACCTTAAGATCAGTATCCTGGGCATCAGTGAAACTAGGTGGAGAGGAAGAGCCGAATACAGAGCTGACTCTGGGCAAACGAGAATGCTGTATTCCGGGGAGGATGAAAGAGAGGGTGGCCAAAGGCTGCATGGTGTCGGAATTATGTTGAACGAAGAAGCAAGGCGTAGTCTTATATCCTGGGCGCCCATTTCTGCAAGAATAATGACAGCAAGGTTCCGTTCAAAAATTCGCAACGTCACAATAATTCAGTGCTACGCCCCCACAAATGAAGCGACCGAGGAAGACAAAACCGCTTTCTACACTCATCTTAACTCAGTTTACAGTGGTGTTCCAAGAGCCGACATCATAATTGTCATGGGAGATCTCAATGCCCAAGTCGGATCAGACAACTACGGTCTGGAACGCGTCATGGGGAAAAATGGCTTGGGGTCACGAAATGAAAATGGCGATTTGCTGGTCGATTTTTGTAACGCTAATCGTCTTGTACTGGGTGGAACTGTGTTTAAACATAAGACTTGCAACAAAATCACCTGGGTACATCCGGATGGTCAAACTGAAAACCAAATTGACCACATCATGATTCAGCAGCGATGGAGGAAGTCAATGTGCGATGTTCGGAGCATAAGAAATGCCGACATTGGAAGCGACCATCATTTGGTTCTCATGAGTCTCAAGCTACGAACGGCAGCTGTACAACGTCAATCACAGGGTGCAGCAAGGAATTCGAAGTTCAATACAAATGCTTTAAGTGATCCCAACATATGTCGTAACTATGTCACCAACCTTAACGACAGAGCTTCGTCATTAAACGGAATACAACATTCAACAATTGATGAGATGTGGGGTGATATGAAAAGTGTTTTTATGGATGCTGGATCCGAAACTGTACCCAAGCAGTCGAGAGTTAGAGACTCTTGGATATCCCAAGACACCTGGGATAAAATCGAGCTTCGCAAATCGTTGAAGATGCAAATAAATGCCGAAGCAGATGCTCAACGAAAGGCTGAATTGCGAAGAGAGTATCGCTTAGCACATAAGATGGTCTATCGCTGTGTGAGACGAGACAAGAGGGTGAGGTTAGACGGTCTCGCAGAAAATGCGGAAAACGCTGCAAGAAGAGGAGACATGAGGGAATTGTACCAAATATCCAAGGAAGTTGTCGGGAAGAAAACCAACACCAATCATCCTGTAATGGATGTGGATGGTACACTTTTGGTTTCAATCGAGGATCAGCTGCGCAGGTGGAAGGAGCACTTTTGTGCCTTGCTTAATGAGGATTCTGTCGAGCAGAGTGCTGAAGTGCCCCAGCTTAACGAGATGCGTAGATCATATAGGGGTATTGACATCGAGCCCCCTACAGTACTGGAAATTCAATCTTCGATAAATCTTCTCAAAAACAACAAAGCAGCTGGACTTGATGGTATACCAGCCGAGTTCCTGAAAGCTGACCCTGTCAGAACGGCTAGTATTCTACACCCGTTGATACAAGCTGTGTGGGAAAATGAAATCTATCCCAGCGACTGGAAGGATGGTGTAATTGTTAAGTTGCCAAAGAAAGGTGATCTTAAGAATTGCAACAATTGGCGAGGTATTACAGTTTTGTCCGTTTTTCCAAAATTAATGGCAACCATCATTCTGGAGCGGATAAAGGTTAGAATCGAGTCTACACTCAAGAGGCATCAAGCTGGTTTCCGCAGTGGGCGGTCTTGTGTCGACCATATCAACACTCTGCGTATCGTTCTTGAGCAGTCTGCGGAGTTTCAATCACCGCTTTACCTCATGTTTGTGGATTTTGAGAAGGCCTTTGACCGAGTCAACCGTGAATGTATATGGAGATCACTTCTTGGTAGAGGAATTCCCCCAAAAATTGTTGCCATTATAAGAGAGTCCTATAACAACGCAAGATGCTTTGTTTTACACAATGGGCAGCTATCCGACTCTTTCGAAGTGCGGCAGGGTGTGAGACAGGGAGATGTTCTATCGCCAATTCTCTTTCTACTGGCGATTGACGATGTCTTGACGGCCAGCGTTGGAACATCAGAGAGGCAGGGCATTCAATGGAGACCGTTTGAAAGGCTTAGCCACTTAGACTATGCCGATGATATATGTCTCTTGGCAAATAACATCAGCGGGCTGAACGGGATGTGTCAAGCTCTGAAGTTAAAAGGAGAGGCGAGTGGTCTGAAAATAAATAGCAAAAAGACAAAAATAATGCTCACAGGCCGCTCCACACATCAGCGTATTTTAATACAGGAGACGCCAGTTGAAGAGGTTGAACAATTTAACTACCTTGGAAGTATTGTTTCAGCAAATGGTGGTACTGATCTGGACGTTCAAAGTAGAATAAATAAAGCTCGCGCAGCCTTCGGTTCTCTCTCTCAAATTTGGAAATCATGTCAAATCTCCTTGCGCACAAAGTTGAGTTTCTTCGAATCCAATGTCAAATCCGTGCTGTTATATGCTTGCGAAACCTGGAAAGTCACGACTACCATCTCAAAGAAATTGCAGGCTTTTGTGAACCGTTGTCTACGCCATATTCTAAAAATTCGCTGGCCACAAATTATATCAAACGAGGAATTGTGGCGCAGGACAAGCCAGGAGCGGCTGGACGTTGACATAAGAAAGCGAAAATGGCAATGGATTGGTCACACACTGAGGAAACCAAACGATGAAATTGCAAAGCAGTCATTTGAATGGAATCCTCAGGGTGCACGGCGGGTTGGAAGACCAAGAACAACATGGAAATCAACAGTTCTAGCAGAAGCAGACTCCCAGAGAAAGACGTGGCCACAGTTAAAATATCTATCTGCAGACCGAGAAAGATGGAAACGATTTGTTGGCGCCCTATGCCCCAACCGGGGTTACAGGACTTGATGATGATATTAAAAAGAGCTGGTTGTAGATGATCGAGAATTTGTTTGGTATCCAAAGGAGGTGATGTCTTGGCTGGTGGCAGAGCAACCTGTGTAGTGTGGTGCTCTCTTTGCTGGATCGAATAATAGGCTGCTGGACAGACGGTGGAGCTTGGATGTGAACTCCTCCTTTTTTGACTTTGTCGCGTGGATCGATGACAGCGATATCTAATATTTTGCGTATAGGCTCCCTTGGCCTTGGTTTTTTTTGATTTTTTTTGTTTTGAAGGTGCATATATGCTTTTTTCTTCTTTTTTTTATAGGTTTTTGGAGAGTCTGGTTCACTGTCCTGATTAAGTTATGTATTTATTTCTGAAGCATTTGGTAGATCTGGTAGGTGTTTTTTTTTTGTGTCGAGGGATTTTACTTATCGACCTTGACCTGGACTGAGACTCACACTTCGGACCAAGTTGAGGTGATTTCTCGTTGAGTTTGAGACTTACTTAGTTGTACCACTTTATATATGTAGGTATGTATACTTCGAAGCACACTGGCTACGTGCAAGCTAACCAACCGAAATCCTCGTTGTGCAACTCACGAACGCTTCAGCGGACACTCTGACGCCCAATCTAAGCTATGGGCGCTTAGAATCTTAGCTTGGAGCTCTTTGGCTTTGCAGAGAAGGATTTGTATGTGAGTTTGATGCTCCTTGAGGATTGTGCACTAGTAAAATTTACGATGGGAATAAATCACAGATGGACACATGGAAATTTGGTTCTTAATCTCTTACCACATTGATTATTTTCACGATCACTTCGAATTTTATAAAAAATTTCTTCCTTTATGTAGGTATTTCTTTTTTTATGGATTAATCAGTTTTTATTCCGAAAAAAAAATAAAACTCACGAACTAATTTATAGTAAAAAATATATTTTTTTGCTTGTTGACTATAAAAGTTAGGTACTTGGTTTTACGTCTTCTCGTCCGAAAAAAAAAAACACCAAAAAAGAAAGATGCTGTGTCTGACAGGGGTATTTATAGCCCCAGGAGCTAGATTGATGGCTTCTCTCACGAACACTCTCTCAAACAAATCCTAGAAATTTTATCGGCTTCCGTTTTCTATCATACTTGTGAAAATTTTGATCAAAAAAATCTGAAATTCCAATTTAAAGTAATTTTTGAATATTTCATGAATAAGTGTAATAAATTCCAATTTTTTTGGTCAAAATTCCACAAGATAGACGATTTCGGAAGTCATCCATATTTTACTTCTTGTAAAATAAATATTAAACTTCTTCCATGTAATGGTGA
This sequence comes from Dasysyrphus tricinctus, assembly GCA_963921185.1. Taxonomy (NCBI): domain Eukaryota; kingdom Metazoa; phylum Arthropoda; class Insecta; order Diptera; family Syrphidae; genus Dasysyrphus; species Dasysyrphus tricinctus. The sequence goes on along the minus strand of OY992530.1, from coordinate 281,523,799 downwards.
GAATTTTCAATGTTTTCAATTAGAGAACTCAAAACGATTCTCGAAAAATTTGGCCTTGAATATTTTACTTGTTTGGCCTGCTCTCAGTTTTTTTTTTGTTTAATCGTCTTTACTTTTCTATTTTCTATTTTTATATTTTTTTGACTGTTGATATTCAAGAAGTGTCGTGGTACAATGGTTCGTAACTTGGACTCAACGAGAAGGGTCACCAGTTCGAATCCTGCTGCTGCGATCTATATATTTTTTTTTTCTCTTTTGTTATTACTTTTATTTGTATCAATGTTTTTTTTTTCTTATTACTTCTTTTTTTTTTTTTTTTAAATCGAACCTGGGTCAATTTCATGGCGTGTATGGTTAACATATCCTTCAGATGTTATATGGCGCATTATAACTCTATTATCCCCAGCTTCCGCTTTTGATTAAGAGTATGCACCATCCAACAATTGCATTTAATTATTTAAATATCATTATATTCTCTGGATTTAACATAACTCCAACTCTTTATTTAATCTGATACTCAATTAACTAAATCTCAAGGGAATTTCACCACAGCTTCTCAAACTACCTAACATAGGTCTAACATTGTGATCATACTATGATTTTATCGTTTGAGACAATGTAAGAAGCTAATTATTATAACTATAAGAGAACGATAATCCATGACATTCCAGTGATGTTATATACCGATTTCATGTTAGGTTAGAATGGTTAAATAATTCGGAGAATTCAGCCACACAACAAGAGAGTTGAACGAAGAGAAAGTAAAACCTGACTAATAGGCAACAAAAAATTTGCGATAATAGTAAAAAAAAATGTGTATACCTTATCTGACAAAGAGAAACATCTATTTTAAAACTATTATAATGAGTGAAAGTTTTGTAGGCGAAATGAGTGTTATACTAAAAGATGAAAATTAGGGCTTGAAATACTCAAGGTTTCCCACAAAACTTTTTCATTTTAAAAGCTGCAAAGCATCTAAATGAAAATGGATAGAAACCTGTTCTATGGATAAGATACCCACGCCTGAGAGAACTGAGTCTGATGTTCAGGTTGGGCTAGCCAGTGAAAATATTCTTACCTTAACTTATTTTTTTAGGTCCTTTGAGTGAAACACTCCAATCACCTGTCCATGTTCATTCTCTAACTCATATAGATGGTTTCCTATAATTTTAACGATTTTGGCCTTTATAAATTTAGGGCATAACTTTGCATTCCTCTTTTTAAACGCATCACTGAGCACGAAATTTCTCTTGAAGACTACATCTCCTACTTTGAAATCAGCTGTCTTACTTCTGGTATTGTATCTATGTTCATATTGTTGGTGAGCTTTTTCGAGTGCTTCCTTTATGTTTGCATGTAGAATATTTATTTTTGAACTTTTTGGAATCATATTCAATTCAGAGGTGTTTGGCATTCCTAGTTTTCTTAAAAGTTTGAAATCAGACCCATGCTCTATCATTTTCATACCAAATAATGCTTCAAAAGGTGATACTCCAATTGCTGAGTGCACTGTCGTCCGCAATGCGCAACCAATGGCCGGAAGATGGATATCCCAATCCCTTTGGTCATCTTTTAGATACGACCTAATGGCTGCTAAAATGGAGCGATTTACCCTTTCAGAAGCATTAGCTTGGGGTGCATAGGATGCTGTTTTTATGTGTTGCGTACCAATAGAATTCAAAAACGTTTTGAAGCAAGAACTTGTAAATTGTTTACCGTTGTCAGTCATTAATGACTCCGGAACACCGAATAAGCAAAACACATGTTCATGTAGAAACTGAATTGCCGTTTCAGATGTGGCTTTTCGAAGAGCTTTAATTATAACAAATTTAGTTAGTTGATCGAGAGCAACTATAATATAAATGTTTCCTTTCTTTGACCGCGGATATGGCCCAAGAAAGTCAACATATACATGTTGAAAAGGGTAGTCTACTTTAAAAGGTTTTCCCATCTGTTCGCGCAGTATTTGATTCGATGCCTTGGATGTTTTGCATGTATCACAATTTCCTATAAAATTTTTAACTTGATTAGCCATATTTGGCCAAAAAAAAGTTTGCCTGAGCCGGTAAAGGGTTTTCGCAATCCCACCATGCGAAGCCTTGGCTGGCTGATGAGCCAGAGAGATCAGCTTACTAGTGAGCACCGATGGAACCCACAATTTCCATACCATATCGTCCTCCAGTGGATTACCTGTGCAGTGATTGACCTTCTTGTACACGAAACCGTCCGAGACAAGAAGGTCAGGTAGCTGATTTTTTTGCTTTTCGATGCTGTCAATGATCTTAAGATATTCATCCGATTTGAAAGCGGCATCTGTAAGATCTATGTGCAGCACATCGGTAGGGTCTTCAATTGAAATGGCATCAAGGTTTACTGAATCCGATTCATATACTCTGGAAAGTGCATCAGGCACTACATGCAATGAACCTTTCCGATGCTCAATTTCAAAATCATACCCTTGAAGTTTGAGGCTCCACCGGGCTAATCGTCCACTAAGGTTCTGCTGTCCCATCAGCCATTTAAGACTTTATTTTATTATTTTGAATCTATAACCCTCCACATAAGGGCGGAATTTTTCGACTCCCATCACTGCAGCTAGACATTCCCGTTCTGTAACACTATAATTTCTCTGTGCACCATTCAGTTTATGTGAGTAATAATAGATCGGACGTTCTACTCCTTCCTCGTCCAATTGACACAAAACACATCCAATTCCTGAATCGGAGGCATCACACAGAATTATGAATGGCTTTGAGAAATCAGGGTTAACCAGAACGGGTGCTGTCGTCAACATATCTTTTATTGTATTAAAAGCTTTTAAGGCCTCTTCCTTGAATTCAAACTTAACCCCTTTTTTGAGTGTATTTGTTATGGGGGTAGCCAGGGTAGCATAATCACGGATAAATCTCCTATACCACCCTGACATACCTAAAAATCTTCGCACTTGGCGCTGGGTATTCGGGACAGGGAAGTCTCTTACAGCTGCTACCTTGTCTTGATCCGTTTGTAAACAACCGTCACTAACCACATATCCCAAAAATTTCAATTGCTTATAGCAGAACTTCGACTTCTCTACATTGATAGTAAGACCTGCAGTACATAGCCTACTGGCAAGTTGCATAAGAATTTTAATGTGTTCATCGAAAGTACGTGAGATTACCAGAAGATCATCTACGTATGGAAATATATTTTTTTTCAGCTCTGTGGTCACCACCTTGTCCATAAGACGGCACATGCGTTGAACACCACCGCAAAGTCCAAAGGGCATTACCACGAACTCTAAAAGAGGTTTGCCAGGCACCGTAAAGGCGGTTTTTTCCCTTGACGACTTTTCTAGTGGGATCTGCAAGAACGCATCCTTGAGATCGATACTAGAAATGAAGACTGTGTCACCCACACGAGACAATATACCTTCGATTGGGTGGAGCGGGTACGCATCGTTTTTGGAGACGGCATTTACTTTCCTGTAGTCCAAGCACAACCGGTTTCTACCGGGTTTGCGTACTAAGACTACAGGAGAGCTCCATGCGCTATTGCTCTCTTGAATGATGCCCAATTTCATCATTCGATCCAGTTCTTCGTACATTAGCTCTTGTATCGCGGGGGACACGGGATAATGCCGCTGCTTTATGGGCTTGGCATCTCCTGTGTCGATGAAATGTTCCTCTAGCGTTGTCCGCCCCAAGCCATGTATGGCAAACGACGGGAACATGCTAATGGCTGCTTTAAGTTTCCTAGATTGATCTTCTGATAACTCATGTGCTTCAAAACAATTGCTTGAAGGAAGTTTTTCTACTGAAATCTCAGAAATTATCTGAGGTGCTAGATTGAACGCTACCCAAAAGTTTATACCTAAATATAACTTCTGTTTCAAGGAAGGGACTACAAAGATTTCAATGTCTTTAGTAAGACCTTTATATGAAATGAAAGTTTTAAATTTACCATCTACGGGTTGATTTTTTCCGTCCGCTGTCTTGATGTTAGCGCAGAAATTTTGGCTGGAGATACCCCATTTTTTTAGTAGCTCCTGCCCACCTTGTCCTAAGCAACTAATGCTGGCGCCACTGTCAAGCAGCCCCAACATTGTTTCACCACATATTGTCACCTCCGCATAAGGACGAGGATCATCCGGTGAGCAAAGAGTGGTTGCTTCAATAGATTTTACACACAACTTTTTGGATTTGACTTTTTCACGGATCCTTAAGATACGCTTAGATACTGAGCGGGGCTGATGTCCAAATATTCTATTCCTAGCTGTGTGGTATGCTATTATGCGTTCATGCAATGACTTTCTAGGTTGAAACTCTACTTTTGCTGTCGTTGAAAGCTGGGTATCTTTAGGATTTAATTCAACTTCTCTTTTTAAAATTTGTATAGCCTGATCTTTATTTGGCTGTAAATCTAAATCATTCTCAATTTGAGATGACTTTAGAGATACGTTTTGGAGATTATCTAAAATTGGACTTTGAAATACGAGAGGATGCTCTAATGTTGTAAATCCCGATTTTTGTTCAAAGAGCAATTTGTTCCGGGGCTCAGATTGCTCTTTCTGAAGTTTCCCGGACATTTCGGGTTAGGGCATTTGGGAGACGTGGTGTCCTCTTTCCCACATTTGAAACAAAAGAGAGATCTTTGAGGAGCAGGACATTCTATGTAACTGTGACCGACAATCTTGCAGTTCCAGCAGGTGTAAGAACTGGAATCTCTTTTTATCTGTACTGCTTCAACACAATCATCAACTATTGTTGAGGAATGCGCTTCCTCAAGGTCAACTTCGTTTATATATCTACGAAATTGAGGAGCCTGTGCCTTACTTTTCGGATTATCTTGGTCATATATATATTTTTCGATTTTTCTACAGATGTAGACCATTTCTTGGAGACTTGGTGTTTGAAAGGTAAGCAATAGTTCACCCATTCGTCTACGAGCATTCTGTTTGATTAAGCTTATTAGCTCAAAGTCAGGTTTCGGAGTTCGAAGCCTGGTATTCATCTTTTGAATGTCCATGTAGAAATCGTCAAATTTCTCATTTTGGCCTTGATGTCGATCCATCATTTTTCTGGTCAGTTCTGAATCAGTTTCAAGCGAACGGAACTGTTCAATAAGTGCAATTCGCAAATTGAACCAATCGGCTGAAGGATGAGCCTTCATGAATACCCAAAACCAGGTTTCAGCTTGACCGGAAACAAACTGATGAAAGTGCGAGACAATTTCTGGCCAAGTGGCACCATAACATTCCTTCAGTCGCTCCAACCTAAATATAAATTCATCCACAGTCATGTTGGAGTTATCAAACTTTAGTCCCCACTTATGGAAACTATGTGTTTTATAAGCTGCAGTACCTGAGCCAACATGAGAGGGAGCATTGACCTGAGAGGGGGCATTGACCTGAGAGGGAGGAGGTCTCCTGGAAGCTATCGATGGGTCAGTAATATTCATATTATCCAATCGAGATAAGAAATCATCTGCGGTTAGATTACCAAAATTTGGTGTTTGTGTCTGTTGGCCAAAAGCAGAGGATGTTTCTTGTTGCCGAGCGCGAGGTGGAGGAATTGGAGCAGCTAGTGCTTCGGGGCGTATACGTAACTCATATTCATTTGGGGATGTAGACTTTTGAGCCTGTTTTGATGCTAAAAGTTCTTGCCGTATAGTGGCAATAAGCTCCTGCCTCATCATAGCCGTGTTTCTTTCCATTTCTCGCTGTAACACCTTCATATCTTCTGCCCTACCTAAACCTACAGTAGCCGATACTATTCCTTGGACATATCTTGAAAACTCAACTTCCGAGGCTTCTATTTGTGCTTCCTTTTGTCTGGAAGTTTGACTGGATGGTAAACTCTGTTTTTGAGGGTTTGGTGGTACCTTAGACCTTGCACCCGTAACACTTGAAACACCAACTCCACTACTTGGAACGTTAGCGGTAGCTCCAGCATTGGATCCATTTGCGGTTGAACCATTTGAGCCAATTGAAGCATTTGAAACTAAATCCGCATTCGGAGCATTTATGGGTTGATTAACTCGATTATCGTTTCTACCCTTACCGTAATAAGAGCCTTTTCTGTGTGGAAGATCTCGCCTCGGATTAGACATATCCCAAAAATCAAAGATGCTCAAAAACAATGCACAAAATTAGAAAATAAAATAAGCTTGCAAAGAGAGACTAATGCAAAACTAAATTTAGATACTCTCAACTGAAAACAAAATTTGTATTTGTAATTTTATAACAAAACCTAAAAGATCAAAAGGATTGAAAATTTTTAAAAGCAAATTCAATCGAGGAATTTATTTTCCCTTTTTTTCAAAACAAAAAAAAACTAATCAAAAAATAAATTTCCAATTCAAAAAAAGTATCTTTGTAACTTTAGAAAAAACTAAATCACTAAATCAACTGAAGAATGAAAAGTACTACGCAAAAAAAAAAATAATTTGAAAGAAAAAACGTTATATTATGTTTTCGAAACCTGGCTCTAAAAAGATTAAACCAAAGTCGAAGGACTCCAAAAATCGAAAACGCGAATAAAAAAAGAAATAACAACTATAAAAAGAAAACTAATTATAAAAGAAACCTTTGCTAAAGAACTCTAAGAAAAAAGTAACTAAACTAAAAAAAATAAAATGAAATAAACTAACGATAAGACGCAAAACTATAGTGGAAATAAATTCAACGAAAATCGAAGATAAGAAATTTAACTAAAAGTTTTTTTTTTTTTTTTTTTTTAAGAAAAAAAAAAATGTTAACATTTACATTCAATAAGAAGTAAATATTCACAGATGAAGATATATTTTTGTGTTCACTTATCAATCATAATATAGGTGGATGTGACCCTGAATTAAAAATACACACAAAACAAAAGACAACGACGACTTCAGTATGTACATATAACTTACTCACTTAGGTTGAAGTATCTTTTCTGACCAAAAATATTCTTAAAAAGGCGTTGCAGATGAACCGTAAAATGTCAGAGCTAATATGGTGGACTATGGATTCTTCATATTGAGTCTATACAAAACTTCTTTTTCGCAGCGAACTTGGCTGGCTACCAGCCATGCCATCGGACGAAAAAAAAGTTTTGTTGACAAAAAAAAATTAAGAAAATGAATGAAATTCTGAAAAAAATAATATACAATCAAGAAACAGAGGTTGTTGGATAGACTCAACAGGCATGTATAGCCGAAAGTTAATTGAAGTATGTATAATTATGGAAAGTAGAAAGCTAAACTGAAGAAAAAAAAAATTAAATGCTCAGAAAAAGAAGGACAGACACAACAGGCTAAACGAGGATCTCACCCATTTACTGGTTATCAGATCGCAACTCAGTCTGAGAAATTTAACAAACAAAAATTTAACTAAAAATTATATTAAAGGATATCAAGGATGCATGCAGCAGACTAATTGAGGATATCACCCAATTACTGGTCATGCTCACGAAATCCAAATGAAATTAAGGAAACTTTATATAAAATTGCAAGAAAGTAACAAAAAAAAAAAAAAATACCAGATCAACTCAAAACAAATTCCTGTTCAACAGCAACTACCCCATGAATGAAAAGGATGTTTAAGTATAGCATAAAAACTATACAAAAAGGACTAAATCTGGCCCCACGTTGGGCGCCACCTGTAACGTACGCCTCGAGATGTAGTTCGAGGTAGAGAAAAATAGGGGACCCATTAATCTCTATAACCACCCACTCTTCATACGACCATTATTGTCCGAGAGCTTACAGGCACTCAGAGACAGTCCTGATAGTAAAAGTGGATGGGTGTCCAGGATTTAACTGCGTGGCATGCTAGCATGGCCAATGGTTAGCTCGTCGGAGGGGGGGTTCTTGCGGTCAAAAACCTGGACGGCCGTTACGTTTATATCATGCCGTATTAAAATCGTACAAAAATCGCGGAGCCTGTTTGTCTCAATTAAAAGAAAACATACTTCTAGCTAAAGAGAGGAGAGCTTAGTTGATATAGCTCTCTGAGGAATATCCCACCCAGTATCACTCAATGTATCCTATGGATACATCATGTGAATAAACCTAGTTATCATGTCCTCAATTTTGATGATAACCCCTAAAGAGAATAAGAAAGCAAGATTACTTCTCTGCTTTCATACTTTCGTCTTCATTGTCTCATGGTACAGATAATTCTGAGCCACATCCACCTAAAAAAAAATTCCTAAACAATAGTCATGGTTTTTATTATCAGGGTGTTCCTAAACACGAATCCAAAAAAAAATCATGAAAACTGAAACACACACACTTTTCCTAAAAGGTGAAATTCATTCCAAAGAGATCCCGTTAAAAGCAAATGAAAGATAATATTTTAAATTTTCAAAAATCAAAATTACAAATACTTTTATTTAAAAAAAATCAACAAAATAAACCTAAAGAATATAATGAAAATTCAAAATAAGAAAATTCAATTTTTCTAATTTTGCTCTATGTCTCAAAAAAAACTAATAATATTGGAACAAAAATAAATATTTAAAATTTAAAGAATGTAATAGAGTTCATTGAATGTCTATCGACGATCTAATAGCATGTCAATTAAATTTAAAGAAAAAGCTACTTAAACGTAATGAAAAATATGTAAAAAGATATGCTTTTACTTTGGCTTTAAAAGTGTACTAACCTAACACTTCAAACTTTTTTTAAGAAAAAAAATCTTTTCGAAGTTATATTTTGTTTTTTTTTTTTCTTTAAAATAAAATAAAATTGATTATAATTTATCAATGAAAAATTGTATTCATATCAATCAAATTGAATCTAGCTGGGGTAATCTAAAACACCAACAAAAGAAACTGAATTCACACAAGTTAGAAAGTATTTATAATTAAAAAAAAGTAAATTATTTTTTTTTTCTTAAACAATCGGCATGTATAAAACTATTATCTTTGTGTTTTTTTTTACCTATTTTTAATTTTGATTATAAATTTAAATAAATGGTTGTTTCATCAAATTTACCATTCAAACACACCGAATATATATAACAAATATCGTTTTTACTTGTACTAATAAATTCTCTTTAAATATAATATTCGTTTCGTTCAAATTTAGCCATATGTTGTGTTATTTTTTATCAAAAATCACTTACCCCGTTTGTAATATTATTTTTTTTTTTTTTTGATTTGTTGTTTTTGTTTTATTTAAATTTCGTTGTTATCAATTGTCGATTTTCTCTCTCTCCCAGATGTTGTGCACAGCATCGCAGGTGTTTGGAGATGTTGATTTTTTTTTTGTTGTTGTGCTAAACTTTAATGATGATAAAAAGAAGAGAAACTATATTTGAACGATTTGAACTAACAATGATTATAATATAAAAAAAATTATAAATAAATATATATATTTTTTTTTTTTTTTACTTATTTTTTTTTTTTTTTTTTTGCTTTTAAGTTTTTAATTTAGATTTATGGGAAGAGAACAAAAAATATACTTAGCTTTAATTTAAGATAGGTAGATTTATGTTGATGGTGAACTATAATTATTAGTTATTATATTAAAAAGAGCTGGTTGTAGATGATCGAGAATTTGTTTGGTATCCAAAGGAGGTGATGTCTTGGCTGGTGGCAGAGCAACCTGTGTAGTGTGGTGCTCTCTTTGCTGGATCGAATAATAGGCTGCTGGACAGACGGTGGAGCTTGGATGTGATCTCCTCCTTTTTTGACTTTGTCGCGTGGATCGATGACAGCGATATCTAATATTTTGCGTATAGGCTCCCTTGGCCTTGGTTTTTTTTGATTTTTTTTGTTTTGAAGGTGCATATATGCTTTTTTCTTCTTTTTTTTATAGGTTTTTGGAGAGTCTGGTTCACTGTCCTGATTAAGTTATGTATTTATTTCTGAAGCATTTGGTAGATCTGGTAGGTGTTTTTTTTTTGTGTCGAGGGATTTTACTTATCGACCTTGACCTGGACTGAGACTCACACTTCGGACCAAGTTGAGGTGATTTCTCGTTGAGTTTGAGACTTACTTAGTTGTACCACTTTATATATGTAGGTATGTATACTTCGAAGCACACTGGCTACGTGCAAGCTAACCAACCGAAATCCTCGTTGTGCAACTCACGAACGCTTCAGCGGACACTCTGACGCCCAATCTAAGCTATGGGCGCTTAGAATCTTAGCTTGGAGCTCTTTGGCTTTGCAGAGAAGGATTTGTATGTGAGTTTGATGCTCCTTGAGGATTGTGCACTAGTAAAATTTACGATGGGAATAAATCACAGATGGACACATGGAAATTTGGTTCTTAATCTCTTACCACATTGATTATTTTCACGATCACTTCGAATTTTATAAAAAATTTCTTCCTTTATGTAGGTATTTCTTTTTTTATGGATTAATCAGTTTTTATTCCGAAAAAAAAATAAAACTCACGAACTAATTTATAGTAAAATATATATTTTTTTGCTTGTTGACTATAAAAGTTAGGTACTTGGTTTTACGTCTTCTCGTCCGAAAAAAAAAACACCAAAAAAGAAAGATGCTGTGTCTGACAGGGGTATTTATAGCCCCAGGAGCTAGATTGATGGCTTCTCTCACGAACACTCTCTCAAACAAATCCTAGAAATTTTATCGGCTTCCGTTTTCTATCATACTTGTGAAAATTTTGATCAAAAAAATCTGAAATTCCAATTTAAAGTAATTTTTGAATATTTCATGAATAAGTGTAATAAATTCCAATTTTTTTGGTCAAAATTCCACAAGATAGACGATTTCGGAAGTCATCCATATTTTACTTCTTGTAAAATAAATATTAAACTTCTTCCATGTAATGGTGAGAATTTTCAATGTTTTCAATTAGAGAACTCAAAACGATTCTCGAAAAATTTGGCCTTGAATATTTTACTTGTTTGGCCTGCTCTCAGTTTTTTTTTTTGTTTAATCGTCTTTACTTTTCTATTTTCTATTTTTATATTTTTTTGACTGTTGATATTCAAGAAGTGTCGTGGTACAATGGTTCGTAACTTGGACTCAACGAGAAGGGTCACCAGTTCGAATCCTGCTGCTGCGATCTATATATTTTTTTTTTCTCTTTTGTTATTACTTTTATTTGTATCAATGTTTTTTTTTCTTATTACTTCTTTTTTTTTTTTTTTAAATCGAACCTGGGTCAATTTCATGGCGTGTATGGTTAACATATCCTTCAGATGTTATATGGCGCATTATAACTCTATTATCCCCAGCTTCCGCTTTTGATTAAGAGTATGCACCATCCAACAATTGCATTTAATTATTTAAATATCATTATATTCTCTGGATTTAACATAACTCCAACTCTTTATTTAATCTGATACTCAATTAACTAAATCTCAAGGGAATTTCACCACAGCTTCTCAAACTACCTAACATAGGTCTAACATTGTGATCATACTATGATTTTATCGTTTGAGACAATGTAAGAAGCTAATTATTATAACTATAAGAGAACGATAAAATCCATGACATTCCAGTGATGTTATATACCGATTTCATGTTAGGTTAGAATGGTTAAATAATTCGGAGAATTCAGCCACACAACAAGAGAGTTGAACGAAGAGAAAGTAAAACCTGACTAATAGGCAACAAAAAATTTGCGATAATAGTAAAAAAAAATGTGTATACCTTATCTGACAAAGAGAAACATCTATTTTAAAACTATTATAATGAGTGAAAGTTTTGTAGGCGAAATGAGTGTTATACTAAAAGATGAAAATTAGGGCTTGAAATACTCAAGGTTTCCCACAATGCAAAGAAGCAAAATAGCTTTTAGTCCAATGAAATGTTACATTGACGATTAACTTTGCATTTTGGGTATGGGCAAGAATTTTGTTTTATGTATGGGGGGGAGGAGTACAAAACCCTATTTTTAAAGTTGAAAGCATCACCCCCCCCCCCCCCTATTTGGACCCCATTTGAAAAAATAGGGTGGAAAAGGGCTTCCACGTTAATTTGAAAAGCGTTAGATTCACACACAAATTTTTAACTTTTTTTCTAGAAAATTTAATTTTACATTAGCATGCTTTTTACTTTAAAATTAAGAATAAAGAAGTTACAGTTAAAAACAGACAAATACCTTAAGGGGTACAATCCTCTTATAATATTTTTTGTAAGACATTCGTCTATTCTTACAAGCTTTATATTTTATATACAGGGAGTCCTGTAAATAATGGAAAACCTTGCAACTGGTTATAGCAGGCCTTATGACCTTTCCAGAAAAAATATTAAAAAAAATATTTTCCCAGTGGTAACTTTGTTATGATGCTTTTTCCAAAAGTTGTTAACAAGTACTACTTTCTTCAAATAAGTGAATGCTACGAGCAGGCACGTAGCCAGAGGGGGGGCTTGAGGGGCTGAAGCCCCACCCGAAAATCTAAACAAAACTTTAAACCTTTCTAATATATTAAATTCAGATCTTTAAAAATAAGGAGACTATCCAGGTAGGAAAAGTTTATTTGAATTTAGCTAAAGTTCTCAACTACTTGAAAATACTTCGTTAAAAAGCAAGAGACTATTTAGATATGTTTACAATTTTGTATTGAATTTTGAAGACTCTTTAGGTATTTTATTTAACTCTAAAAGCTATTAAAATGAGGAGAATATTCTACATATTGTTGCTCTTCCTTTTTTTCTTTTGATTAAATATCGTTGAGCTACTTGTCACCGTTGGCACGCTTGTAGGGTCTAGCTCGTCGGATGATGGGTGGGACTTGTGACATGTTACTCAATAGGAACAATCAATTTATTTATCGTGCCAAAAATACTTCATACACGGACGGACAGTACGGACCACAAGTGCAAAACACTAGTCGGGGATTGACCGGATGTTGTTGTCAACCCAAGTGCTCTTTTCCCTCCCTTACGCCATGACGACGCGTGCACTCAAAATAATTTGCGTCATCCCTTACTAGGTATTAACTTTACTTCCCATCTTCCATCATCTCCACTTGACCGATCGTCGACATTCACTGGACAACCCCCACAAAATTATTAAACCCTTTCCATATTGGTTTCTCCTTTGTTTATTGTGAAACTTTTCATCTTCGTATTCTTCTTTCTACTTAACTATTAGTACATATAGGTTGATAAATCTTTTATTATAAAAAAACTGAGATGAAATTGATAAAAAAAACTATTTTTAAACAGATTTGGAAAGTTGAGGCGACGCAATAGTGAGGTCGAACGACAAAAAAAAAATACATTCTTTAAAATACTTTAAGAAAAAAAAAAGGTCTAGGCTGTTATTAATTTTTTTTAGGTTATAGGTAATTTGTCAAAGAGTAAGGAAATTTTTGTACAAAGTATGGGGGTGAAAATATGGGAGAATATACATATTTTTTATAAATTAAAAAAAAATTAAAATGACTTACTTGATTCCAGATTCCTTCCTGTGCACAAAAAGCAACCGTAGAACCTCCTCCAACTGCAACACCTTCTTTTGTTTCAGTTTTACTTAAAATTTCGTTTTACTTTTCCTTCCTCCCGTCTTCACTCCACTTTCATACCAATCTTCCTTTCGAAGAATTTTGACACAAATTTCCTTACCGATAGAACCACTCTATTACACCGCTTACTTTCCGTTTCTTCTTATTAACTAATTTAATCGTTCTTATTATTATTATTATTTTTTTGTCTTGTTGTTTCTTTTCCAGTGAAGCTGGCTAGATTGTTATTTTCTTTTATGTTTTCTTCTATACTTTTCTTTTATACTTTACTTTTATACTTTTCTATTAATATTTATCTAACTTTAAAACAAACTAAAGCAAAAATATATCGGTCAGATTAAAGTTTTCCGACGCCTAAGCCGATTCCGATGAGCTCGTATGCTGCGATGAAGTTTTTGTACTCTACTGAAGTAGACGTGAGAAAAAAGATGTTGACCGAGGAAAAAATGTTCTCCTCTTCGGGAAATGACCCGTTACTTTTGTCAAGGCTTTAAGCCGACGCTGAGTGGATGTATATAATGAAATATGTGTGCGTGATGGATTCTTGCGAGTGTGTATCTATAAAAGTTCTCGCCTGGCAGAGAATCCGTTTGATTGAGTCCGTTACGAGGAGAAAAGAAAAAAATGGAATTTTTCTTTGCTTCTGTCGTACGTGTAGATGTATTGGTAAGAATCGAACGTGGAGGCAATTATTTTGTCGATTGACGGACCTGCACACAAATACAACCAATTTATAATTTAAAGATTTTCATCCCCAAAAAGGGTACTTACAAAAATTGCCTCCACTGAACCGCTAATTGGGGGGGGGGGAGATGGCAGTTTGTATTTTCCTTCCTTGGAAAGCCACAATGAATAAAGATCTAAAATGAACTAAATTTCTTCTATTTTTTTGGTTCTAATATATAATTTCATAGATTAAGTTTTACCTGAGTTTTTCTTTTCTTTTTTTTTCTTGTTTCTTTTTGTTTTCTTGAGATCTTTTCTTTTTCTTTCTCGTTCTTTTTATATAACTATGAGTTCTTTGATTTTACTTATCGTGCCTGATTTGTTATTTTCTTTCTTAATTTTAGCTTTGTTTAAGATTTGGAAAAAACAGTTCCGTGGCTTCGATGTGGCCTGTCTCAGTGCACGTTTTGAAAAGAACGTACAAAATTTTGGTAGACTGGACGGAGATCTCGACCAAAGACTTAACGATTTTTTCGTGCGCATTCAGTGATAGACGATGACGATTCGAGTATCGACTTTAAACAAGGGACGTGTTCAGATAAAGTCTTGCCAACAATCTTGTCATTTTTCTTTCTATTTAAAAACTATGCGATTCGTAACAAACCTGCTTTGTTTAAGGTTCAATGGGACTGAAACAAACAGGAAATATATGACGTTTTAAGATATGCTTGTATTCTTTACGTGTGGCTCGACCCACGAAAGCCGGGCAACAAAAAAAAATCATTTAGGGTTTGATGTCTTTCGCGTGAAACTTGCCAATGTAATCTCCATTTAGCTTTTCTAATTCATAGAGACAATTTCCTAGCCTTTTTCGCACTCTACACTTCAAAAATTTGTGAGCGAACTTAGCATTGTGAGCTTTCGGGAAACTGCTCTGACTGAAGTTTCTCCGATAAACCTCTTGGCCAACACAAAAGGAAGTTGGCTTAGCTCTGGTGTTATAGGTTTTACTTGATTTAATGTGCGAGGCGTCTAAATTTTTTCTGATGCTATCTCTCATCTGCTGAATCTTATCGGTTTTGGGAAGAACTTCTATCGATGGTTCCTTAATACAACCCAGTCTTTTGAGTAGTTTATAGGATGATGCGTGTTGAATCATATTTTGCCCGAAGAGGGCATAATAAGGCGAACATTTTATTACCGAGTGATAGTCACTCCTTAGGATAGAAGTAATCTGTGGTAGACACCTATCCCAATTACAGTGGTCATTTTCTATGAAACATCGTATTTTTGCTAGGACTTCTCGATTTGCCCTCTCCGAAGCATTAGCTTGGGGAGAATACAATCCCGTCGTGATATGTTGAACTCCAAACGTATTCAAAAATTTTGAAAAATCTTTGGACTTGAATTGACGACCATTATCACTATGCAAAAACTCGGGTACCCCAAATTGTCCAAAAATTTGAGTTTGTAAAAAACGAATTATGTTTGCTGAAGTCGCTTTCTTCAGTGGTTTCAAAAATATGAACTTTGAAAAATGATCGATCGCAATAAATATTACTGAGTTCCCACTCCTAGTCCTAGGATAGGGTCCAAGGAAGTCCACGTATAATCTCTGAAATGGGCGCTCGGTTACAAATTGGTTCCCTAATGGAGGTCTCAACGAACGATTTGGGGCTTTGATCCCTTTACACAAGTCACAATTATCAACATAACTTTTAATTTGGCGTGCCATCCCTGGCCAGAAATATTTTTGTCTAACTCGGAACAACGTTTTTGCATACCCGCCGTGACAAGCAGCGGATGAGTCATGTGCGTTAACGATTGCCTGATGCGTAAGACCTTTCGGGAGCCAAAGTCTCCATAGTTCGTCTTCTTGCTCCACCCCATCTCTAAATTTTACTCTCTTATAGACGTAGTTTTCAGACAAGCTTAGATCCGGAAGGAGTTTACAATTTGAGGTGATTTCTTTGCGTAGTTCCGTATATTCCTCTCCATCGAACTCAGGTGAGTTCAAATCAATGTCCGGAGATGCGTTATTCAAATCTAACTCTTCCATATCAGCTCTCGATAAAGTATCAGGCACTACGTTGAGCGATCCCTTTCGATGCTCGATCTCAAAGTCAAAACTCTGAAGTTTTAAACTCCAACGAGCAAGTCTACCATTCAAGTCCTTAAGTGACATAAGCCATTTAAGGCTTGAATGGTCGGTTATTATTCGAAAAGGTAACCCCTCAACGTAGGGCCTGAACTTTTCAACGCATATAATCGCAGCCAAGCACTCTAATTCCGTGACCGTATAGTTTCTTTGCGATTTATTAAGCTTTTTGGAGACGAACGCAATAGGTCTTTCACGGCCTTCGTCATCTAACTGGAAGAGGACACCTCCTACGCCTACGGTTGATGCGTCACACTGAATCATAAACTCTTTCGAAAAATCAGGCTGTCCTAAGACAGGAGCATTTGTAAGCGCCTCTTTCAGTTTATGAAAACTTTCAACTGCCTCAGGAGTGAGCTCAAACGTTTTGGATTTTGACTTCTTAAGACAATCCGTCAATGAAGCTGAGAGATCAGCGAAATTCGGAATGAACTGTCTGTACCACCCTGTCATACCAATAAAGCGACGCACCTGACGGATGGACTTTGGAAGCGGGAAGTTGGACACTGCTTCTACTTTAGACGGGTCCGTCTTGAGGCACCCGTGTCCTACAATGTAGCCTAAATATTTGATCTCGCTTTGGCAAAATTTGCTTTTCTCAACATTTATTGTTAATCCAGCATCCTTTAAACATTTGCTCACCTCTCTGAGTAGCTCTAAATGGGTCTCAAAGTTTTCACTGCAACAGAGTAAATCGTCTACGTAAATGAAAACAAAATCACGAAGTCTGCCAGGAATAACTTTGTCCATGAGACGAGTCATAGTTTGTACTGCATTACATAGGCCGTATGGCATGACCTTGAATTGAAGGAGTGGGCATCCAGGTACTACAAACGCAGTCTTTTCCTTATCTTCCTCTGCCAAGGGAATTTGCCAAAAGGCATCCTTCAAGTCAATCCCGGTTATGTAATGAGTATTCTTGACACGAGTCAGCAAGGCATTTATATGTTCTAAAGGGTAAGCGCTTTTCTTAGTTTGTGCATTCAGCTTCCTGAAATCGATACAGAATCTTAATTTGTTTGGCTGCTGGACTAGTACAATTGGACTGCTCCATGGGCTATCGCTGGGTTCTATAACCCCTAACTCTAACATTTGTTTGATCTGCTTGTGAGCTTCTTCTTGCCTAGGAGGTGAAAGAGGATAGTATTTCGACTTGATCGGCACGGCATCACCCGTATCTATCGCATGGGTAACAAGGTGAGTTCGACCTAGTCCTAACTTCAACGATGATGGAAATGACTCGATAACCTTTTGTAGTTCATACTTTTGAAAGCTGTTCAAATGGTGGTCATTGCTTATAGAAGGATTCGATTCAATGCACAATTCAGATATTATATCCGGAGCGATTTTGAAGTCTCTCCAAAAGTTAACTCCTAAGTAAACTTTTTGCTGAAGCGAGGGGACGACATAGAAAAGAATAGTTTTGCATGTGCCCTTAAAGGTGACCGGAATGTAAGAAAATCCTATTATATCTTGTTTCTCTCCACCCGCTGTATTAATTGCCGATTTGAATGGTTTAATATCAATTTGATTTCGCTGAATGAAATCCAAGCTGTCCTTACCAAGAGCGCTGATTGAGGCTCCGGAATCTAGGAGACAGAGCACAGTTTCGTTTGCGATAATTGCATTGATAAAAGGTCTCGCGTCAGTGACATTACATATGGTTGCTGATTCAATTAGTTTTCGGAATGCTTTTCGCTTTTGGAATCGCTGTCGAGTTTTTTGGATATGTTTTGGTGTTTTACTTTTAAAAATTTGGTCTCGAACCTTAAAATAGTTTAACTTCCTTTTATGTAGGCCGTCTAGAGTTATTTGTTTTCCAGTTTGTGAACTTTTGTCCACAAATTGTCTTTTTAAAATTTTGATTTCGTCGTATCGCTTGTTATTTACAAAGGCTTTGTTTGGAGGATTTGGAATGGAAGACCTATGGTCCTCACATTCGAAATAATTTACATTAAACTCGGGAATATTGGGAATGAGCGAGTGTCCCCGGTCGCCGTCTCGCCCACCTTCCTGTTTCCCAATTCATGTTTCTTGCAGTTCACGGTAGTAACGTTCTTATTCCCGCACCTATAACAAAATAAATTTCGCTTTTCTGAAGGACACTCATAGTAGGAATGTCCTATTAGATCGCAGTTCCAACATTGGAACTTAGACGTATCAATTCTTCGGATGGGATTCAAAGCTGCCACCTCATCTTCTACCCCAGAATTATCGAAGTTCTGTTTTTGGTCATACTCATAACATTCGACTTCGCTAACATTTCGTCTTGGACTGAGATGTCGTTGTTGCCGTTGGCGATGAAGATGCTTTTCAGCTCTACGCGCTACTTCTCGTAAACCATCGAGACTCAAATTGCTGTACGAAAACAGCAAAAACCCAAGTGTTTCTTTGGCATTGCTCTTTATTAAATCCGTGAGCTTTGAGTTGCTCATCGGTTCTCTAAGACGGGAGTTCATTGTTACCATGGCGGTGAAGAAATCGTCAAAGCTTTCTTTCGCTCCTTGTTTGCGCTCGAGCATCTCTATTAGCTTGTCGTGATCGTTTTCGACCCGACCAAACTCACGAATGAAAGCTTCTTTAAAAGAGCGATACGAAAAGTTTACATTTTGTTTAGAATAAATCCAAAACCATTTTTCGGCTTTACCTTGCAGAAGGAGGTGAAAATTTGTTAAGAGGTGTTCCCAGGGACATTGAGTTCTGTCCTTCAAGGTCTCAACCTTGAAGATGAAATCGTGAACGTTTTCAGTTCCATCAAAACTAATTTTCCATTTCTCAATCTTACAGCTACTCAAAGAGCTGGAAGCAGATGGACGTGCCTGAAAGTTAAAAGTGTGTGGATACGCTTGAAAATCTCGAAAATCAGGTGGCGTTTCAGTGAAAATACTTTCATCACGAGTATTCCTGTTTAGAACAGGAATCTTTTGAATTTGCTCGGTCATAGAATCTTTAAAAGTTTTTAATTCACGTAAAAATGATTGGTGGTTGTCTAACATCGTTTGTTTCAGTATAACCCCTAGAGCACCGATCGCATTAGAAGCTATATTCGAAGCCTGATTGACATTTTCGAAAGAGTTGGGTAGATAATTATTCTGTACTGGGCCAGATTGGGCACCAGCTAAATGTTCATGCTGTTCCGTCAACGGCTTTGATAATCCTTCAGATAAATTGTCCGACGCAGGTCTAGATTCAGGTTGTATTTCAAGGTTTTGGTTAAGATTCGGTAAATCTTTATAACGCAATTCGAGGTTTGGATCATACTGTAAAGGTAAAGATTGTAATGGCGGGCTATTGGTCTCTTCAGTGCGTTTTGGTCTGCCCCTTGCAGGTCGAGGAATTTGTTTTGTACCTGATTGAGGTGGGGTACGAATGACCTTGGGCCTTGTACCAGTTTTGGTCACTGAATCCTGATTAACTTCAACAAAAAATGAGGAGTGTCGCCTTTCATCGTCAGCATTCTTTTGTTTTGTATTCGGTTTCGACATTTTTTTTTTTTTTTTTTTTTTTTTTTTTTTTTGTTTACTATATTTTCTAACAATAATAGAATATGATGAAAATTTTGAAAAGAGAATTAACTTGAATTATCTGTGTCTAACTATGTGCTTGTATATATAATTTTTTTATTTTTTTTTTTTTTTTTTGTATCATCAGGGGTTGTTTTCATGGTGTCTTAACGGTCAAGTGGAAATCTTCTAGTGTTCTGCAATGTTAATTGTAATTATTTGAAAGAGATCGTTGCACGGAAATTCAACTACCATCGTAATCACGGACTCACGATCTTATACAAATTCTAGAAATCATTTTGTAATTCAACAGCTGTTGCGCACTTTAACAACTAAAGTTGTACCAATGGACTAACATATGTAAAAATTACAGAAGCAAAAATATAATTTCAAGCATGCTAAGATATTTTAAAGTTCCCATTAAATTTATCTGACTATGCTTGAATACAATTATATAATTTCTTCATGGCAACTCGGTTACGAATTTGAAACGTATAAGTGGGACTCATGAAAAAATAAAAAAAACTATCAAAGATGAACTCGACAGTCTGAACATAGGCTAATGTTGGCCTAAATCGTTGGGCGCCATGATTGTTGCTCCTCCTTTTTTTCTTTTGATTAAATATCGTTGAGCTACTTGTCACCGTTGGCACGCTTGTAGGGTCTAGCTCGTCGGATGATGGGTGGGACTTGTGACATGTTACTCAATAGGAACAATCAATTTATTTATCGTGCCAAAAATACTTCATACACGGACGGACAGTACGGACCACAAGTGCAAAACACTAGTCGGGGATTGACCGGATGTTGTTGTCAACCCAAGTGCTCTTTTCCCTCCCTTACGCCATGACGACGCGTGCACTCAAAATAATTTGCGTCATCCCTTACTAGGTATTAACTTTACTTCCCATCTTCCATCATCTCCACTTGACCGATCGTCGACATTCACTGGACAACCCCCACAAAATTATTAAACCCTTTCCATATTGGTTTCTCCTTTGTTTATTGTGAAACTTTTCATCTTCGTATTCTTCTTTCTACTTAACTATTAGTACATATAGGTTGATAAATCTTTTATTATAAAAAAACTGAGATGAAATTGATAAAAAAAACTATTTTTAAACAGATTTGGAAAGTTGAGGCGACGCAATAGTGAGGTCGAACGACAAAAAAAAATACATTCTTTAAAATACTTTAAGAAAAAAAAAAGGTCTAGGCTGTTATTAATTTTTTTTAGGTTATAGGTAATTTGTCAAAGAGTAAGGAAATTTTTGTACAAAGTATGGGGGTGAAAATATGGGAGAATATACATATTTTTTATAAATTAAAAAAAAATTAAAATGACTTACTTGATTCCAGATTCCTTCCTGTGCACAAAAAGCAACCGTAGAACCTCCTCCAACTGCAACACCTTCTTTTGTTTCAGTTTTACTTAAAATTTCGTTTTACTTTTCCTTCCTCCCGTCTTCACTCCACTTTCATACCAATCTTCCTTTCGAAGAATTTTGACACAAATTTCCTTACCGATAGAACCACTCTATTACACCGCTTACTTTCCGTTTCTTCTTATTAACTAATTTAATCGTTCTTATTATTATTATTATTTTTTTGTCTTGTTGTTTCTTTTCCAGTGAAGCTGGCTAGATTGTTATTTTCTTTTATGTTTTCTTCTATACTTTTCTTTTATACTTTACTTTTATACTTTTCTATTAATATTTATCTAACTTTAAAACAAACTAAAGCAAAAATATATCGGTCAGATTAAAGTTTTCCGACGCCTAAGCCGATTCCGATGAGCTCGTATGCTGCGATGAAGTTTTTGTACTCTACTGAAGTAGACGTGAGAAAAAAGATGTTGACCGAGGAAAAAATGTTCTCCTCTTCGGGAAATGACCCGTTACTTTTGTCAAGGCTTTAAGCCGACGCTGAGTGGATGTATATAATGAAATATGTGTGCGTGATGGATTCTTGCGAGTGTGTATCTATAAAAGTTCTCGCCTGGCAGAGAATCCGTTTGATTGAGTCCGTTACGAGGAGAAAAGAAAAAAATGGAATTTTTCTTTGCTTCTGTCGTACGTGTAGATGTATTGGTAAGAATCGAACGTGGAGGCAATTATTTTGTCGATTGACGGACCTGCACACAAATACAACCAATTTATAATTTAAAGATTTTCATCCCCAAAAAGGGTACTTACAAAAATTGCCTCCACTGAACCGCTAATTGGGGGGGGGGGAGATGGCAGTTTGTATTTTCCTTCCTTGGAAAGCCACAATGAATAAAGATCTAAAATGAACTAAATTTCTTCTATTTTTTTGGTTCTAATATATAATTTCATAGATTAAGTTTTACCTGAGTTTTTCTTTTCTTTTTTTTTCTTGTTTCTTTTTGTTTTCTTGAGATCTTTTCTTTTTCTTTCTCGTTCTTTTTATATAACTATGAGTTCTTTGATTTTACTTATCGTGCCTGATTTGTTATTTTCTTTCTTAATTTTAGCTTTGTTTAAGATTTGGAAAAAACAGTTCCGTGGCTTCGATGTGGCCTGTCTCAGTGCACGTTTTGAAAAGAACGTACAAAATTTTGGTAGACTGGACGGAGATCTCGACCAAAGACTTAACGATTTTTTCGTGCGCATTCAGTGATAGACGATGACGATTCGAGTATCGACTTTAAACAAGGGACGTGTTCAGATAAAGTCTTGCCAACAATCTTGTCATTTTTCTTTCTATTTAAAAACTATGCGATTCGTAACAATATGTATACCTACATTTTATTTGATTTGGAATTGGAATCAGTAAACGATTTCAGTTATTGCCAAAAAATTGCAAATTAAAATAACCACAAATTCTATAAGATTTCAGAGTAAAACAAACCAAAATAAATAAAAATAGTGATATGCGCGTTACCAAAACATGTATGATTTAAAATAACTTTCAGCTTGCGGAAATTTTATATTTATATGTTATGATTAAGAGCAAAAAAATATTGGAAGTTCCGTTTAAGAGATATTTAACAATAGAATTTGGATATGAAGAGTTTTGCTGCAAATGATTGGATATGGTCAATTTCCCCACCATTCCACCCTCTCACAATTGCACCCTTTAATATAAAAGCACTCCAATACTTTCCAATCTTTAGTGATCCACTTAAAGTTGTTTACAATAAAAACCCGTGAATGTGGTAAGTTGTTATTTTTGAATAGATGGTCAACCACAGATCCCTACGCAATACATACGGAAGAATCCCACAAAAAAGTATAAGCTCTCATAGTAAAATGTATTTTATGAACTTTTTTTAGATTCGTAGTATAAATCTATTATGACGGAGCGTACGATAAGGCTATTAAATGTTTATCATTATTAAAACCCTTTTGGTTTTGTTAAGCTTAGGTTTTTAAAAGTTAAATTATTTGAGTCCAGATATCCAGAATGAAATCCTGGATATATGTTCTGATATTGTAACAACTGAAATAACTAAACGGGCTATAAGTTCAAGTTGTATCAGTATCCTCGCTGACGAAACAATGGATGTTACTGGGTGTGAACAACTTTCGATATGCCTTTGATATATCGACTGTGAACAACTTTCGATATGCCTTTGATATATCGACTGTTTAACAGATCCCAAAAGTTGTATGCTTCGGGAAGATTTTGTAGGTTTTGTTCCTGTTGATGACTAAACTTCTGAAAACTTGACAAAAACCATACTGCAGCGATGTGAAGAGCTGTATCTTGATATGAAGAATTGTGTGGGCCAAGGCTATGATGGAGCCGCAAATATGGCAGGTCACTTAAGTGGAGTACAGTGCAAGATAAGGCATGCAACAGTATCCAAACGCTTGGTATGTACACTGTGCAAGCCATCGCTTGAACATGGCTCTGTCTAATGCCATGTCAAGTCCTGCAATTCAAATTGCCTTGGTGTAGTAAGTGAAATAGCTAATTTCTTCCACAACCATTCAAATGCAAATATAACTTTCTAAACTGTCATTAAAAAACACGCTCCAGAGAGCCGAAGAACTCGACTTCTACGCCTATGTGAAACAAGAGTCATTGAAATGCATGACAGTTTTATTTCCTTAATAGAGCTTTTCAAATGCATCTCAATAAGTTTTGAAGAAATAACGAGCAGAACGTGGGCGATATGTCGTCGAAAGCATCAACACTTGGCAGCGATCCAAAGAAGTGATTTCCTAGTAAGCCTCATTGTGTGCGAAAAACTATTCTGTTTAACGCTGCCCTTATCAGTTTTCCTACAGAGCTATTTCTGCAATCGACCGCACAAAAGAAGTTTGGAGTTCTCTTAAGAACATAAGAGAAAATGCCGAACATTTTTTCAGAGGCTTTTCAATCCGCATATCCCAAGTTGCTTACGACTTATTTGAAGTTCAATTAAGAGCTCCAAGAACTTCATTGAAACTACTGAAGCCTATTTTAGAGTGTCTAAACTGATTCTTTGCAAAAATTCGTTATTACAAAATCTTACGGACAGATTCATGGACAACGAAGACGTTCTACCATCGCAGGATTTCAAGCTCTTCTCCCAGGTTTTGCCGCAGTTGAGCGAGTGAACGAAATGGAAAAACTAACATATGATTTTGATAATACAATTTCTTTGTCAGCTGTGAAAGCTGAGTACATTCTTTGGTGCGGAAAAATATTGGCGAGGGATCTTTCTACCGAAGTTTTGAAATTGCTTGATATAGGTATAGCCTTACTATAGAGGTATAAACTTCTTGCTTACGGTTTTGGCCACGCTTCCAGTGACCACAGCTGGTGTTGAAAGAACCTTTTCAACTATGAAAAGGATTAAAATAGTATCCCGAAGCGTTATGGGGAATGAAAAATTAAGCTCTCTTGCTGATATCTGTTCATTCGCATATTAATGTGGATCCAGATAACGTGATTGAAGTCATGTGAAAAAATCAAGACGTCTTCTGCTTTAAGAAAATGTGTACAGAAAAAATATTTAAGTATGTTCTATTTAAAAACTAATAAAAATCAATAAATTGGTATAATTTAAGTTTTTTGTTTAAAGAATTTCTCGTAAAATTTGGAAGCAAGCCCCCTCCAAAACAAAATCCTGGCTACGGCACTGGCTACGAGCTACGACCATGGATGAAAAATTTTTGCTATTTTTTTATTTTTGTATCTCTAGAATGCCTGTTGTAATAGATAGATGGTAAGATTTAATAGTAGTTATTGCATTTTTTTTATTATAATTTTTTAAAATATTTTGTTGAGTACACAAATTTATTTTCAAAAAAGTTTGACCATCTCTAATAAATTAAAATTGTATGAGAACATGAATGGCCAATTACTTAAAAAAGTTGTCCATTTAATGCACTTTCCAAAATGGTATAACGCATGCTTGTGTATTAACAAAATATCCAAGAAAATTTGTCAATCATCTAATTAAGCAGCTTTTAACATTCGCAAAATGTCTACTAAAATGTTAAAATCACCTCCCAATTTGGGTTGGACACAGATTTTCTCTTTTGATGTGTAAGGGGGTTCAGTGCAAGTATAAAACTCGATTTTAGGTGTTGAAAGCCTCACCATTTGGCCACCATATTGAAAAACGAGTTCTGAAAAGTTTTCCGTGGCAACTTAAATTTAATTAGTCTTAGAAAAAAAACTTTGGTACAAATTTGTAGAAAATTCAATTCTCTTCAATTTATGTTAATGCACTTTTTGCCCTAAAGTTATAAATAAAAAAGTTATAATCAAAAACATGAATTTTTTCAATATTTAAATTTTGATTATAACTTTTTTATTTATAACTTTAGGGCAAAAAGTGCATTAACATAAATTGTAGGAAATTGAATTTGCTACAAATTTGTACCAAAGTTTTTTTTCTAAGACTAATAAAATTTAAGTTGCCATGGAAAACTTTTCAGAACTCGTTTTTCAATATGGTGGCCAAATGGTGAGGCTTTCAACACCTAAAATCGAGTTTTATACTTGCACTGAACCCCCTTACACATCAAAAGAGAAAATCTGTGTCCAACCCAAATTGGGAGGTTATTTTAACATTTTAGTAGACAAAAAATTATTTGTCCTAATGTGGGCTCAAGGTCAATTGATTGTATTTTATTTTTCGAGTTGTGACGTTTCGGATGTGTTTACACCCTTCTTCAGACAACTGCAGTAAATAAGAATTATAAAATTGATTCTTATTTGTGTTTGTGTGTTAGTATCCGTTTCTTTAAAATATCTTGAAAAAGACGTTTTAAAATAATGGGCGTATCCTTATTTTTGTTTTTGTTTTGAATGCTTGAAAATAAATTTCCAAACAAAATGAAGTTTGTTATTTTGAATATTGAAATATTCAAATTTTTAGAAATACAGAAAGGTCACGAAGAAAGGAAATATTTATTTTAGTAGAAATTTTGCGAAAATGTTAAAAGCTGCTTAATTAGATGATTGACAAATTTTCTTGGTTATTTTGTTAATACACAAGCATGCGTTATACCATTTTGGAAAGTGCATTAAATGGACAACTTTTTTAAGTAATTGGCCATTCATGTTCTCATACAATTTTAATTTATTAGAGGTGGTCAAACTTTTTTGAAAATAAATTTGTGTACTGAAAAAAATATTTAAAAAAATTATAATAAAAAAAAATGCAATAACTACTATTAAATCTTACCATCTATCTTTTACAACAGGCATTCTAGAATATTACAAAAATAAAAAAAATAGCAAAAATTGTTCATCCATGGTCGTAGCGATCACTTATTTGAGGAAAGAAGTACTTGTTAACAACTTTTGTTTTGGAAAAAACATCATAACAAAGTTACCACTGGGAAAATATTTTTTTTTATATTTTTTCCTGGAAGGTCATAAGGCCTGCTATAACCAGTTGCAAGGTTATCTATTATTTACAGGACTTAATTTTAAAGTAGTTATCCTCAACCGATTGAGATGAAATTTTTCATTCACTTTAAGTTTGGATGGCAATGCATCGTAAGCTTAATTACGTCATTCTACATCCAATATGGCGGACGGCACAAGATGGTGGATTAGTTATTTTTTGTGCACTCCTATCATGGTATGAGAATCAAATGAAAGGGAGTGCTGAAAAGAATACGATAGTAAAATGACTTCACTCTAAATCCAATATGGTGGACAACACTGAAAAGCTTTACTGACTACTGAGAAGAATACGAAAATAAAATGGACACGTTCCGCCAACTATCGGATAGGCTATCTAAGTTAACTAAGTATCCGATACGTTGGTGAACGACCAGAACCGTATAGGTAAGCTGAAAACAACTTACAAAGAAATTGAATTAAAAATGTAAATGAAGTTTTTTTCTATGAACAATTGTACATATGTATGAGCGAGAATTGGGCCTATTCGGCTTGATCTTTTATTCTGCTATTCTGTTATTCTGCTATAAATTTCTATACGAAAGTTAAAGCTGTCAAAAATTCTTTTGTGAATTATGATTTTGGTATTCGGCATGCTTAATCTGTTATTAAATCTGCTAAGAAATCTGTTATGAACTGCCAAACTTTCGAACTCAGAGCAAAATCTTTTACAAAAAGCATTTTTGGTATTCAGCATGCCAAAATCTGTTATTAAATCTGCTATAAATCTTAAAAGAATAAAAGACAAACTTTTGTGACTTTTATCATAAAAGATTTCAATAAGTACACAAGTATATCAAGTAAAAATGGATATTAATCTTTTATTTCGTCAACGAAATGTTCTTAAAGGAGACAAATGTAAAAAAATATACTAAAATAATTTATGAACAAATTAACAAATTAAAATAAAACTATTTTTGTAGACGAAAACAAAGGACACAGGAAAACTCGCTGCAGCAGATCGACAAGCTCCAAACTTTAAGCGGAGTCTGTTGAATGTCCTGAGTTAGGTATATCATTGTGCGTTTGGCTATTCGACTTTGACCTCTAAATGATATAAAAGTCTTTCAAATCACCTTATAAAAAGGATCGAGTCCTTGCCATGATTACTCGCAGAAAATTTGCACGCCAAAGTGGAAGCACTAAGAAATGACAATCGTCATCGCAACAGCGCTAAACCGCACATAAAAACAACATTATTAAAAACTAGAAGTATTTTTGTTTTATTTACTTTAAGCTTAAATTAAACACTATTCTACGCTGCTCAGAATTTCTTTTGTAAGAACGCTTTTGGGAGTTGGTCGATCAATGAAATTGGATTCACTTCAACGGCCATAGGTTCATCTATAATTACTTTTCAGCATTTTCTTTTTCTTCCCGCCGTTTTTTCGTCCATAGCTCCAGCTGCACATTTTCTAACACAAACAAACTGGTATCGTTGTGCAAAATAAAAATGTCAGGACACCGCCAATCCAGGAGCAGGGATACCGATTAAAAGAGTGATTTTCTGACTCCTTGACAAAAAATACTTGCCTGTGCAGGTGAACCATATTTTCTTGATAACTTCATACTCAATAAAAACTCATTTTTAAATGCAACAAGTTCATCGGGGCAGATCCTTGATTCGGGCTGGCTGCGAATCATTTTCATCCACTCCAGCTGGGAAGGAGAACATTCGAATTTCAGTCATTGTGGCTGTGGGATAGACTAACTAGCTTCCATCGGGCGAAAGACACTGCAAGTGAACGCCTGGACATTTTTACTTCTCATTTGGACAAGTTTTGTGGGGCTTTTCTTCACCTGGTTTCTGCCATTCATTTGCATCCTCTTAGCTTTTCTCCTGGCTGGGCTGCCGTTGGGTTTCTCATAATCTTCAGTTTTCTATAGTTGTAGGATTTAACGCAAACGAAGTACAAGAACAAGAACTCCGCAACACAAAAAAAAAAAAAAATTGAAAATAAATTTTATTCATAACAGAACAGCTGATTATGACAACAGATTTAAGGTCTGTTCGTTAACTCATTTCGTTTTCGAAGTTTCATAACAGAGTTTAATAAAAGTTCGAAAACCTGAATACAAATCATAAAAGATCTTTTATACTGAAAATCTTTTATGATTCATAACAGAAAATTCATAGCGGGATAAAAGATTTGGCTGAATAGGCCTAAATATCTCTATTTCTTTTTTCAATCCTTTCTAACTTATCAAAGTGCACGCTAGTGCCCAGCAGAGTTCGCGGCACTACACCCTTTTTACAGGAACAAACTCAGGCGATTTTCAACCCCCCTCTAACTTTAGTCACAATAAAGTCAGAAACTTCAAATTCACAGTAGGTGCTGAGCTGATCAAACGCAGGTGGATCACTAAATTTCAACTCTTTAGCATTAGTAATTCCCGAGATATAGCACTTACAAAATCGCAAAAAACCGTAACTGACTGACACACTGACTCACTGACAGATCATCAAAATTATGAAGCACTTCCCGACATCGTAGAAACTTGAAATTTCATACAACGGCAGGCCTTGTGGTGCATACAAAGGAAAAAATCGAAAATCTGCAATTTTATATTCAGGGGGCATTTGAAGACAGCAAATGGTATAACTATACGAACATTTGTTTTTGTTAAGGTGCCACATATGGAGCACTTCCGATTGTTGTAGAACGATGAAAATTGGTAAGTCGGTAGGGCTTAAAGTACTTAGAAAGAAAAAAAATTGAAAAATTGGAATTTTCTATTCAGCGGGCGTGGCATCCACCCACATTCTAAAAAATTCTTATAAATTATATGGAGTACTTCCGATTGTTGTAGAACAAAATTGGTAGGTCGGTAGGGCTTAAAGTACTAAGAAAGAAAAAAATTGAAAAAATTGGAATTTTCCGTTCAGGGGGCGTGGCATCCACCCACATTCTTAAAAACATTTTAAAAATTATATGGAGCACTTCCGATTGTTGTAGAACGATGAAAATTGGTAGGTCGGTAGCGTTTAAGGTACTTAGAAGGAAAAAAATCGAAAAATTAAAATTATTTACATGGAGCTTTTTCAGTTGTGGTAGAATTATTAATATTTGTAGAGCGGTAGGGCTTGATTTTCACCTAGCAAAATAAATCTTTGCAAAAAGGAGTGAAATCACAACAAAAACATAAATGTTAAAAAAAGAGCCAAGTTCTTATATGCCCAAGAAACCTGTGCGTAAAAAGTCAGCCAAAAAAAGTAGGTACTGAGATCTAAAATATATGCCAAGTTTGAATTCATGGTGTTTAATATCAAATATCTTAAGTAGGGTTATATCAAAAACAATTCCAAATCATGACAGAAATGTGGTATTTGGTATTAAATGATTACTGATTACAATTTGGTGGATTAACTTGGCAAGTTTTCTCTTAAATACTTACTTAATCACAAAATTAAAATGTATGAAAACTTGAGCAGTGAAACCACCAAATTTTAATCAGTAATCATTTAATACCAAATTTCTACCATTTACCAAACCAAACCTACCGACGAGCTACGATCTACGATCTACGACCCAGCGGGAAACATTAAATAATTCATTGAGGAAAAAACCTGCTTTTCCTGGAGGAATGAAAGCTGCAGCTGCCACTTTTCAGCTTATTCCTTTAATGAATTTAACATGGGCGTGTCACATGCCATTTTCTCGATGAAAATTCACTAACGAAATCACTACTTCGTTGAAAATTGTTTAAATCTGTGAATTCACCCAAAAAAAAAAATGTTAATAACCGCTGTAGATTCGACTGCATTAATTGTCATAATCGACCCGACAACCAATGTTTTCAATTTTACAGAGACATGGTTGTTGATTTCAAAACCTAATGGTGAAAATCACAATATCTTTTGTAGTTCCTACAACTAGAAGAGTTGTGGTGTGGATACAAAAGCATTGATTGTTGAATGTACAGCACAATTTGCAAAAGACACAATACTTACGTGTTGATACTACAATATATCAATATTTCAATTTTTTTTTTAATTTCCGAGCTTACCAAACTTTCATCAACGAACCAAATTGTTTTAAAACAGTTCTTCTTGGTTGTAGCTGTTTTTTTGTGTACGCAACTTCTTTCTTAAATCTCCAAAATAAAAGTCCAAAGTTTTATTCTTTTTTATTTACTTTATTTATAAACTTTCGTTTCATCAATTAATGAATTTAATCGAATTAGTGGACTTGTAAGCTTATTAATGTTTAAAATTATAATATAATTTTTAAGTACTTGCAATTAATTAATCTACCACATAGGAACTGTAATGAAAATTAAAATACAAAGTTTTATATTCGTGACAAACAATAAATACTTCTTTATCATCGATAATTATATTCAAAATCTTTCATCATTATTAATTATACTTATATAGTTTTGATTTTAATATTTAGTTCCCTTGAATGTAATCTATTCTGTACCTTTATATGTATCGACATATTACGATAAATGGTAAGTTTCATCAACAATCGACTAGATTTTTATTATAAAAAATTAGGAAAAAATAATTTAACTTAAGATGGCGAAAATAAAAATGCAACCACTTGTTTTAATGAAAAATTTGTAATGTCTTTAATGTTGGTCATAAGACCTGCTGTAAAGTAGATTTGTACAATCGTTCAATCAATTTTATGACAGCTCAGTTTTCTGTAGCTCAGTGTGGATTGTATTTTAGCTTTGTTTCAGTTTTATATTTGTTGCGATTCCGTGTAATTTCGTTGTACATTCGTACATTCTCCCGCCTCAGGTTCAGATTTCAAACCCATCACTCCGATATGTCTGCAACTCCAATGGATCTTCGCGTGTAAACGTCAAGTGAGAGTCCAGTGTGAACATCAAGTGAGAATCCAGTGTAACGCTCAGTCTGGATGCTTTCATTTTTCCGATCGGCTAATGGCTCGTTACTGTCATCATTATTTCATTTTCTCATCTCATTAATTTTCGTAAACATGAAAAGAGACAAGAAATTAATAATGAATTTATAAAAAACAACACAATGACAGAGTGAGCAAGAGTATACTAGGTTAGGTTGAAGTGGCTGCCAGTCGTGGAGACTGACACACTTAGACCATGAGTTGGTCCATTGTGATACCACATGAATCTAGGAAACCCTTTTCCTTACTCGGTGAACCATTTGGAGCTTCTTATGAAGCGTAATAGACTGCCAATGTCTAAGTTTCTCAGATCACTAGGATCATTGAAGTAGAACTCACCAAGGTGAAGTCTTCGTCTATGAGATAGAGCAGGGCACGTGCATAGAAGGTGAGGGATCGATTCTATCTCTTCCTCATCCATACAGCTTCTGCAAAAATCGTTAGCGAATACGCCAAGACGCTTTGCGTGCTTGCCTATGAGGCAGTGTCCGGTTATAACACCAATCATGGAGCTGATGTGCAATCTGCTTAGAGATATCAAACGCTTAGATCGTTTTAAATCCATTACTGGCCAGATTTGTTTTGTTGCCAAACAAGAGGTGATATCATTCCACCTAAGATTTGTTCACTCTAAGGCATCTTGCTTCAGCAAAAGTTTACATGTAGCGATGGGTATACCTATTTCTGCCTTACTAGGTAGAAGAGGTAAAGTTGTACCATTTTTAGCGAGTTCATCGGCCTTACAATTACCTGGGATGTCCCTATGCCCCGGCACCCAACACAGGTGAATATTAAACTGTTGTGCCATCTCCAGCAGAGACGAACGGCAATTTAGGGCTGTTATAGAGTTAGTAGAGACCGATTCCAGGGATTTAATAGCTGCTTGACTATCCGAGAAGATGCGGATATCTGTAGTTGATATCACGTTTTCCTTCAGCCAAGATAAGGCTTCTTTAATCGCCATAAGTTCCGCCTGGAACACGCTACAATGATTAGGAAGACGGAATGAGAGACTTAATTTTAGTCTTTCTGAGTACACACCGCCACCCACCCCTTCATCAGTTTTCGATCCGTCCGTGTAGATATGAACCGATTCATCTTCCAAGAAAGCCATATCCTCCCAGAGGGTTCTAGAAGGAATGGTGACTTGAAAGTTTAAACCGAATTGTGGTTTTGGGATGGTGTAGTCAATGCGACTAGGTAGTGACCTGAATGAATTCAGAATGATGGAATGGCCAATATTATTGTTGTACCATTGTGAGGAAGCTTGTAGGCGTATGGCTGTATTTGCAGCCACCTGTTTGCTAAATATATCGAGGGGAGCCAGATATAGCAGAACGTCTAGAGCGGCAGAGGGTGTCGTGCGAAGCGCACCACTTATGCATAAACAAGCCGAGCGTTGTACTTTGTTTAGTCTGTCGCAGTTTACCGCTTTATCTAGAGCAGTCCACCATACTGCAACACCATATGTGAGAATCGGTCTAATCACCGATGTGTATAGCCAGTGAGTAATACGAGGTTGAAGGCCCCATTTGTTCCCAACGGCTTTTTTGCATGAGAAGAGTGCTACTGTGGCCTTCTTGACTCTTTCTTGTATATTAGGTTTCCAACTTAACTTTTTGTCTAAAATAAGACCCAAATATTTTGCCTGATCAGTGAATGTTAATGGAACACCTTTAATAGAGGGAGGATCTACATGAGGGATTTTATATTTCCTTGAGAATAGAACAAGTTCTGTTTTATGAGGGTTGACGCCCAGACCACACCGGTCTGCCCAATTGGTTAGCCTATTTAAAGCATTTTGTAAGAGTTCTTTTAAAGTGGTAGGATGCTTTCCTGATACGGCAATAGCAACATCATCCGCATAGGCAATCACTCTGTAACCCTCCTCTTCCAGGCATATTAGCAGCTCATTTACCACCAAGTTCCATAGAAGGGGAGAAAGGACACCGCCTTGAGGCGTACCTCTACTAACAGACCTTCTAGCAGAATAGCTACCTAGTTTTGAGTTGATAACCCTGCTCGTCAGCATTTGGTTAATCAATTCTCCAAGCGAACCATCTACCTTCAGAGATGTCAGCGCAGATGCGATTGCAGATGCGTCGACATTGTTAAAAGCGCCTTCTATATCTAAGAAAGCAACCATGGTGTACTCTTTGTTAATTATGTACAAAGCTGTAGAGTATACTACAAACAAACATATTTCTCTCGTTTCTACTCGTGCAATGAATATCAGCTCTATTGTAATTGAAGAAATTGTAAGTACAGTCTACTCTATTCGCAGTTATTCTACTTGGAGAATAGTAGAGTAGTGATTCGTGTACGTATTTTGGCTTGTTGTTACAAGTTTCTTCGGTATCGGTACGGTATGATGGCGACGGCGAGTGGATATTTTATCTTGTTCGGTGACGGTAGTTAAACTTTATATAAATTTAATATTAAAATTCTCGGTTTGTGCTTTGTGTTACAGGTGAGTGTGAAATGGTTTGTTGCCTGAATTTGTTGATTGAGGTACCCATTAGTAGCGGCGCGTGACGAAATCGTGGGTAGGTAATTATGTATGTGCATTGTGCATAATGCAAATTTTCTCGCGATCGCGACGCGGTGTGTGCTTGTGAATGAATGCTTTTATTATTATTATTATGATATTAAATATAAATTTGATAAATAATTGGCTTTCGATGCCATATTTTTATATATTAAGTGAGTTATACAACCACAGTTTTAGGTATAGGTACCTACATAAATATTTATGTATATACATTATGTATGCATATTGAGTGTGGCCTGTGGCGTCGGTTAATTATGTACAAAGCTGTAGGTATTTTAGTATATAACAGCCGACAAGTTGATGTTTACAGTTGGAATAATATTCGGTTTCCAACTTTGTTTACCTTTTGATTTGAGTGAAGTGTCAGTGCAAAAAAAAACTCAAAACAAAAAAAAATATTAAATTATTTGTTTATGGTAAAATAATTCAATTCAGTGGTGCATAATAATGCATTTATTTTGTATTTGTTTTTCAATTAAACCGGCGCGGTGGCTTTAAGTGAATTAAATTTAAATTGGTGAATTAATTTTGAATGATTTGGTGAAATCTTGTGTTGGGTTTTTGATGAAATTTTGATTTGTTTTTAAAGAATTTATTTGATGAATTTCAATCGAAAGTGGGTGCTGTTTTTATTGTTTTTTATTTTGATTGTGAATGGATAATGTGATTAAAATTTTTAATACCTAGTTTGTATTTTGATTCGATGTTGATGAAATAATTTAATTAATTTGAAAGTGTGTTTTGCCGACGGGTTTTAATATTTTGTTGATTTCAATGGATATGGATTTCATCTCGACGACGTATTCTGACGTTTGCTGTGGTGAGTTTTTACAATAATAACAATTTTATGGTTTTTGTTTTGATTATTTTGTGGATATTGTTTTAGCTCAATTTGAAGCTTTAATGTATTTTTTAGTCATGTTTGTAAATTTATAATAAAATCGAAAAATTTATTTATAAATTGTTTGCATGCTTGGTTGCAGTGCAGATTTTGTTTAAAAATATAAGTTTTGCTGTAATCGGTGCGATGGAGCAGTAGAATTTTGTATTGTTGTTGATGAAAATAGTATTCATAATTAAGTATAAGTTTGTATATTGTTATATATTATTATATTATATATATTATATATTATTCAATATTTAATCATTTTAAATAAATTATTTAATATATTTCATAAGTTATATTTCATTATGATGCAATCTGAATTCATTGTTAGTTTAATATTTTGTTTACAATAAAGTTTTAAAAAATATTTAAATGAGTTTCTTATTAATTCGTGGAATTTTATTTATTTGGTTTTGGTGGATTTTGTAGGTTTTATAATAAATATAAATTAATTCTACAAAGTGTTATTTTTCTTTTCGATTTCAGCTGGGATTTATTAAACTATAGCGTCTTGTTCGGGTGATTTGTTCGACGGTAGAAGGCAAATCTTCGCGATCGGCCTTTTTATTACACCAGATTGTGTTTTTACCGTGACGACTCGGATAAGTCCGTCCGGTCCGGCATGGGTTCCTTCTATCCGTGCTAGGTTCCAATAGGTCGGTGGAAGTCTTTCGTCTTTTAAAAGAACTAAGTCTCCTATTTTCGGCATTTCTTTTATTTGTGTCCATTTTGGACGTTGTTGAAGCCGTACGAGATATTCGGAATTCCATTTTCGCCAAAATACTTCCGCGAGCGTCTGAACTCTCTTCCATCGGTCGATATGCGTAACATTGTTGAATAGTTCGCCTTGTGGTACGGCATGCAGCGATTCCCCAACTAGGAAGTGCGCAGGGGTGAGCGCGTTCAAATCGTCGAGGCTGTCGGTGAGAGGACAAAGGGGCCTCGAATTCAGACACGCTTCTATCTGAGCGAGAAGCGTCGCGAGCTCCTCAAAAGTTAGCCTTTCAATACCAACAACTCGTTTTAAGTGGTACTTGACCGATTTCACACCCGCTTCCCATAATCCACCGAAGTGTGGAGAAGCCAGGGAATAAAATGCCAATCGGTACCATGATTCGCCAAGTTCTCAGCTATATCCTTCCAGTCGTGTTGCGCTTCCTTCAACATTTTTACTAGTTCGTTACTAGCACCGACGAAATTTGTTCCGCAGTCGCTGTAGATATTTTTGCAGCCTCCTCTTCTTGCGGTAAAGCGGTTAAATGCTGCCAAAAATGCTTGGGTAGTCAAATCGGACACGACTTCCAAATGAATGGCCTTTGTTGCCAAACAAATAAAAATTGCGAAATACCCTTTTAAGATTTTTGCACCTCGTGCCTTCCAGGATTTTATTTCGATAGGTCCTGCATAGTCGACGCCGGTGTGACTAAATGGTCGAGACATCCGAACTCTTGGAGCAGGCAGATTTGCCATTAGTTGTTGCATCTCAAATGCCCTTTGCCGGTAGCAAGAGGTGCATTTATGCAACTGATGCTTAACACTCCGCCTTATTTGACCAATCCAATATTTTTGTCGAATGTAGGTGATCATCTGTTGGATGCCGCCATGCAGTGTGTTTTTATGTGCATCTCTGACAACCAGACTGGTGAAGTGATGACTATTCTGGAGCAATATCGGGTGTTGCGCATCGTAGGAGAGAAGAGAATTCTCTAGACGTCCTCCAACTCGTAAAATTCCATCAGCATCGATGAATACGTTTAACGCCCGTAGGTTTTTGGGAATCTTGGAGTTTTCTTGGATTTGTTTGATCTCCGTTGCAAACATCTCACTTTTTGCTGCTCTAACGACGATAGTGTGTGCTGCTTGTAGTTCCGTGAATTTTATTGGACCATCGATTGGTCCCAGCTTCGGTCGACATTTTACAGTAAAGCGACAACAATTCGCGATGACTCGTACAATCTTGAGTAAGCTCGAACAATTGTAAATAGCTTGTAATATATTGTCGCTTTCAGAAACATGAATGCTGAGCACCTTCACAGTGCGTTTTTCTTCATCGGTGTCGATTTCTATGGGTTGATGAGGAACATTGAACTCCCATAGACGACGTAGAAATTCTGGTCCGATCCACCATGCTTCCAGTGACTCCAGTTCTGACGGGAA
Organism: Dasysyrphus tricinctus; assembly: GCA_963921185.1. Classification (NCBI taxonomy): domain Eukaryota; kingdom Metazoa; phylum Arthropoda; class Insecta; order Diptera; family Syrphidae; genus Dasysyrphus; species Dasysyrphus tricinctus. The sequence goes on along the minus strand of OY992530.1, from coordinate 281,486,718 downwards.
CATACCCCTGGACGCCAGATCGGCTGGGTTATGAAGCGTAGCAACATGTCCCCAGCAATCGATCCCCACTAACCGCTGGCTGAGAACTTGGCGAATCATGGTACCGATTGGCATTTTATTCCACCGGCTTCTCCACACTTCGGTGGATTATGGGAAGCGGGTGTGAAATCGGTCAAGTACCACTTAAAACGAGTTGTTGGTATTGAAAGGCTAACTTTTGAGGAGCTCGCGACGCTTCTCGCTCAGATAGAAGCGTGTCTGAATTCGAGGCTGTCGGTGAGAGGACAAAGGGGCATCGAATTCAGACGCTTCTCGCTCAGATAGAAGCGTGTCTGAATTCGAGGCTGTCGGTGAGAGGACAAAGGGGCCTCGAATTCAGACACGCTTCTATCTGAGCGAGAAGCGTCGCGAGCTCCTCAAAAGTTAGCCTTTCAATACGAACAACTCGTTTTAAGTGGTACTTGACCGATTTCACACCCGCTTCCCATAATCCACCGAAGTGTGGAGAAGCCGGTGGAATAAAATGCCAATCGGTACCATGATTCGCCAAGTTCTCAGCTATATCCTTCCAGTCGTGTTGCGCTTCCTTCAACATTTTTACTAGTTCGTTACTAGCACCGACGAAATTTGTTCCGCAGTCGCTGTAGATATTTTTGCAGCCTCCTCTTCTTGCGGTAAAGCGGTTAAATGCTGCCAAAAATGCTTGGGTAGTCAAATCGGACACGACTTCCAAATGAATGGCCTTTGTTGCCAAACAAATAAAAATTGCGAAATACCCTTTTAAGATTTTTGCACCTCGTGCCTTCCAGGATTTTATTTCGATAGGTCCTGCATAGTCGACGCCGGTGTGACTAAATGGTCGAGACATCCGAACTCTTGGAGCAGGCAGATTTGCCATTAGTTGTTGCATCTCAAATGCCCTTTGCCGGTAGCAAGAGGTGCATTTATGCAACTGATGCTTAACACTCCGCCTTATTTGACCAATCCAATATTTTTGTCGAATGTAGGTGATCATCTGTTGGATGCCGCCATGCAGTGTGTTTTTATGTGCATCTCTGACAACCAGACTGGTGAAGTGATGACTATTCTGGAGCAATATCGGGTGTTGCGCATCGTAGGAGAGAAGAGAATTCTCTAGACGTCCTCCAACTCGTAAAATTCCATCAGCATCGATGAATACGTTTAACGCCCGTAGGTTTTTGGGAATCTTGGAGTTTTCTTGGATTTGTTTGATCTCCGTTGCAAACATCTCACTTTTTGCTGCTCTAACGACGATAGTGTGTGCTGCTTGTAGTTCCGTGAATTTTATTGGACCATCGATTGGTCCCAGCTTCGGTCGACATTTTACAGTAAAGCGACAACAATTCGCGATGACTCGTACAATCTTGAGTAAGCTCGAACAATTGTAAATAGCTTGTAATATATTGTCGCTTTCAGAAACATGAATGCTGAGCACCTTCACAGTGCGTTTTTCTTCATCGGTGTCGATTTCTATGGGTTGATGAGGAACATTGAACTCCCATAGACGACGTAGAAATTCTGGTCCGATCCACCATGCTTCCAGTGACTCCAGTTCTGACGGGAACATACCCCTGGACGCCAGATCGGCTGGGTTATGAAGCGTAGCAACATGTCCCCAGCAATCGATCCCCACTAACCGCTGGCTGAGAACTTGGCGAATCATGGTACCGATTGGCATTTTATTCCACCGGCTTCTCCACACTTCGGTGGATTATGGGAAGCGGGTGTGAAATCGGTCAAGTACCACTTAAAACGAGTTGTTGGTATTGAAAGGCTAACTTTTGAGGAGCTCGCGACGCTTCTCGCTCAGATAGAAGCGTGTCTGAATTCGAGGCTGTCGGTGAGAAGACAAAGGGGCATCGAATTCAGACGCTTCTCGCTCAGATAGAAGCGTGTCTGAATTCGAGGCTGTCGGTGAGAGGACAAAGGGGCCTCGAATTCAGACACGCTTCTATCTGAGCGAGAAGCGTCGCGAGCTCCTCAAAAGTTAGCCTTTCAATACGAACAACTCGTTTTAAGTGGTACTTGACCGATTTCACACCCGCTTCCCATAATCCACCGAAGTGTGGAGAAGCCGGTGGAATAAAATGCCAATCGGTACCATGATTCGCCAAGTTCTCAGCTATATCCTTCCAGTCGTTTTGCGCTTCCTTCAACATTTTTACTAGTTCGTTACTAGCACCGACGAAATTTGTTCCGCAGTCGCTGTAGATATTTTTGCAGCCTCCTCTTCTTGCGGTAAAGCGGTTAAATGCTGCCAAAAATGCTTGGGTAGTCAAATCGGACACGACTTCCAAATGAATGGCCTTTGTTGCCAAACAAATAAAAATTGCGAAATACCCTTTTAAGATTTTTGCACCTCGTGCCTTCCAGGATTTTATTTCGATAGGTCCTGCATAGTCGACGCCGGTGTGACTAAATGGTCGAGACATCCGAACTCTTGGAGCAGGCAGATTTGCCATTAGTTGTTGCATCTCAGATGCCCTTTGCCGGTAGCAAGAGGTGCATTTATGCAACTGATGCTTAACACTCCGCCTTATTTGACCAATCCAATATTTTTGTCGAATGTAGGTGATCATCTGTTGGATGCCGCCATGCAGTGTGTTTTTATGTGCATCTCTGACAACCAGACTGGTGAAGTGATGACTATTCTGGAGCAATATCGGGTGTTGCGCATCGTAGGAGAGAAGAGAATTCTCTAGACGTCCTCCAACTCGTAAAATTCCATCAGCATCGATGAATACGTTTAACGCCCGTAGGTTTTTGGGAATCTTGGAGTTTTCTTGGATTTGTTTGATCTCCGTTGCAAACATCTCACTTTGGGCTGCTCTAACGACGATAGTGTGTGCTGCTTGTAGTTCCGTGGATTTTATTGGACCATCGATTGGTCCCAGCTTCGGTCGACATTTTACAGTAAAGCGACAACAATTCGCGATGACTCGTACAATCTTGAGTAAGCTCGAACAATTGTAAATAGCTTGTAATATATTGTCGCTTTCAGAAACATGAATGCTGAGCACCTTCACAGTGCGTTTTTCTTCATCGGTGTCGATTTCTATGGGTTGATGAGGAACATTGAACTCCCATAGACGACGTAGAAATTCTGGTCCGATCCACCATGCTTCCAGTGACTCCAGTTCCGACGGGAACATACCCCTGGACGCCAGATCGGCTGGGTTATGAAGCGTAGCAACATGTCCCCAGCAATCGATCCCCACTAACCGCTGGCTGAGAACTTGGCGAATCATGGTACCGATTGGCATTTTATTCCACCGGCTTCTCCACACTTCGGTGGATTATGGGAAGCGGGTGTGAAATCGGTCAAGTACCACTTAAAACGAGTTGTTGGTATTGAAAGGCTAACTTTTGAGGAGCTCGCGACGCTTCTCGCTCAGATAGAAGCGTGTCTGAATTCGAGGCTGTCGGTGAGAGGACAAAGGGGCATCGAATTCAGACGCTTCTCGCTCAGATAGAAGCGTGTCTGAATTCGAGGCTGTCGGTGAGAGGACAAAGGGGCCTCGAATTCAGACACGCTTCTATCTGAGCGAGAAGCGTCGCGAGCATCCTGCATAGTCGACGCCGGTGTGACTAAATGGTCGAGACATCCGAACTCTTGGAGCAGGCAGATTTGCCATTAGTTGTTGCATCTCAGATGCCCTTTGCCGGTAGCAAGAGTAGCATTTATGCAACTGATGCTTAACACTCCGCCTTATTTGACCAATCCAATATTTTTGTCGAATGTAGGTGATCATCTGTTGGATGCCGCCATGCAGTGTGTTTTTATGTGCATCTCTGACAACCAGACTGGTGAAGTGATGACTATTCTGGAGCAATATCGGGTGTTGCGCATCGTAGGAGAGAAGAGAATTCTCTAGACGTCCTCCAACTCGTAAAATTTCATCAGCATCGATGAATACGTTTAACGCCCGTAGGTTTTTGGGAATCTTGGAGTTTTCTTGGATTTGTTTGATCTCCGTTGCAAACATCTCACTTTGTGCTGCTCTAACGACGATAGTGTGTGCTGCTTGTAGTTCCGTGGATTTTATTGGACCATCGATTGGTCCCAGCTTCGGTCGACATTTTACAGTAAAGCGACAACAATTCGCGATGACTCGTACAATCTTGAGTAAGCTCGAACAATTGTAAATAGCTTGTAATATATTGTCGCTTTCAGAAACATGAATGCTGAGCACCTTCACAGTGCGTTTTTCTTCATCGGTGTCGATTTCTATGGGTTGATGAGGAACATTGAACTCCCATAGACGACGTAGAAATTCTGGTCCGATCCACCATGCTTCCAGTGACTCCAGTTCCGACGGGAACACACCCCTGGACGCCAGATCGGCTGGGTTATGAAGCGTAGCAACATGTCCCCAGCAATCGATCCCCACTAACCGCTGGATTTCCGATACACGGTTGGACACGAATGTGGTCCATTTGACGGGAGTGGCGCGTATCCAGGCCAACGCGATCGTAGAATCGGTCCAAGCATACATCTTAACATCTGGAATTTTCAGAACTTCCTTGGTGTACTGCAACAATTGTGCGAGGACCACTGCACCACAAAGTTCAAGACGGGGTAGTGTAATAGTCCGTTGGTTTGGTGCTACCTTGGTCTTTGATAGTAGCAAATTTACGTGAATGTTGCCATCACTATCTAGAACGCGAAGGTAAACTGCTGCACCATAAGCTTTCGTTGAAGCATCGCAAAACCCGTGCAGCTCGATTGCCTTGTTGGTCTTGCTCATCTGGGTCCACCTTGGTATACGAAGTCGCTCTATTATTGGTAGTTCTCGGAGAAAAGCGTCCCAATTTTTTCGCAAAGCTGATGGAATTGGCTCATCCCAGTCGCATCCAAGTTCCCAAAGTTTCTGCATCATAAGCTTTGCCGTGATGACACATGGCGAGATCCAACCAAGTGGATCAAAAAGCTTGGCTATAGTTGACAGCATCGATCTTTTCGTGGTGGTTTCTGTTGAAGGCTGCAAGTTTTGATACGAGAAGTAGTCGTCGAGAGGAAACCACTTGATACCGAGCGTTTTGACGTGGTTGGACGAATTAAAGGGAAGTTCGAAGTCAAGTTCGCGATCCTGAACTGGGATATCTTCAACAAGGTCTTTCGTGTTGCTTGTCCACTTCCGTAAATTAAAGCCAGCAGACGCCAAAAGTTCCCTTGCTTCGTCGCGTTTCCTTCGTGCATCTTCAACCGTATCCGCTCCACTGATTAGGTCATCAACGTACATGTCCTCACGGACAACCTTCGCCCCCTCCGGAAAATTTTCACACTTGTCATCAGCTACTCGTTTCAGGATCTTGATAGCCAGATATGGTGCGCTTGCTGTACCAAACGTAACGGTGTTCATCTTGAAAAATTTTATCGGTGCCGTCCTCTCCTCTCTCCACATGATGAGTTGATAGTATCGGTCTGAATGATCAACAAAAATTTGGCGATACATTTTTTCAACGTCTGCCGTAAATGTAACGCGATGAGCCCTGCCATTTTAGTACAAGATCGATGATACTTGACTGCAACTTTGGACCCACCAGTAAACGGTCATTTGAGGATTTGCCATCCGAAGACTTCGCCGCTGCATCAAACACTACTCTCAATTTTGTAGTGGAGCTGGCTTCCTTAAAAACAGCGTGATGTGGCAAAAAATAATGGAATGGGGTTTGCAAAACCGCATCATCCACATCGATTTCTTCCATGTGACCGAGTTCTTCATACTCCCGTATGCACTTTGTGTAGTCCGCACAAAGTTTCGGATCAGCATCGAACCTTTTCTCGAGATGAAGAAATCGTCGAAAAGCACCTTGTCGGCTGGATCCCATCGCTGGAAGACTTTCACCTTTAAACGGCAGCTTCACTTCATAACGCCCGTTTGGTAAGCGTCTGGTGTTCTTCTCGAAGTGGTCGTCACAGGCGATGTTCTCCTCGGTATCAAGTGTTTGGAACGGCAATTCTTCCATCTCCCAAAACTTCTCCAGTTGAGAGCCCAGGTCCGTTAGCTGGACGAAGCTTCGTACTTGCCGGGGAAGTTCCGCTGGAATCTTCCCTAACACTATCCACCCTAGCTGAGTATTTTGGGCGATCGGTCCGATGCCATCCTCTGATCGTCTTATCTCTGGAAGGAGTATCTCGGCGCAAACGTCACTTCCGAGTAATAAGTCGATCGGTGCAGGTTCGAAAAGATGAGGATCCGCTAGCGTAAGACCCTTCAGGTGTTGCCAGTTGCCGGGTATCACTCTTTGGGTCGGGAGATGCCCAGTCAGCGACTTAAATACCAAAGCCTGTACGGCAGTCTCAAACGTCGAATGGCGGGAAGCAAGACTAACTTCGACGGAGTGTTGCGTTGTGCCGCTGCTGACCAACCCTAACCCGGATACCTCGGCAACGGCCCGTCGCTTTTCTAGCTTAAGCTGTTGTGCTGCAGCTTCGGTGATAAATGAAGTTTCTGAGCCTGTATCGATAAGAGCTCGTAAAAGACGTAGCTTACCGTCAGTGGCTCGTGCTTTGACAACAGCCGTTGCCAGAAGCACCTGGTGTGCAGGATTGCGATCACCATTCGATGCATGATAGTTATGTGTTTGTCCATTTGAATAGAGCTGTTCACCCATTGGCAGGAATTCAGGAGCGTTCGGGTTCACGGACACCTGAAAAGCGTTTGAACTGGAGTTAACTGCCTGAGCCGATGTACTAGCTGCAGGCTGTTTTTGTTGTGCGTTTTGCATGTGTGTGTTGCTATTTTGCTGTGCATTTAAATGCAGCAGCGAATGATGCCTTTGTTGACAGAAGTAACAATTGCTGTAACTTAGGCAATCTTTGACGAGGTGCCCATAAGAAAGGCAATTTTCGCATATATTAAACCTGCGAACCGTCTCACGCCGTCCTTTGCTATCCATGTTTAGGAATCTTTGGCACTTCCGCAACGTGTGTTTACCCTGGTTGCATAATTTGCATGACAGCTCGACGGGGTTTGCCTTCACTACTGGCTTGGGCGGTTGCTTGACGATTTGCTTGGTATGGAATACCTTTGGCTTCGCTCCCTGGACACGTGGCCTTATGTTGACGGGTGGCTCATCGTTTTTTCTAAAAGCCGCTCCAAATTCCTGCTGGTCGACAACCTCAAGAGTGCGGAATCGAGTTTCAAGAAAATCTGTAAAGTCCTTAAAACTAGGTAAGTCCTTTTTATTCCCTAACTTCTCTTCCCACAGTTTCTGACTAGCACTAGGAAGTTTTTGGAAAAGGAACCATATTAACACTGTATCCCATTTAGACACCGGGACATCCATATTCTCCAGCGCAAGGCAACATTCTCTTGTGGTGTATAAGAGATCTCGAAGTCCAGCAGACGTCTCACGAGTTAAGGAGGGCTGACCGAAAAGATTCTGCATTTGGATGTGGACCAGAATGCGTTTATGGTCATACCGCTCCTTCAACAGTTCCCAAGCCTTCTCGTAACTCGCTGCCTCCACTGACAAGTTCTGCAAAAATCGATTTGCATCCTCAACTAAGCATGATTGCAAAAAATGCAGCTTGTCAATATCGTCAAGAGCTTTGTTGTTGTGCACCAAAGACTGAAACCTGTTCTGAATAGCTCGCCAGGTGGTGTACGAACCGTCGAACTTCGGGAGATCGATTCGTGGAAGTCGAATCCCCGAATGTGATGAAGATGGAATTGTCATCTGAGAGGAAAATGCATTATCTTTTGAAGCAACCACTACGGGATTGGATTTTGCCATCGCTTCTACTAACTCCGCATGGTATTCTAAATAAACATCATATATTTGATCATACACTATTACTAATTCCTCTTTCTTAAATTCCTCTTCCAGCTTGCCGCCCCCGACAATAGCTTCATGGTATGTCTTGGAAGCCGCCATATCTTCCTCCAATTTGTTCAGGTGCCCTGAAGCATATGCCGGAACCCGACGCTCTTTTGGAGCCTTTTTAAAATTGGTGAGATCTTTTATTATTTTTGAAAGAATACCCTTTTGAAGTTCACCATATTTATAATCAGCCATTTTAACAATTTTATTTCTTTGTTACGCACAGAATCAATAAAATGAGACAAGTTTACAACACGTAATGGAAACTTACTGGTTGCCTGCTACTGCTGCCGTCTATGTTGTTGTTGTTGCTGACTCCTGGCGCTCCGTTGATACTCCTTAGGACGCGAATTTAAGTTTGAATTGTTTTAAATGTATCTGAAAAGCCACTTATAAATCGATTTTGTTAAATGCAAATTTATGTCACGGACTATGAATCGTAGATTCGATATAATTGTTAATATATTTTAATCTTTTTAAGCACACACAATGCACACACTTTTATATATTTGTATATTGTTCATACAATTGTTTTTAGTCCGTTAAAACTGATTCGAAAAAAAAAGCTCGAAGGACCAATGAATTCGACTAGATTTTTATTATAAAAAATTAGGAAAAGATAATTTAACTTAAGATGGCGAAAATAAAAATGCAACCACTTGTTTTAATGAAAAATTTGTAATGTCTTTAATTTTGGTCATAAGACCTGCTGTAAAGTAGATTTGTACAATCGTTCAATCAATTTTATGACAGCTCAGTTTTCTGTAGCTCAGTGTGGATTGTATTTTAGCTTTGTTTCAGTTTTATATTTGTTGCGATTCCGTGTAATTTCGTTGTAGTAGAGTAGTGATTCGTGTACGTATTTTGGCTTGATGTTACAAGTTTCTTCGGTATCGGTACGGTATGATGGCGACGGCGAGTGGATATTTTATCTTGTTCGGTGACGGTAGTTAAACTTTATATAAATTTAATATTAAAATTCTCGGTTTGTGCTTTGTGTTACAGGTGAGTGTGAAATGGTTTGTTGCCTGAATTTGTTGATTGAGGTACCCATTAGTAGCGGCGCGTGACGAAATCGTGGGTAGGTAATTATGTATGTGCATTGGGCATAATGCAAATTTTCTCGCGATCGCGACGCGGTGTGTGCTTGTGAATGAATGCTTTTATTATTATTATTATGATATTAAATATAAATTTGATAAATAATTGGCTTTCGATGCCATATTTTTATATATTAAGTGAGTTATACAACCACAGTTTTAGGTATAGGTACCTACATAAATATTTATGTATATACATTATGTATGCATATTGAGTGTGGCCTGTGGCGTCGGTTAATTATGTACAAAGCTGTAGGTATTTTAGTATATAACAGCCGACAAGTTGATGTTTACAGTTGGAATAATATTCGGTTTCCAACTTTGTTTACCTTTTGATTTGAGTGAAGTGTCAGTGCAAAAAAAAAACTCAAAACAAAAAAAAATATTAAATTATTTGTTTATGGTAAAATAATTCAATTCAGTGGTGCATAATAATGCATTTATTTTGTATTTGTTTTTCAATTAAACCGGCGCGGTGGCTTTAAGTGAATTAAATTTAAATTGGTGAATTAATTTTGAATGATTTGGTGAAATCTTGTGTTGGGTTTTTGATGAAATTTTGATTTGTTTTTAAAGAATTTATTTGATGAATTTCAATCGAAAGTGGGTGCTGTTTTTATTGTTTTTTATTTTGATTGTGAATGGATAATGTGATTAAAATTTTTAATACCTAGTTTGTATTTTGATTCGATGTTGATGAAATAATTTAATTAATTTGAAAGTGTGTTTTGCCGACGGGTTTTAATATTTTGTTGATTTCAATGGATATGGATTTCATCTCGACGACGTATTCTGACGTTTGCTGTGGTGAGTTTTTACAATAATAACAATTTTATGGTTTTTGTTTTGATTATTTTGTGGATATTGTTTTAGCTCAATTTGAAGCTTTAATGTATTTTTTAGTCATGTTTGTAAATTTATAATAAAATCGAAAAATTTATTTATAAATTGTTTGCATGCTTGGTTGCAGTGCAGATGTTGTTTAAAAATATAAGTTTTGCTGTAATCGGTGCGATGGAGCAGTAGAATTTTGTATTGTTGTTGATGAAAATAGTATTCATAATTAAGTATAAGTTTGTATATTGTTATATATTATTATATTATATATATTATATATTATTCAATATTTAATCATTTTAAATAAATTATTTAATATATTTCATAAGTTATATTTCATTATGATGCAATCTGAATTCATTGTTAGTTTAATATTTTGTTTACAATAAAGTTTTAAAAAATATTTAAATGAGTTTCTTATTAATTCGTGGAATTTTATTTATTTGGTTTTGGTGGATTTTGTAGGTTTTATAATAAATATAAATTAATTCTACAAAGTGTTATTTTTCTTTTCGATTTCAGCTGGGATTTATTAAACTATAGCGTCTTGTTCGGGTGATTTGTTCGACGGTAGAAGGCAAATCTTCGCGATCGGCCTTTTTATTACACCAGATTGTGTTTTTACCGTGACGACTCGGATAAGTCCGTCCGGTCCGGCATGGGTTCCTTCTATCCGTGCTAGGTTCCAATAGGTCGGTGGAAGTCTTTCGTCTTTTAAAAGAACTAAGTCTCCTATTTTCGGCATTTCTTTTATTTGTGTCCATTTTGGACGTTGTTGAAGCCGTACGAGATATTCGGAATTCCATTTTCGCCAAAATACTTCCGCGAGCGTCTGAACTCTCTTCCATCGGTCGATATGCGTAACATTGTTGAATAGTTCGCCTTGTGGTACGGCATGCAGCGATTCCCCAACTAGGAAGTGCGCAGGGGTGAGCGCGTTCAAATCGTCGAGGCTGTCGGTGAGAGGACAAAGGGGCCTCGAATTCAGACACGCTTCTATCTGAGCGAGAAGCGTCGCGAGCTCCTCAAAAGTTAGCCTTTCAATACCAACAACTCGTTTTAAGTGGTACTTGACCGATTTCACACCCGCTTCCCATAATCCACCGAAGTGTGGAGAAGCCGGTGGAATAAAATGCCAATCGGTACCATGATTCGCCAAGTTCTCAGCTATATCCTTCCAGTCGTGTTGCGCTTCCTTCAACATTTTTACTAGTTCGTTACTAGCACCGACGAAATTTGTTCCGCAGTCGCTGTAGATATTTTTGCAGCCTCCTCTTCTTGCGGTAAAGCGGTTAAATGCTGCCAAAAATGCTTGGGTAGTCAAATCGGACACGACTTCCAAATGAATGGCCTTTGTTGCCAAACAAATAAAAATTGCGAAATACCCTTTTAAGATTTTTGCACCTCGTGCCTTCCAGGATTTTATTTCGATAGGTCCTGCATAGTCGACGCCGGTGTGACTAAATGGTCGAGACATCCGAACTCTTGGAGCAGGCAGATTTGCCATTAGTTGTTGCATCTCAGATGCCCTTTGCCGGTAGCAAGAGGTGCATTTATGCAACTGATGCTTAACACTCCGCCTTATTTGACCAATCCAATATTTTTGTCGAATGTAGGTGATCATCTGTTGGATGCCGCCATGCAGTGTGTTTTTATGTGCATCTCTGACAACCAGACTGGTGAAGTGATGACTATTCTGGAGCAATATCGGGTGTTGCGCATCGTAGGAGAGAAGAGAATTCTCTAGACGTCCTCCAACTCGTAAAATTCCATCAGCATCGATGAATACGTTTAACGCCCGTAGGTTTTTGGGAATCTTGGAGTTTTCTTGGATTTGTTTGATCTCCGTTGCAAACATCTCACTTTGTGCTGCTCTAACGACGATAGTGTGTGCTGCTTGTAGTTCCGTGGATTTTATTGGACCATCGATTGGTCCCAGCTTCGGTCGACATTTTACAGTAAAGCGACAACAATTCGCGATGACTCGTACAATCTTGAGTAAGCTCGAACAATTGTAAATAGCTTGTAATATATTGTCGCTTTCAGAAACATGAATGCTGAGCACCTTCACAGTGCGTTTTTCTTCATCGGTGTCGATTTCTATGGGCTGATGAGGAACATTGAACTCCCATAGACGACGTAGAAATTCTGGTCCGATCCACCATGCTTCCAGTGACTCCAGTTCCGACGGGAACACACCCCTGGACGCCAGATCGGCTGGGTTATGAAGCGTAGCAACATGTCCCCAGCAATCGATCCCCACTAACCGCTGGATTTCCGATACACGGTTGGACACGAATGTGGTCCATTTGACGGGAGTGGCGCGTATCCAGGCCAACGCGATCGTAGAATCGGTCCAAGCATACATCTTAACATCTGGAATTTTCAGAACTTCCTTGGTGTACTGCAACAATTGTGCGAGGACCACTGCACCACAAAGTTCAAGACGGGGTAGTGTAATAGTCCGTTGGTTTGGTGCTACCTTGGTCTTTGATAGTAGCAAATTTACGTGAATGTTGCCATCACTATCTAGAACGCGAAGGTAAACTGCTGCACCATAAGCTTTCGTTGAAGCATCGCAAAACCCGTGCAGCTCGATTGCCTTGTTGGTCTTGCTCATCTGGGTCCACCTTGGTATACGAAGTCGCTCTATTATTGGTAGTTCTCGGAGAAAAGCGTCCCAATTTTTTCGCAAAGCTGATGGAATTGGCTCATCCCAGTCGCATCCAAGTTCCCAAAGTTTCTGCATCATAAGCTTTGCCGTGATGACACATGGCGAGATCCAACCAAGTGGATCAAAAAGCTTGGCTATAGTTGACAGCATCGATCTTTTCGTGGTGGTTTCTGTTGAAGGCTGCAAGTTTTGATATGAGAAGTAGTCGTCGAGAGGAAACCACTTGATACCGAGCGTTTTGACGTGGTTGGACGAATTAATGGGAAGTTCGAAGTCAAGTTCGCGATCCTGAACTGGGATATCTTCAACAAGGTCTTTCGTGTTGCTTGTCCACTTCCGTAAATTAAAGCCAGCAGACGCCAAAAGTTCCCTTGCTTCGTCGCGTTTCCTTCGTGCATCTTCAACCGTATCCGCTCCACTGATTAGGTCATCAACGTACATGTCCTCACGGACAACCTTCGCCCCCTCCGGAAAATTTTCACACTCGTCATCAGCTACTCGTTTCAGGATCTTGATAGCCAGATATGGTGCGCTTGCTGTACCAAACGTAACGGTGTTCATCTTGAAAAATTTTATCGGTGCCGTCCTCTCCTCTCTCCACATGATGAGTTGATAGTATCGGTCTGAATGATCAACAAAAATTTGGCGATACATTTTTTCAACGTCTGCCGTAAATGTAACGCGATGAGCCCTGCCATTTTAGTACAAGATCGATGATACTTGACTGCAACTTTGGACCCACCAGTAAACGGTCATTTGAGGATTTGCCATCCGAAGACTTCGCCGCTGCATCAAACACTACTCTCAATTTTGTAGTGGAGCTGGCTTCCTTAAAAACAGCGTGATGTGGCAAAAAATAATGGAATGGGGTTTGCAAAACCGCATCATCCACATCGATTTCTTCCATGTGACCGAGTTCTTCATACTCCCGTATGCACTTTGTGTAGTCCGCACAAAGTTTCGGATCAGCATCGAACCTTTTCTCGAGATGAAGAAATCGTCGAAAAGCACCTTGTCGGCTGGATCCCATCGCTGGAAGACTTTCACCTTTAAACGGCAGCTTCACTTCATAACGCCCGTTTGGTAAGCGTCTGGTGTTCTTCTCGAAGTGGTCGTCACAGGCGATGTTCTCCTCGGTATCAAGTGTTTGGAACGGCAATTCTTCCATCTCCCAAAACTTCTCCAGTTGAGAGCCCAGGTCCGTTAGCTGGACGAAGCTTCGTACTTGCCGGGGAAGTTCCGCTGGAATCTTCCCTAACACTATCCACCCTAGCTGAGTATTTTGGGCGATCGGTCCGATGCCATCCTCTGATCGTCTTATCTCTGGAAGGAGTATCTCGGCGCAAACGTCACTTCCGAGTAATAAGTCGATCGGTGCAGGTTCGAAAAGATGAGGATCCGCTAGCGTTAGACCCTTCAGGTGTTGCCAGTTGCCGGGTATCACTCTTTGGGTCGGGAGATGCCCAGTCAGCGACTTAAATACCAAAGCCTGTACGGCAGTCTCAAACGTCGAGTGGCGGGAAGCAAGACGAACTTCGACGGAGTGTTGCGTTTTGCCGCTGCTGACCAACCCTAACCCGGATACCTCGGCAACGGCCCGTCGCTTTTCTAGCTTAAGCTGTTGTGCTGCAGCTTCGGTGATAAATGAAGTTTCTGAGCCTGTATCGATAAGAGCTCGTAAAAGACGTAGCTTACCGTCAGTGGCTCGTGCTTTGACAACAGCCGTTGCCAGAAGCACCTGGTGTGCAGGATTGCGATCACCATTCGATGCATGATAGTTATGTGTTTGTCCATTTGAATAGAGCTGTTCACCCATTGGCAGGAATTCAGGAGCGTTCGGGTTCACGGACACCTGAAAAGCGTTTGAACTGGAGTTAACTGCCTGAGCCGATGTACTAGCTGCAGGCTGTTTTTGTTGTGCGTTTTGCATGTGTGTGTTGCTATTTTGCTGTGCATTTAAATGCAGCAGCGAATGATGCCTTTGTTGACAGAAGTAACAATTGCTGTAACTTAGGCAATCTTTGACGAGGTGCCCATAAGAAAGGCAATTTTCGCATATATTAAACCTGCGAACCGTCTCACGCCGTCCTTTGCTATCCATGTTTAGGAATCTTTGGCACTTCCGCAACGTGTGTTTACCCTGGTTGCATAATTTGCATGACAGCTCGACGGGGTTTGCCTTCACTACTGGCTTGGGCGGTTGCTTGACGATTTGCTTGGTATGGAATACCTTTGGCTTCGCTCCCTGGACACGTGGCCTTATGTTGACGGGTGGCTCATCGTTTTTTCTAAAAGCCGCTCCAAATTCCTGCTGGTCGACAACCTCAAGAGTGCGGAATCGAGTTTCAAGAAAATCTGTAAAGTCCTTAAAACTAGGTAAGTCCTTTTTATTCCCTAACTTCTCTTCCCACAGTTTCTGACTAGCACTAGGAAGTTTTTGGAAAAGGAACCATATTAACACTGTATCCCATTTAGACACCGGGACATCCATATTCTCCAGCGCAAGGCAACATTCTCTTGTGGTGTATAAGAGATCTCGAAGTCCAGCAGACGTCTCACGAGTTAAGGAGGGCTGACCGAAAAGATTCTGCATTTGGATGTGGACCAGAATGCGTTTATGGTCATACCGCTCCTTCAACAGTTCCCAAGCCTTCTCGTAACTCGCTGCCTCCACTGACAAGTTCTGCAAAAATCGATTTGCATCCTCAACTAAGCATGATTGCAAAAAATGCAGCTTGTCAATATCGTCAAGAGCTTTGTTGTTGTGCACCAAAGACTGAAACCTGTCCTGAAAAGCTCGCCAGGTGGTGTACGAACCGTCGAACTTCGGGAGATCGATTCGTGGAAGTCGAATCCCCGAATGTGATGAAGATGGAATTGTCATCTGAGAGGAAAATGCATTATCTTTTGAAGCAACCACTACGGGATTGGATTTTGCCATCGCTTCTACTAACTCCGCATGGTATTCTAAATAAACATCATATATTTGATCATACACTATTACTAATTCCTCTTTCTTAAATTCCTCTTCCAGCTTGCCGCCCCCGACAATAGCTTCATGGTATGTCTTGGAAGCCGCCATATCTTCCTCCAATTTGTTCAGGCGCCCTGAAGCATATGCCGGAACCCGACGCTCTTTTGGAGCCTTTTTAAAATTGGTGAGATCTTTTATTATTTTTGAAAGAATACCCTTTTGAAGTTCACCATATTTATAATCAGCCATTTTAACAATTTTATTTCTTTGTTACGCACAGAATCAATAAAATGAGACAAGTTTACAACACGTAATGGAAACTTACTGGTTGTCTGCTACTGCTGCCGTCTATTTTGTTGTTGTTGCTGACTCCTGGCGCTCCGTTGATACTCCTTAGGACGCGAATTTAAGTTTGAATTGTTTTAAATGTATCTGAAAAGCCACTTATAAATCGATTTTGTTAAATGCAAATTTATGTCACGGACTATGAATCGTAGATTCGATATAATTGTTAATATATTTTAATCTTTTTAAGCACACACAATGCACACACTTTTATATATTTGTATATTGTTCATACAATTGTTTTTAGTTCGTTAAAACTGATTCGAAAAAAAAAAGCTCGAAGGACCAATGAATTCGACTAGATTTTTATTATAAAAAATTAGGAAAAAATAATTTAACTTAAGATGGCGAAAATAAAAATGCAACCACTTGTTTTAATGAAAAATTTGTAATGTCTTTAATTTTGGTCATAAGACCTGCTGTAAAGTAGATTTGTACAATCGTTCAATCAATTTTATGACAGCTCAGTTTTTAATACCAAATTTCTACCATTTACCAAACCAAACCTACCGACGAGCTACGATCTACGACCCAGCGGGAAACATTAAATAATTCATTGAGGAAAAACCTGCTTTTCCTGGAGGAATGAAAGCTGCAGCTGCCACTTTTCAGCTTATTCCTTTAATGAATTTAACATGGGCGTGTCACATGCCATTTTCTCGATGAAAATTCACTAACGAAATCACTACTTCGTTGAAAATTGTTTATTCACTGACCCAGGTGATGAAAAATATAGTGATTGCATAATCTGTGAATTCACCCAAAAAAAAAAAATGTTAATAACCGCTGTAGATTCGACTGCATTAACTGTCATAATCGACCCGACAACCAATGTTTTCAATTTTACAGAGACATGGTTGTTGATTTCAAAACCTAATGGTGAAAATCACAATATCTTTTGTAGTTCCTACAACTAGAAGAGTTGTGGTGTGGATACAAAAGCATTGATTGTTGAATGTACAGCACAATTTGCAAAAGACACAATACTTACGTGTTGATACTACAATATATCAATATTTCAATTTTTTTTTAATTTCCGAGCTTACCAAACTTTCATCAACGAACCAAATTGTTTTAAAACAGTTCTTCTTGGTTTTAGCTGTTTTTTTGTGTACGCAACTTTTTTCTTAAACCTCCAAAATAAAAGTCCAAAGTTTTATTCTTTTTTATTTACTTTATTTATAAACTTTCGTTTCATCAATTAATGAATTTAATCGAATTAGTGGACTTGTAAGCTTATTAATGTTTAAAATTATAATATAATTTTTAAGTACTTGCAATTAATTAATCTACCACATAGGAACTGTAATGAAAATTAAAATACAAAGTTTTATATTCGTGACAAACAATAAATACTTCTTTCTCATCGATAATTATATTCAAAATCTTTCATCATTATTAATTATACTTATATAGTTTTGATTTTAATATTTAGTTCCCTTGAATGTAATCTATTCTGTACCTTTATATGTATCGACATATTACGATAAATGGTAAGTTTCATCAACAATCGTCAAGTAAAATGATAAAACCTTGATCACTTCTAGGAGGGGTGGGGTGTGATGAAAGAAATTCCAACTTTACCAAATTTAGCGCCTATGTATGTATGTTAATAAATTTATTAAATTTATTTTCTCTTTAAATTACATTTTAAGAAATTTGAAATGAAAAGAATAAAGATTATATATCTTTGGCGTTTGATAGAAATAGAAACATGATAACTATATTTGAAGAAAATCGGTCAACTCGATCAGGCTCTAGAGCTATAGGTATGTAAAGTGGACGTAAGGACGTAATGATTATGAAATTATTTTATGGAGTTATCATTATCATGTTTCTAACAAACACCACAGATATAAAGTGTCGTGCAAGTTATTAGAAACGATTTCAAAGCAACTATTCTTCCTTCCGTATCTTCTGTGTGTCTGCAGTTAACCTCTTCATTTTTGTTTGTCCTGACTAAGTGTTCTACCAACTAAACGGAGTTTTGCATACTGAATAAAATTAACCCTGCGATGTAAAAGCTCGGCGCCTCATTGTCAATCGTCATGCAGATGGAAAATCATACGACAAAATATGTGAAATATAAAAATGATCTTAAACGATGGTATTTAATGCTGCTCAATATTTTAAGAACAATTTAGAAAAGGTACAACGCAGGCAAAAAGCAAGGTCAACTTCTAAGCGAGAATATTGCCTTTTTTTCGGCAAAGAGAAATTAAAGCAGCATTTTTTTGGCAAAAATGAATTTCGACCATTTCCTGATTATTTTAACAAAAGATTGCTCATCTTTGGACGCATAGTAAGGAAGAAGCCCTTTACTGACTGAGGAATATAGGAAAAATGCATGTATTTTTGTTCTGATTTCAAGCGTTTTTTCCTATTGTTGCTCGGTCAGTAAAGGGCTTCTTCTTTACTATGCGTCCAAATATGCTAGCCTTATGCAAATCTTTTTTTAACATAATCTGGAGATGGTCCACTCTCTCGGAAACTTTGCTTGCTTTCCCGCCTGACTTTTGTGCATTAAGACAATTTATGGGTTTAATGGAAGATAACGGAACTCTACGTCAATTTATTTTGTTTGATACAATATTAAGGCAAGACAAAAAAATGGAGAGGTTTTTTGGAGAAACACAGAAGATACGAAAGGAAGAAAAGTAGCTTTGAAATCGTTTCTAATTACGTGCACGCCACTGTAGGTAGGTATTTGTATATTAAAAATCTATAAAATCGGATTGGGTACGATATGTCGACTTTTAAAATATCGACTCCATAAGATCGACTTTTAAAATCTCGACAGAAAAAATCTCGACTGGTTAAAAGACCGACAGATCAAAATATAGACACAAATTTGATCGACTTTTTAAAATGTCGATTTTTCAAAATGTCGATTCTCAAAATGTCGACAGTGATCGATATTTTATGAATCGAGATTTCAACAGTCGGCATTTTAAAAGTCGACATTTTGAAAGTCGACATTTTGAAAGTCGACATTTTGATCAGATCATAGTTTAGGGAATGATGTTTACAAGCGCGCGCTTGTAAACATCATTCCCTAAACTATGATCTGATCATTATTATCTAATATTGCGTTGTCTTGTCATAGTTCAATAAATCGCATTTTTTGTAATTTAATTTTTGTTGCCTATATATTTCGACGTCTTAATTGCCTCTTCTTCAGGTACTGTAATGTGTTTTAATATTAAGATAATAATAAATCATCCAGAACATGAGGCAGTTAAAACTTAGAAAATGTAGGTAGGCAAACAAAATGCGTTTTATTGAACTTTCTTGAAGCTAAACAAAAGGTAATATAAAATTAATAACTACCTGCATAAGTTCATTATTATAAGAATCAAATACATACATAAGAACTTTTTTTATAAACATAGTCTTAAATTTTCCACAGCATCAAAAAACTGTTAAGTTCCTATTAAAAAATCAGACAAGAATTTATGATTCTTGAGTTTATAATGTAGTTATCCCGGGCAAACATTTTAGGCAGAGTGTTGTTCTTTGGGTAACTTTCAAATGACCGACAGACAAAATATCGACAGGTCAAAATGTCGACTGGTTAAAATGTCGATTCATATTTCATATCGACTTTTCTGTATGGGAAAATATCGACAAGTCGACATTTTTCTCGACTTCTATCAGGGCAGTCGACTTTTTGTCAAATCGACATTTCAAACTGTCGACATTTTAATAAGTCGGTAAAAACAAAGTCGGTATTTTAATTTACAGAAAAGTCGATAAAAGTCGACATTCTAACCAGTCGACATTTTTTTTGTCGGTCATTCGTACGTAACCCATAAAATCTTACCTGCTAAAAATGGGACATTATTCTAATAACTCAAAATTGCTAACAATTTCGAATACGTCCAGGTCCAACATGTATAAGTACTTTCGATAATAGGTATTTCACCGCTGATTTTGTTTAAAGCAGATTGAGATTCAGCGCCTTTAATTTTATCACTTAAATCACTCTTGTTATTCATTTGGAAAATAAAAACACTGACAAATTTTAATCTACGCTTTGGCGCTTTGCTATCGAATGAATGGAAACAAGAAAAACAACATGAGACCAATGAAAATATCCCAGCTATGTACATATGTGAGTCGTATGTGAATCCTACGGCAAATTATCTGTCATATTCACGATTTAACGTAGTTTCAACATAATCCCAGCGGGAAAAATTAAAAAATTCATTGAGGAAAAACCTGCTTTTTCCTTGGGGAATGCCACTTTTCTGCTTATTCCTTTGATGAATTTAACATGGGCGTGCCATTGGCGGAAAGCACCATGCCACTTTTTCGATGAATATTCACTAACGAAATTTATACTTCAATGGAAGTTGTTTATTCACCGACCCAGGTGATGAAAAACATGGTGATTGCATTATCTGTGAATTCATTACACACGGGTATTTAGCTTATTCATCAGTTCAATAATTTCGATGAAAAATGTAATGAAAATTCAATTATGAAATCACCAGGTTAGTGGTATTTCCTTTTTCATCAATTAAATCCTCCCATTTGTATTGTCTAGTAAATCCCAGTGGGAACTTTCCAAAAATTCACCGAGGAATACCCCAGCTTTTTCCTCAAGTTCCTATTTCAAATAAAAAGTTATTGGTGGTTCGGCAAACGCAATTTCTATTGAATTCAGTTCGTCTTACATGGACTTTTTTACAGAAAGTCACTGTGAACTGTATCCAACAAAATGAGAATTTATAGTTGCCAAAAAATCATAAACAACTTTGTGCATTTATAATCATGGTTGAAATCATCGATTACAATTCACCATGAATTTAACTCACATTTGTTTTGTTTGTTTTGCTCGCCATGAACACTTTTCAAAGCAGATGAGTGGATTCAAACAATGAACTGATGAACTTGTACATTACTTTTCCACAATTTTTTCATCACATAATTTTCCCTTTAAAATTGACCGAAATAAAGGGTTGTTTCATAAACACAAAGCAGAAAGTAGAATCAAAGCTACGAACTGAGGAAACTTTGCATTACTCTTTACCTACTAAATCATTGCATGTCGTTTCTATAATGATTTGGCAAGTGAATTCATTGATTATTTCAGCAATAAATTTCATTCAGGACGATATTTCCCGCTGGGATGGTTGTAGAATTGAATGAATGTGTTGTGCATTTTACAAGTTTTGACGTAGGCTCTACAGTTTTTTGTATTTTCAACATTTGGTTGTAGATTTCACAATTTTGTGAAGAGTAATGCAAAGTTTCCTCAGTTCGTAGCTTTGCTTCCACTTTCTGCTTTGTGTTTATGAAACAACCCTTTATTTCGGTGAATTTTAAGGGGAAAATTATGTGATGAAAAAATTGTGGAAAGGTAGTGTACAAATTCATCAGTTCATTGTTTGAATCCACTCATCTGCTTTGTAAAGTATTAATGGCGAGAACAACAAACAAAACAAATGTGAGTGAAATTCATGGTGAATTGTAGGTAATCGATGCTTTCAACGATGAATAGAATGCACAAAGTTGTTTATGATTTTTTGGCAACTATAAATTCTCATTTTGTTGGATACAGCTCACAGTGACTTTCTGTAAAAAAGTCCATGTAAGACGAACTGAACTCAATAGAAATTGCTTTAGCCGAAACGCCAATAACTTTTGATTTGAAATGGGAAATGCTTTTTGGTTTGTTTCATCTTTAAACAAAGAGTACACTACCGATGTTAATAGTCTCACTAAATGATTAAACAAGTATTCCTTGTGTTTAGCTTCTATTCCTGGAGGAAAAAGCTGGGGATTCATCGTTTTTGGAAACTTCCCACTGGGATTTACTAAACAATACAAATGGGAGGATTTGATTGATGAAAAAGAAACTAACACTAACCTGGTGATTACATAATTGAATTTTGATTTCATTTTTCATCGAAGTTATTGAACTGATGAATAAGCTTAATACCCGTGCGTAGTGAATTCACAGATTATGCAATCACCATGTTTTTCATCACCTGGGTCGGTGAATAAACAACTTCCATTGAAGTAAAGATTTCGTTAGTGAATATTCATCGAGAAAGTGGCATGTGCTTCCCGCCAATGACACGCCCATGTTAAATTCATCAAAGGAATAAGCTGAAAAGTGGCAGGTGCGGCTTCCATTCCTCAAGGGAAAAGCAGGTTTTTCCTCAATGAATTTTTAATTTTTCCCACTGGGCAGATTCAGATTTGAAATCGAGAAGCGAAATTCTCTTCTCAAAACCATTAGAAGAGGATTTTTGTACCTACCATTGAAATGGTTTCTGAATGCTTCTGGATGGCAAATAGAAATCGCAATTACTGTTTTAAGAATCTCTAACTCAACCTTTCGTCTATCGTAAAGGTAATCCTCGCACGAGACCGAATCACTCCCAAATTCGATTTACATCGGCATCTGCATAGATTATTTTTATTTAATGCAGGTGGTGTGGTACCAAGCTTTTAATTTCTCGATCAAAACAAAAAAGGTCATAATTAATACAAAAATTAGGTAATCCACTCCCGCTTTTCGTGGCATGCCACCTACGCTGTGGCGTAGGTGGCATGCCACACTGGCCTCTCTACTGGCCAGTGCTCGGATCTTACTCCAAATGGAGTAAGTCTACTCCGATTTTAAGGGACAAAATTAAGCTACTACGATTTTCCACTTTTTCAAGACTTCAATCTATCGTCTGTGTAGTGTGGAGGGGCATTTTAAATACTCTGTGCTCACTTATCAAGCCTGCCATGTTCCAAACTGTCATTAGACGTTGTATATAGTGCATTTTTATCTTCGCTTAAAAAAAGTAGCATGTTAAATGCAACAATAATTTGGTATAGTTTCGTATTGTTGTTAGCCTTGTCTTTTAGTACATTTTTATCTTCCTTTACAAAAAAGGAAGCATGTAAAATACAACAACAATACGGAAATATACCGGATTGTTGTTGTATTTAACATGTTACTTCTTTTTATATGGAGATAAAAATGCACTAAAAACACACGCACTGACGCCATGTAACATCATTAGCAAAAAACAAAAACCAAAATTTCGTTGTCATTACGAATGTTTTGCGTTCTTTTTGGAGAGCCTTAACTTATTTGTATCACAAAATAATATTGATCGTAAAAACTCTTGTTTTATTTTTCTTGCGCAGCGATACAAAATACGACAGATACACAATGGTAAACAACAACAAAAAACTGTCGTCGGCAGACGTTTTGCGTCGGTTTGGGAGAGCCTTTAATCAATTAATTTGCCAGTTTTCCTTGGCTTTCTTCTCGAACGGAAATAAGGCCCTACAAGACACCAGACTTTTGAGAAAGAAAATGTGAGTAAACTTAAGTTTTTTCCAAATATGCTAAGAAATAGTACTGCCAAACCCTGGTATTTGCTGCTCTTCTGGCTTCCCAACTGGCTACGAAAAAGGCAAGCCAGTAGACGAGCCAGTCGCTCAGTTTTGTATGTATAAGCAAAAAAATGTCAGTGTATTGTGACTGGCTAGCCAGTACTGGCTCGTGTGACCTCAGGGTAAATCAGAGCGACACCGCCGCCGAACAGTGTGGCTGAGGTGGAAAAAACCTCAAATATAAAAGTATTTAATTTGAAATTGTGACACACTTTTCTTTTAGTATTTTTCATGCAGAATCCAGGTGTTATAATGATTTTATGGTAAAAAACTTGATTACAGCTGAAATAAGGGGTTAAACCGGAACATTGAAATTTTTAATTCCTCCATCTCATGCATTATTATTTAAAAATTTTCTTTCAATGTACTATGTTATGATGAGAAAATAATGTGCCCCATGTTGTCGTTTACAGCGAAAAATCTAGCCAATATTTGGACTTCAGGTGTACTTCTAGACTTGAGTAACCATATAAAAAAGCTCCACCCTTCTAGGGTCTGTTTCAGGTTTTTTTCTGACAGTCCTGTTGGTAATAAGAATCATGTTAAAATTTCATCGCCAGATTATACCAGTTTTCAGTATCAGTGAATAAAAATTCAATTTAAGATATCAGATAATTTCTGATTGAATATAACCGGTTCAATATAGACGTGATTATTTTTACGCAACGGAACATGAAAATTCTATTTTTCTTCTTCATAAATAATTTTGACTCACTCCAATCTACTTCTTATTTCTTGAGAAATCGTTATTTACTTTTCCACCTGACTTTACTTTATACAAAATGTCCCACTATTATGAAAAATTAAAAACTTCCCCTTAACTCTGATCGTAAAACGAATGATACCATTCAATTTAACGGGAGCAGATATATATGACATGATACCACTTAGAAGTTTTTTTTACCCAAAATCGCAGGTTTGGCCCCACTGTGCACCGCTCTGCCGCTCAAAATTGCCGCTTGCCATACAATCCCATATGTTTTAATTCTGTGTTGTCGCTCTGAATTGTGTAGTTTTGCCGCTCTGCCGCTCACTACGTGGTAAAGCCCTAAGCACCGCCCATTTTCTGCGTTCGGGAACCGTTTTAAAATCAATCAATTGGCCTCTTTTTAGAAATATATGTGATTTTCATTAAAAATTTGTTTTTTACATAAAAATAGGCGAACTTCACAAAGGTTTGTTTCAAATTCTGCAAAATGACAGAAGAAAAGGAGTTTATTTAGAAGGTACAAATAGTTATCAATCTACATTTTTATTGTAATTTAAGTAACACCCCTATTACGGTTGTCAATTATCAATTTGATATTTGATAAACCTTGAAAATTGTTTTTTTAAACTCAATTTATCAATAAACTGGTCAACAATTCTTTTTTATTTTTTAATTTTCTTGTTATTAGCAACTGTCTGCATCATTCCCAATGAATGAACTTTTATAAGATGGATTTTTAAACATTGAATTCTAAATCAACTATAAAATTGATATTTGACAATCGTAATAGGGGTGTAAAATAAATTTTATTTTAACTTTGAATTATATATTCGGTCACTCCACTTAAACAGAAGAATTTCTTTTCAAATTTTCTTCATATTTAATGATTTTATTTATTATTATTAGAATAAATTTTGCTTTTAATAAATGTTTATTAAATGCTTTGCTCTTTTATGTACTAACAATATTTTTTTGGATTCTCTCTCTTATGGCAATTTCTTTAAAGGGCCCCTTTTAATTCAGCGGCAACACTGGCCCTTAATTGTTGAACTTAAGAATCTTAACTGAGGAGTTTAGATTTCAGAGAATAAAAGCATTTTTCAACTATCCGTTCAACATCGGATTTGACATTCACTTCAAAGTTGGCCAACTTTGGATTTATCAGCAAGTTGAGCAAAACTGAATAAAATCACTCTAAAGGGTATTCATGCAATATTCATGCAATGATGTTAAAGTGCCTGTGTACATTGTCTTCTTACTAAAAGGTGCATCCAGTAAGATAGGTAGATTTTATGTGCGAAAGAAAGGGAAAGAAGATTTCACCCAAATTCCAACGATGCGCAACTTTTAAAAATAATTCTTGGATTCAAGAAGACGGTTTTTTTTGTGTGGGTGAGAGATGTATGGACCTTAATTGCGTGAAACAAGGAAGGGTATATTGAACTGAAATGTTTTTTTTTGGTTAATGTAGACACGCTGTTCATCAAAACGACTTTCAGTAAGAAGACAATGTAGACAGGCTCAAACACGGGATAAGTTTAGATCGATCAGAGATCAGAAAAACTGTCAACCTTTATTTTCAATTGGACTGTCTCTGATAATTACTATACATTCTTTTAAAATGGTTTGGGTTTTAGTTTCACATTTACATTTATTTAAAAAAAATAATACAAATTTAGGTTATCGGTTGAGATTTATTTTTTATTTATGAAAATATCTCATAATGGTTGAGTTTTTTTACGAAAAATTAAATGGAAAAGGTCCACCCTTAGCCTTTTTCGTTGAAAATAAATCAAAAATGGTTTTCACTATTTATTGCTAAAAATCACTCAAAATCCACAAGTAGGTAGGTATTTACCGATGACTCAAAAGTCTGATTAACTGCATTTCTCCATCCAGGGCCTATAAAATAGTAACATTCATACTAACGGACATCCTGATTGATGCATTTGCAGATGAGATTTATTTTTTTTTCTCAGTGATCGATATCACTGGTTGGCCGAAACATACAAAAATCAAAATAAAGGTTTCTTTCAGACCTTGACCGAAAAAATGTAACTTTTATTTAAATGACAACAATTAAGAGTTTTTGAAGGACCTTTCAAAAGGTTGTTTTATTTCTGATCTCTGGTTTAGATCAAAGGGCACGGTAGTGCCCAGCCAAGTTCGCGGCACTACACCCTTTTTACAGGAACAAACTCAGGCGATTTTCAACCCCCCTCTAACTTCAGTACCAATAAAGTCAGAAACTTCAAATTCGGAGTTTTTGCTGAACTGATCAAACACAGGTGGCTCACCAAATTTCAACTCTTTAGCATTAGTAGTTCCCAAGATATAGGACTTCAAAAATCGCAAAAACCGTAACTGACTGACTCACTGACTCACTGACTGACTGACTCACTGACTCACTGACTGACTGACTCACTGACAGATCATCAAAATTATGGAGCACTTCCCGACATCGTAGAAACTTGAACTTGCACAACGGTAGGCCTTGTGGTACATACAAAGGGAAAAATCGAAAATCTGCAATTTTCTATTCAGGGGGCGTGGCATCCACCCACTTTTTTAAAAACTCTTATAAATTATATGGAGCACTTTCGATTGTTGTAGAACGATGAAAATTGGTAGGTCGGTAGGACTTGAAGTATTTAGAAAGGAAAAAAATCGAAAATTTGGAATTGTCCATTCAGGGGGGGGGGGGGGTGCCATCCACCCACTTTATCAGAATTGCTATTACTTTCACCTGGCAAAATAAATCTTTGCAAAAAGGAGTGAAATCACAACAAAAACATAAATGTTAAAAAAGGAGCCAAGTTCTTATGTGTACAAGAAACCTGTGCGTAAAAAGTCAGCCAAAAAAAGTAATGAGATCTAAAATATATGCCAAGTTTTAAGTTCATGAAGTTTAATATCAAATATCTTAAGAAGAGTAATATCGAAACAATTCCAAATCATGACAGAAATTTGGTAGTTAATGATTACTGATTAAAATTTGGTGGATTTACCTGGCAAGTTTTCTCTTAAATACTTACTTAATCACAAATTTAAAATGTATGAAAACTTGACCAGTGAACCCACCAAATTTTAATCAGTAATCATTAATTACAAAATTTCTGTCATGATTTGGAATTGTTTCGATATTACTCTTCTTAAGATATTTGATATTAAACTTCATGAACTTAAAACTTGGCATATATTTTAGATCTCATTACTTTTTTGGCTGACTTTTTACGCACAGGTTTCTTGTACACATAAGAACTTGGCTCCTTTTTTAACATTTATGTTTTTGTTGTGATACTATTTGCTTGAGTTTATCTACCAGTTGGGAAATTAATTGTCAAATTTTGTATAAGAAATGATTAACAAAAATTGGTTTGTATTATCTAAGGACTTTGCTGCGGAAAATAAACCAAATTTGTTTCGTAAACTAACCATATCAAAGGGCACGGTAGTGCCCAGCCAAGTTCGCGGCACTACACCCTTTTTACAGGAACAAACTCAGGCGATTTTCAACCCCCCTCTAACTTCAGTACCAATAAAGTCAGAAACTTCAAATTCGCAGTATTTGCTAGGCTGATCAAACACAGGTGGCTCACCAAATTTCAACTCCTTAGCACTAGTAGTTCCCAAGATATAGGACTTCAAAAATCGCAAAAACCGTAACTGACTGACTGATTCACTGACTCACTGACTCACTGACTCACTGACAGATCATCAAAATTATGGAGCACTTCCCGACATCGTAGAAACTTGAAATTTCGCACAACGGTAGGCCTTGTGGTACATACAAAGGAAAAAATCGAAAATCTGCAATTTTCTATTCAGGGGGCGTGGCATCCACCCACTTTCTTAAATATTCTATAAATTATATGGAGCTTTTCCGATTGTCCTAGAACAATGAAAATTGGTAAGTTGGTAGGGTTTGAGTTACTTAGAAAGAAAAAAATTGAAAAATAGGAATTTTCCATACAGGGGGCGTGGTATCCACCCACATTCTTAAAAATTCTTATAAATTATATGGAGCACTTCCGATTGTTGTAGAACGATGAAAATTGGTAGGTCGGTATGGCTTAAGGTACTTAGAAAGAAAAAAATAGAAAAATTGGAATTTTGCATTCAGGGGGCGTGGTATCCACCCACATTCTTAAAAATTCTTATAAATTATATGGAGCACTTCCGATTGTTGTAGAACGATGAAAATTGGTAGGTTGGTGGGCCTTGAAGTACTTAGAAGAAAAAAAATCGAAAAATTGGAAGTTTCAGTCAAAGGGGTGTGGCATCCACCCACATTCTCAAAAATTCTTATAAATTATATGAAGCACTTCCGATTGTTGTAGAACGATGAAAATTGGTAGGTCGGTATGGCTCAAAGTACTTAGAAAGAAAAATTGAAAAATTGGAATTTTGCATTCAGGGGGCGTGGCATCGACCCACATTCTTAAAAATTCTTATAAATTATATGGAGCACTTCCGATTGTTGTAGAACGATGAAAATTGGTAGGTCGGTGGGACTTGAAGTACTTAGAAAGGAAAAAATCGAAAATTTGGAATTGTCCATTCAGGGGGGGGGGGGGTGCCATCCACCCACTTTATCAGAATTGCTATTATTTGTACAGAGCATTTTCGGTTGTCGTAGAATTATGAAACTTTGTAGAGCGGTAGGGCTTGACTTTCACCTGGCAAAATAAATCTTTGCAAAAAGGAGTGAAATCGCAACAAAAACATGAATGTTAAAAAAGGAGCCAAGTTCTTATGTGTACAAGAAACCTGTGCGTAAAAAGTCAGCCAAAAAAAGTAATGAGATCTAAAATATATGCCAAGTTTTAAGTTCATGAAGCTTAATATCAAATATCTTAAGAAGAGTAATATCGAAACAATTCCAAATCATGACAGAAATTTGGTAATTAATGATTACTGATTAAAATTTGGTGGATTTACTTGGCAAGTTTTCTCTTAAATACTTACTTAATCACAAATTTAAAATGTATGAAAACTTGACCAGTGAACCCACCAAATTTTAATCAGTAATCATTAATTACCAAATTTCTGTCATGATTTGCAATTGTTTCGATATTACTCTACTTAAGATATTTGATATTAAACTTAATGAACTTAAAACTTGGCATATATTTTAGATCTCATTACTTTTCTTGGCTGACTTTTTACGCACAGGTTTCTTGTACACATAAGAACTAGGCTCCTTTTTTAACATTTATGTTTTTGTTGTGATTATACTCTTGGAGGATTGTCAGTTCCTCGCAAGAGGCAGTACCTCAGTTAAAACATTTTTGTTTTTAGGTGGCACGGCTGGGAATCGAACCCACACCTTCGGCATGACAGTCCTACGCACTAACCATCACGCCACGAGGTACTACATATATGTAGTATGTATTATAAGAGATAAAAAAAGAACATCAAATTCTTCACCATAATCCATCTTCCATGGAATTTAAGGGTCATTACTTTTGAAACCAAATATTGACATAATGGAATGTTCATAATTTATGTTTTTTTGAATCTAAAAAGTTAAGACAGATAGCGACATTAATGAAACTACAAAAAAAAAAAAAACAATTTAAATTTGAATTTGAATTGTCAAGCTATGATTTATTGAAAAATATGTAATTAAAACAAAAATAAGATGACACCAAACAAATTTAACTCCTCTTCTTTCCAAAACTGGACCATGTAACAACTTTGTCCAAATTAATTAAAAAATACTTGGTCCTCAGATGGAGGATTATTAACGGATAACTTTCATGCTGCAACTGACACCGACGAATGCCCTGAAACTAACGGGTTTGAACCATCGACATTGTGTAGTCCTAGAAGACTTTCGTCTCGAATTTTGACATCGCTTACACTTCAAAGTTCATCCTACTAAATTGCGGATGCACTTTCGCTCAGATTTCGCATCCTTCTTTAAACTCTTTCATTTTATTCAGTAGTGGCATCATGGATTTATTTTGCACTACTTCCAAGTTAGTCGATGGAATGTGTGGGAAAAAGTTTTTGAAGTGAAGAGTTTTCTAGATAAGGATTCTCCACACTTAAAGTTCCAAACATAGTTATGTGTACATGTACATTCATAGCTCCTTGAATGCAATCTTATACGCTTCGGTGTTTCCTTGGCATGTGCCATGATTCATCAAAATGATGCCAGAAGAAAAAACTTTATCCCACTCTATTCAACTGATGATGTGAATGAGTGTGTTGAGAAGACTGCAGGCATGTTTGGAAACTTTAGATTTAGATTTCCCTTTAATGCCGTCGATCTTCTTCAAAATGATGATAGTTTCAAGGAACGATACCTACCACATCAGGGACAGGAAGGATACTCTGCTGTTTCTAGAAGGAGAAAGAAAGTTATGTTAGAGGTGGGCGGATATTAGAAGAATGCTCCTAAATGCTAAGAAAAAATACATGCTCCTGATTTGAACAAAAAGTGGACAGGATATGAGTGGGGAATTAGTTGCTTGTAAGAATCTAAGTTATCTACGGTGTTTGTTGAAGTTGATTGGAGGAGTTCAAGTGAAAAATTCTTCTCGCATTGATGTCTGTATGTAGGTATGTTCACATGTATGTTTGTAAGAAAAAAAATATTTTGTTCAATTGCCACCTGTCATGTAATCGAAGTTTTTGGAATAGCTACCTACAATTCATTTTGCTTTTAAAGAAGACCGCAATTCAAATTCTAAGGCTTTTAACGCAGGCATAGATATGTCGAAGTGTAGGGAAAGGCGGAAGGGTGTGAACAGTGAGACACTTTATTTTAATTGGTAAACAGTATTCCTCGGTTAATCTTTTATCGCTTAATTGATTTTCAATCAATCAATTAAGATCTTAGAAACTGCAGCCTGCAAACTAAAAGCATGTAAATGTTTCGGTTCATTGAAATCCCTGGTTAATTGATGGAAAAATCAGAAAAAATGGCAGGTGCAATTAGGCGGGGAATACTGTATATTTGAATGGTCTTAAAGCAATATTAAACATATTTCGATTATATTTAAAGGCGTGTATGACGCAGTTTTCCATGCTAACGGACACTACCTATTTGTACGCAACGTAAGCCTATGATCAGTAAAAATGGGTCCACTTGAATATGTAAAAATATCTAAAATTTGTAACAAGGGCCTCCTTCACAATCAGAAGTCAATTTCAATTCAATTCAATTTCTTTTATTGAACATAATATGTACAATCTGGCTTATAACTAACATGATACTATTAAATTTCATTTGTTGGCACATAGGGGGCCTAACGTTATACAATGTCTTAAGTGTTAACAAATTATAGATACATATACATATGTATAAATTACATATCAAAAAATTTAAATTAAAAGTCGACTGACTTAATCGTCCTCAGGGTGTTCATTCCCGGTTGTCAATGTCACAATCAGAAGATCTGACAAATTTTAAAGTGGCATTTGGTGTGATAAGTTCCATCGAACAAGTTTTTTTATTAGCAAAGTGAATCTTGACAATTGCCTTTTTCAATTGAAATCTGCAAGTTTTTCTTGAAATAAAGGTAGGAAGGTAATAAAGCAAGGTAACTTTTTGGATTCGTGGAAAAAATCCCGAGCTTTGAATCAAACTCAACATTACGATTATAGAGAAGACAAACAAAAATTGGTCCCGCCATTCCGTATGTCTGTCCATCTCGAACAAAACCCAAACCACTGAAACGATTTTCTTAAAATTTTGAACTTAATTAATTTCAGGTGGCTCTTATGATTTGGATTTTTTAAATAAAGTAAATAAAAAAAAATTGGTGGAACAACAGCTCGTGGAGAACCCAGGGCATAATGACTTACAACTCTCAACTCAACTATTCCTGTGTGCGTGTTGTTGGCAGAAATGGAGGGGACCAACAATTTTTTGCTGAGTCCGAACGGCCAGATGAGAACCACATGTGAATCCATGACTTGTAGAAGGCAAGAAAAATAAAAAAACGAGAGAGATTTTCAAGAAAAGTATACTCTTGGGGGATTTGTCAGTTCATCACAAGAGGCAGTACCTCGCGAAAAATATTTTTGTTTTTAGGTGGCAGCGGCTGGGAATCGAACCCAGATCTTCGGCATGACAGTCCAACGCACAGTACACATATCTAAGGTATTATCTTGCGCATGTTGTCCGAAATGAGAACTGTCAAAGAAATTCAAGATGGCAGCCTTACGTGACCCCGTCCGCTGTATTACAACAACAACGAAGAAAACAAACACAAAATCATAATTTAAATAACACTCAGGAACGAATGTTGTTTGTATGACAATATAATGTTAATAAACACTAAAAAGCTTGAAATAATTGTATTTGCTAATAAATAAGTAACAAATGAACACATAACACACAACAAATTTTGATGTTAATCTAGTAGGGGTCACGGGACTCGCCATTTTCCACTGATTTTGATGGATGCGCAGAACTGAACAAAAATGAACACGCTAATGATATTACCTTCAATATGTGTACTGTGAGTCCAACGCACTAACCATCATGCCACGAGATACTGCCTAATAATTTGGATGAGGGAATGTGAATAGCTGTAGGCATGCGCATGCTTTACCATTTGGTGAACAAAAAATTTACCAAGAACTGCTCCTTACGGTAGGTGCCTACATATTTGCTATATCTTTTTTTCGGTTTTCTTACTAACGACTCCATTGATTTCAATAATAAGCTCCAATAATAGCAAAAGAAAATATGAGACGTTCACTTTTCTATTTCCCAAAAAGTACCAAAGGCTTGGGGACGGTGGTTCGGTTTTTGAAAAAATGTGAAGTTAAAAATTTTAGCTTACCTATGTAATCTGACCTACACGTATAGTGCAGGCTTATGAACATATTTTTACTCGAAAAAAGAAAAATTGTTAACAGCAGTTTAACGATTGAAAATGGTGAAGGGGGTTATAAGGAATGTACAAAAAATCTATTTGCCAGAAGCGGAGTTGGAGGGGGGATTTTGGGGGTGAACAAGAGGGGGGAAATTGTATTATTGCGTTTTCCTACTAAAGTTGACCCCAAAATGAAAAGTGTTCAATAGAAATGTTGTAGATCACGCAAAAATCTACAACTTTTATACATATAGGGGAGCGAAGAAATAAAAAAGTATTTTATTTTGATTAAATTAATAATGTTTTATTATAATAACAAATTTTAATTATATTTAAAATAAAACAGATAAAGTTTTAGAAAAAAGAGAACAATTAAATTTAATATTCGCGTGACAACTCTTTTCGGCTTAACACTTTGCGCTTTTTCTTTAAGCTTCTTTACTGCCTAACAATTTGAACATCGAATGAATAACAATTTAAAGAAGATCAGCTATTCAAAATTATATGAAAACAGATTGGAACAAGTATAGGGTAAATTAGTATTTGTTTTGTAATTCACGGTACATATAATAATAATGGGAAGTTAATTGAACAATAATAATAATAATATGCAATTATAATTATAATAATAATATTAATAATAGAATACGCCATCCTACATACATACATATCATCTTTTAACATAACCTCAAAATTTCCCAGATATTGGTGAAAAACTGTATTTTTTTTTGTTTTGTTTATTTTTCATTTTATTCTCCCAAAAATAGTTCAATTTAAATGAAACTTTGTGAAAATAATATATCTTGTTGTGTTCTTAATAACCACAATTTTTCTCAAGCAAAACCATTGATCAGTTTTTGAAATAATCAATTTTATATGCAAAAAAATACTTTTTTTCAAATGAAATGTAAATGTACTTCAGAAAATCATCTTACAGAGTTCATTTCAAAATCATAAGTTTTGTTTTTAAATTTACATTTATATAAAATAATGACAACATAGAGTTAACACATACAAAAATGTAAAAACAGCTAAAAAAATCATTTTGCATCAAATAATTTTTTAATAATGGTTGATAAATTGTTAAACATTTTTGGAGAATGCAAAAACAAATATTACCGTTAAATTCTACGGAAAAAATACATAAGACAGTGTTTTTTTATTTGACCCGAGACAAAAGTTTTGCCGATGCCGCAACGATATTGCTAGAAATATTCATTTCAGTACATACAGTTTCAAGTGAAAAACAAAAACAATAGTACAAGAGTCGACAACAAATTTTGGTAGTGGATGTGAATCTGAGTATGAAATTTTAATTGTTCTGTATTCTGATATCAAATACCAAAGTTTGGCAAGATTTTTTCTCAGCCTTTGGTGGGAATGGTGGTTCAAAACCAGCTTGGTTTCCTATTAAAATGTTATGGTCAATAACTCTTCAATACTGCAAAAGGGGTGATAAGGTTCGCATACATTTTTTTTTAACACTTCAGATTTTATGTTGTAGAGAGCTTAGATCAAGCTACAACCTACAAACAAAGGCTCATCATAAGTACATGTGTTAGTGGTTAGTAAAATAGTAAAATAATGCAAACTAACACATGCTTACAAACAAAAAGTATACAAAACTAAACTCAATTACAAAAATAAAAAGAATACCTTAAATAAAAATTTTTACAATAATACAAAAACATTTAAAGTACAGGGTGTCCTGTAAATAATGGATAACCTTGCAACTGGTTGTAGCAGGTCTAATGACTTTTCCAGAAAAAAATATAAAAAAATATTTTCCCTGTGGTTTCTATGTTATGATGTTTTTTCCAAAAGTTGTTAACAAGTACTACTTTCCTCGAATATGTGAACGCTACGACCATGGATGAACAATTTTTACTATTTTTATATTTTTGTAATATTTTAGAATAACTGTTGTAATAGATGGGTAAATTTTTTCAATGCTTAAATTTTGATTATAACTTTTTTATTTATAACTTTAGGGTAAAAAGTGTGTTAACATAAATTGAAGAGAATTGAATTTGCTACAAATTTGTACCAAAGTTTTTTTTCTTAGACTAATAAAATTTAAGTTGCCACGGAAAACTTTTTAGAACTCGTTTTTCAATATGGTGGCCTAATGGTTGAGCTTTCAACACCTAAAATCGAGTTTTATACTTGCACCGAACCCCCTTACACATCAAAAGAGAAAATCTTTGTCCAACCCTAATTTGGAGGTTATTGTAACATTTTGATAGACATTTTTCCAAAATGTCAAAAGCAGCTTTATTATATGATTGCAAAATTTTCTTGGTTATTTCGTTAATACACAAGCATGTGTTATACTATTTTGGAAAGTGCATTAAATAGACAACTTTTTTAAGCAATTGGCCACTCATGTTCTCATACAATTTTAATTTATTAGAGGTGGTCAAACTTTTTCGAAAATAAATTTGAGTACTGAAAAAAATATTTTAAAAAATTATAATAAAAAAAATGCAATAACTACTGTTAAATTTTACCACCCATCTATTACAACAGTTATTCTAAAATACTACAAAAATATAAAAATAGTAAAAATTGTTCATCCATGGTCGTAGCGTTCACGTGTTTGAGGAAAGTAATACATGTTAACAACTTTTGGAAAAAACATCATAACATAGTAACCACAGGGAAAATATTTTTTTTTTATTTTTTTTCTGGAAAGGTCATAAGGCCTGCTACAACCAGTTGCAAGGTTAGCCATTATTTACAGGACACCCTGTATATATGTGTTCTGTGAATTATAAATTTGAACTAGAGTGAACACCCAAATCCTTGAAGCTAAAGACACGGCACAGTTATTGCTGGGAAATAGAATAATTAAAAGCACTTGCAACTCGTTTTCTTGAGAAAGTAATTGTATCTAGAAAGACCGTATCTATCACACCATAAAGAAAAGCTGTCAATATCAGCCTGCAAGAGACTGTGGTCAAGGTCAGCACTTATTTCTTGAAAATTTTCATATTATCCGCAAACATAAGAATTTCACTAGAACGAATGCATGACAAAACATCATTTATAGCGAGAATGAATAGAAAAGGGCCCAGATGACTTCCATGAGGTACACCCGAGTGAGCGTTAAATGGGTTTGAAAGAGTGTGTCGAAATTTCACCTGGTACGATCTATTTTCAAGGTACGATTTTATCCAACATATAAAAAAAAAGGTGGAAAGCCGAAAGCTTTAAGTTTGAATAAAATGATATTATGACTAACTTGATCAAATGCTTTAGAAAAGTCAGTGTAAATGCAGTCAACTTCACTACCGTTCTCTAAAGCATTGGTGCTTTTGTGTAAGAAAGTAAGAAGATTTGTTACCGTTGGTCTTCTTTGCATAAATCCATACTGTTGTTCGCATATTAAATTTTTACTATGAAATGCCAAGCTTTTACAAATCAAAGGGCACGGTAGTGCCCAGCCAAGTTCGCGGCACTACACCCTTTTTACAGGAACAAACTCAGGCGATTTTCAACCCCCCTCTAACTTCACTACCAATAAAGTCAGAAACTTAAAATTCACAGTATTTGCTAAGCTGAGCAAACACAGATGGCTCACCAAATTTCAACTCTTTAGCGTTAGTAATTGCCGAGATATAGGACTTCAAAAATCGCAAAAACCGTAACTGACTGACTGACTCACTGACTCACTGACTCACTGGCAGATCATCAAAATTATGGAGCACTTCCCGACATCGTAGAAACTTGAAATTTCGCACAACGGTAGGCCTTGTGGTGCATACAAAGGAAAAAATCGAAAACCTGCAATTTTCTATTCAGGGGGCGTGGCATCCACCCACTTTCTTAAAAATTCTTATAAATTATATGGAGCACTTCCGATTATTGTAGAACGATGAAAATCGGTAGGTTGGTTGGGCTTGAAGTACTTAGAAAGAAAAAAATTTAAAAATTGGAATTTTCCATTCAGGGGGCGTGGCATCCACCCACATTCTTGAAAATTCTTATAAATTATATGAAACACTTCCGATTATTGTTGAACGATGAAAATTGGTAGGTCGGTAGGGCTTAAAGTACTTAGAAAGAAAAAAATTGAAAATTTGAAATTTTCCATTTAGGGGGCGTGGCATCCACCCACATTCTTAAAAATTCTTATAAATTATATGGAGTACTTCCGATTGCTGTAGAGCGATGAAAATTGGTAGGTTGGTAGGGCTTGAAATACTTAGAAAGAAAAAAATTTAAAAATTGGAATTTTTCGTTCAGGGGGCGTGGCATCCACCCACATTCTTGAAAATTCTTATAAATTATATGAAACACTTCCGATTATTGTAGAACGATGAAAATTGGTAGGTCGGTAGGGCTTAAAGTACTTAGAAAGAAAAAAATTGAAAATTTGAAATTTTCTATTCAGGGGGCGTGGCATCCACCCACTTTCTTAAAAATTCTTATAAATTATATGGGGCACTTCCGATTCTTGTAGAACGATGAAAATTGGTAGATCGGTAGGGCTTGAAGTACTAAGAAAGAGAAAAATTGGTATTTTCCATTCAGAGGGCGTGGCATACACCCACATTCATTGAAATTCATATAAATTATATGGAGCACTTCCGAATGTTGTAGGACGATGAAAGTTGGTAGATCGGTAGGGCTTGAAGTACTTAGAAAGAGAAAAATTGAAAAATTGGGATTTTCCATTCAGGGGGCGTGGCATCCACCCACATTCTTCAAAATTCTTAAAAATTATATGGAGCACTTTCGATTGTTGTAGAACGATAAAAATTGGTATGTCGTTAGGGCTTGAAATATTTTGAAAGAAAAAAATCGAAAAATTGGAACTTTCAGTTCAGGGAGCGTGGCATCCACCTACTTTCTCAAAAGTTCTTGTAAACTTTATGAAGCCCTTCTGATTGTTGTAGAATTATGAAACTTTGTAGAGCGGTAGGGCTTCACTATCACCTGGCAAAATAAATCTTTGCAAAAAGGAGTGAAATCACAACAAAAACATAAATGTTAAAAAAAGAGCCAAGTTATGTACAAGAAACCTGTGCGTAAAAAGTCTGCCAAAAAAAGTAATGAGATCTAAAATACATGCCAAGTTTTAAGTTCATGAAGTTTAATATCAAATATCTTAAGTAGAGTAATATCGAAAACACTCCAAACTATGACAGAAATTTGGTATTTAATGATTACTGATTAAAATTTGGTGGATTTACTTGGCAAGTTTTCCCTTAATTACATATGTACTTAATCACAAACTTAAATGTATTAAAACTTGACCAGTGAACCCACCAAATTTTAATCAGTAATCATTAAATACCAAATTTCTGTCATAGTTTGGAGTGTTTTCGATATTACTCTACTTAAGATATTTGATATTAAACTTCATGAACTTAAAACTTGGCATGTATTTTAGATCTCATTACTTTTTTTGGCAGACTTTTTACGCACAGGTTTCTTGTACATAACTTGGCTCTTTTTTTAACATTTATGTTTTTGTTGTGATAACTTTTTCGAAAAGCTTCGGTATACAAGACAGTTTTGATATTGGCCTATAATTTTTTATATCGTTCCTATCACCCTTCTTGAAAACTGGAGTTAAAAATGATTTTTTCCATAAGCAAGGAAACTTCCCTGATTTTATAGAAAGCTCAAATAAAGATTGAAGGGGCTGAACTTATATATGTCTACACCTTTTTAATACTATTGGGGGAATTCAATCAGGACCAGACGAGTAATCATCATTTAAGGATGAGAGATATTCTAAAACAGTGTTCAGGTGCACAGGCATATTATTACAATTCGTTTGGGAATAGATATGTAAATTTTTAAAATAACTCGTCAATAACGACGGGCGTATCAACAAAGGAATCACAAAAAATATTCGAAAATGCGTTGCAAATATCTGTATTATTTTGTAAGAACAGTTTTTGTAGGTATACGAAATATATATAAAAATAAATAAATAAAAAAAACAAGGCATAAATTAAAGCTCTTACAAATTCATAAATAAGTTTTCCTACTTAGTCGGCAACACTGCAGTATCGGCATTATTTAATAAGCAACTCTGTATTATCGGCATTATCTTCGACGATTACTGGCAACACTGCTGGTTCCTCGTTGACATCATTAAACTCCGCTGTCAAGCTCTCAATGTTATTTATTATGACAACATCACTATGCACTTGATGTTTTATGTTCACGATGCCACGAGATGTGAAGACTGTTGTTATTAGTTTTTGTTTTTTAAGATTCAGTGCAGCATGAAGAATTTGTTGGTTTTTCTTCGTCAAACATTCGCGGATATAAATGGGATATTCGGATTCAATTCCCACGTCGCGAAGTATGAGTTGTCGTTTGTGTGTTCTGCGGAATTCGGCAATTTTTGCTAGTAAATGGTTCCTTTCATACGATGAAAAGAATTTGATTATTATGGGGGATGTGTTGGTCCTTTCATTGTGACGAGTGCGAAATATTGTTCTTAGTGTTGGCACCTTGATGTCAAGTGAAAGGCATAAGTGGTTGAAAATATTGACAAGATTTGGTTGGTTGGCGGGTATATTATAGAAAACAGCATCCGTTGAAATGTTGTTATTTTCTTGTGCTTCTAGTGCTTCCCTAAGATATGCCACCTCAGTCGTAAGTTCATTCGTAGAAATTGTGCTTTCAGTCGTAGATGTTCTGGTTTTAAGAATGTCAACATCAGAGATGACATTTGCGATGTTTCGATTAAGGGTTTCAATTTCAGTTTGCATTCTATTGTTTTGTTCCATTAATATAATGTGCTCGTCTTC
The DNA here is from genome assembly GCA_963921185.1 of Dasysyrphus tricinctus. Taxonomy (NCBI): domain Eukaryota; kingdom Metazoa; phylum Arthropoda; class Insecta; order Diptera; family Syrphidae; genus Dasysyrphus; species Dasysyrphus tricinctus. Next base: position 281,447,208 of record OY992530.1, on the reverse strand, counting down.
AATTTTTGTTAACCGAGAGCTGAAAGTTTTGACATTAGCTTGAATCTCACCTATTTGTTGATCGATATTAGATATGTTTGCATCGATATTAGATATTTTTGTTGCCATGTTTGTGAGATTTTCATTAAGCTTTCTTAACTGAAGTTGCATGTCCTTTAATGGTGTTGTGTTGTAGGGATTTGAAGTCTGTGTACGGAGCTTATGTAAGGGGGAACTTGAGGTTGTTGTAGGAGTTCCTTGCAGCTTAATTCCGGCAACTTGTTGCTGTTCCACTTCGGCTTTTGATTTTTTTCCTGACATGGCGGTGGATTATATATGTAAATTTGTTACAGAATAATAATTTTGTAATCCAAATAATGAACAAAATAAGCTTTAATTCAAAAAACAAAATGAATGCAATTAAATTTGTGCACTTAGTTTAAAGTTAACCCGTATTTTCAACCACGTAGGAGACTCTTTGACGCAGGAAAACGTATTTAAAATTGACAAGAAACTTCAGACGACTTAGCTTTAGTTTTTCATCACGATCACCTTCTATCAGTTGACAAATGTCCAAAATGACTTAGAATCCTCTTTTAAAAAGCTGCCCATTTCATTTACGTAATTAGTATAAGGCATCCTTGAAAGAGTTTTGAATTCTTCAAAAAGCGCAATATAAGAACCATGATCGATTTGTGAATTAGTTTTTAAGTAATTTTTCCATGCCCTATTCCTCTTGTTACGGAGTGATCTGAGTTCTTTCGTATACCATGCATGGCAAACGTTCGAGTTTTTTGATATTTTTAAGGTAAAGGAGCATTCATACAGTTATAAAAGATTGAATAAAAATAGAAATAGCTTCATCAATATTAGTACATGCTGATATTTTACCAATATCAGAACTAACTAATTTTTCAGAGAGCAATCGATATTAGCCTTTTTAAAGTCAAATATATGTATATGAGCAATCATAAGAATTACTATTTACTTTTAGATGACTACTCAAGTCAAGGAAAAGGTTCAGGGGAGGATGGTATATTATATATATTAGTAATCCCAGAACTAGATTTTCGAACAAGAGTACTAATAGCGCCCGAGGAAAATACTAAATCGAAAATTCGATTTTTGGATTTTTAATACAGCTTATTTGCTGTAGGTCAGTAGTGCTAATTTTATCAAGAAAAAATGGTTATATCATGAGTTATGTATGTTAGACCAGTGTTTTTCAAACTTTTTGAGTACGCGACCCCTTTGTTATTAAAAACATTCTGGCGACCCCCCCATTCATAATAATACTTTGTCAGTTATTTGAAAAGCGACATGAATTGAGCCCATCAAAATCTTTGTCAAACAGAGCTCAGATGGTTGTCAAAAGGTAAGGTGTTTTTAGATTTAGATTTAGAGCCCGCTATCATTCACACCCGAAATCTGCTGTGGGCATTAAAAGCTGACTTATTGATGTTTGTACAAGATTCAAAATCGGGATAATCAAATCATTTTTCTGTCCCCACTCAGCTTTTAAAATTATCATATCTCGCTGATCTTTTTACCACTTAATCATCTTGATACAACCCCAAGGGAGATAAGAAAATATTTTGACTGCAAAAGATACATTTAGAGAGCTCCTTGCAAAACTTCGTTTGCAAAAAAACGTATAATTTGTTTCCCTGGGTTCAGAAAATTCTCGACGAAATTTCATCAGATGAATCCATGCCATGACATTAAGCACACACAGTTCTCTCATGATAGTTGCATAATTAGGAGAAAAAACTATTGAATGACTTTCCAGAAGTCTTTTCTGAAGGTGGAAGTGGACAGAGATAGATACTCAATCCTTTTTTGAATATAGAAAATCTTATTTATTTAGCTGCAGATGGTATGCTCTGAATTCAATGTAAAAACCATTGATAATATAATTTCTGGAGAAGAGAAGAGGAAAATATCTAGAGCTGGCAAAAGAGGCTTTAACATTGTTGGTGCCATTCACCACTTCATACCTATATGTGAACTCACGTTATCTACCTTCAATAGGAAAATGCTTTAATTGTTAACACCTCAAAGATACACCCAAGTTTTGAACATTTAATAAAAGAAAATCTTTTTTAGTTCCTTGTACCTAATGGCTTGCGACCGCGACCCCCCTCATTATTCTTGGCGACCCCCTAGGGGGTCGGGACCCACAGTTTGAAAAACACTGTGTTAGACTGTCATGATTGATTATTTTATATACATAAGTGTTAATATGAGTAGTTGAGAACCAAAATTCGTCATATCCAAAATTTTCGTTTTGTGCAAATGAAGAAAAACTTAATACGGCTAAATGATAGTTGCTAGAAAAGATTATTATTTTGTATAATAAAAGATTTTTAAATCTATATGTTATGATAAAGAGCAAAAATATATATGAAGTTCCATGCAAAAGATATTAAACAATTAAATTTGGATATGATGAGTTTTGCTACAAATGATTAGATATGGCCAGTTTCCACACCTACTCCCCCTCTCTCAATTGCACCATCTAATATAACACCTCTACACTACTTTCCAATCTACCATGAACCATTTAAAGATTTTTACAATAAAAACCCATGAACGTTTTAGTCCTTCTTAAATGACATAATCAATGGATATAGAAAGTTTTGATGCAAATCGCACTGTGTTTTGGGAACAATAACGGTGTTTGAAATCAATATTAAATGGGAAGAGGGGTTAAAGCTGTCAGATTTTCTTTCAAAACTATTCAATATGCCCAGCAATCAAAATCTCAATTTTTGATAAATGTGGATAAGACGAGTTTTGGTTCTCATCGCTACTCATATAAACTAAAACAAATGATCGTTGAATGAACTCGTACGATGATTTTCTGAAGTACATTTTTCATTTGAAAAAAAGTATTTTTTTGCAAACAAAATCGAATATCTCAAAAACTAATCAATGGTTTTTGCTTCAAACAAATTTTGGTTGTTAAGGACACAACAAGATATATTTTCAAAAAGTTTCATTGAATTGAACTATTTTTGAGAAAATGAAAAATAAAAATAAAAATAAAAATAATAAAAAATGATTTGAATAAATCTATTGAATAGTTTTCATTTTGGGGTCAACTTTAGTCGGAAAACGCAATAATACAATTTCCACCCTCTTTTTCACCCCTCAAATCCCCCCTGCAACTCCGCTTCTGGGAAATACCATTTCACCATTTTCAACCGTTAAACTGCTGTTAACAATTTTTTTTATAAATGTGTAAAAAGCCTTCAATAGTAAGAGATTTGGAATATTTTTTAGATAAATATAAGTCAAAAAAACTATAAAAATTACATAAAGCGATCTGTGAATTACTGCATTTCTTCAAAACAATCCTAATGTTTTTGGGATGGGGAAGTCCGCCATATTGAAAAAGGGGTAGTTTTGTTTTGTTGCAAAATGGAATTAGATTGAGTTTTTAAATAAAAACAAAACTACCCTCTTTTTCAAATGGTGGCCTCCCCCTTACCGAGGGCATCCTAAAAAACTGGTTTTATTAGGAGGAGGTGAAGACAAACAAAAATCGAACAAAAATATTGTGCAACGGCTTATGCAATTTTTATCAAAGAGCACAGAAGTGCCGAGCCGAGTTCGCAGCACTACACCCTTTTTACAGGAACAAACTCAGGCGATTTTCGACCCGCCTACTAACTTGAGTAGCCAATAAGTCAGAAACTTCAAATTCGCAGTATTTCCTAAGCTAGTCAAACACAGTCGACTCACAAAACTAAATCTCCTAAGAAATAGTACTGCTCAGATCTAGGATATCAAAAATCACTAAAACCGTAACTGACTGACTCACTGACATCAATATTGTGGAGCACTTCCTAACACCGTAGAACCTTGAAATTTAACACAACGGTAGGTGATGTAGTTAGTGCGTACAAAGAAAAAATCGAAAATCTGCAATTGTCTACTTAAGGGGCGTGGCATCCTCCCGCTTTCTAAAAAAATCATATGAAGCACTTTCAATTATTGTAGAATGATACAAATTCATAAATCTGATAAAAGTAAAAGATTTAGAATCTTTCGCTCAGGGGGCGTGGCATCCACCCAAATTCTTAAAATTACATTGTGCACATGCGGTTAGCGTAGAATAGTAAAAATTGGTAGAGAGGTAGAGCTTAGGTTGCATACAAAAGAATAGTAAAATAATTTGGGATTTTCTGCTCAGAGGGTGCGGCATCCACCCACATTTTCAAATTAATAGCAATTATATAGTGTTCTTCCAATTTTTGCAGAGTGATGAAAATTGGTTAAACAAAGCTTGAAGAGCATACAGGGGGTGGCGTGGCATCCACCCACTTTCTCAAAATTGCTACTATTTATATGGAGTATTTTTTTTTTTAACTATATGCCTGTTAGACCACTAGGTCTTTTAAATGCAACCTCAATTGCACGGCACTAGTTAGAAAGAGGAAGAAGGGGAACATGAAAGATTTGGCACATTGGATTGAGATAAAGGTGCTTACTATCTCATTAAATCCCACGGGTGGCATCCACTTAAGGTTGAGAACATAGAAAAGAATGCTGCCTAGAATGGGGCTCGAAACAACAACTCTAAGTTAGCAGTCAAGCACTTAATCCACTGCACCATTCTATGTCATACCATGCTTGGTTTATTATAAAAACTAAGTGTTATATACCATTATGGACCATTTTACTCAAATATGTAAGTCGTCCCTTGGTTGGTGGGGTCCATTGTATTTTTCAACAGGCGAAAGTTTCGTTGTCTTTCCGAATTTTTCGAGTTGGCTTTGGAAAGCCTTAAAAAACTTTATGCTACTTGTTGCTTTTAACGTGTTGTATCTATTTAAAAAATATCTAAGAAAAAGGGACATAAATCTAGAAATGGAAATCAAAAATCAATATGCAACATTCACCAGGCCGTATGTATTAAGGAGGCAACACTCGTATTTTATGACTATATTTTTAATAACAAAACCACTTCTATTAGCATAGCTCTCCTATCACAAAACACCTTTCAACAGCTGTTGTACCATATTGTAACTAATAACAACCATAATTTTGAATGCTCCCTCTTCCTTCCAAAAAGCTAATTTCAATATTTCAACCTGCAAAGACATACCTACAGTAGACTCATTTCGTTTTGCTCTCAAGATAAATTTAAATTTTATTCAAATCTGGTTTGTTTTTGAAAAACCATTATCATTTCTCAGTCATGTTTGCATTATGTGTCGCTCTTGCACGTTAACACTCATAAAAGTACACACTCATCGCTTCGGAGAGTAAAATATCTATTCTTGTTGACTATACATTTACGACTATACATTTAACATTGCAAAATCACAAAGCAGGAATACAATAATCGTATGCGCAATATAAATGAAGGGATGAAAAATACTGCCACCATCACTCGCTACGAAGAGGAATAGAAACGAAAAACGGGGGGCAAGGCGATGCATGGATGAAATTATACCTAAATCTTCTTATTTGAGCTTTGAGGAAGCATCTTTGCGCTCTGTTTTGAAATTTTGATAGCATACAACTGTATATTCCTTGTGATCATAAATAAAAATTAATTTTTATTAGAAACATGAGTGTGCATAAAATCTTATATCGCCGCCGCCGCGCCTTTACCATTTGAAGCTAAAGTATAAAATTGAAAAGCAGCTCCAGCTGTATTACAAGTTGAATCAACTTCTGTACTTACTCCTTGGTATTCCGGTAGTTTAAAACTCAACTAATAGCGCTTGGAGTGTTCCCACTAAGGCACTTCTCCTTCATCCAGGCGGCAGCGGAAGAATTCTCAAGATGGAATCAACGGTGGTGTCTACAGTTCCAGTTAGGCTGAACTACTTAGTGAACACCTTATACGGGCTACTACGACATATTCGGAACTCAGGCCTATAAGGAGCGGTTAATCCGGCTCCCCGCCCTTGGAGTTATATTGTAAGGGTCTGGTCCTCCAGGTTGGGGGTCGTGCCGTCGGGGTGACTTCCGGGCCACGTAAAGCTATCATAGTTGCGAAGCACCAACAAGCCTCGGATACGGACGGATTTACTGTTGACGAACCAAGCAAACGAAATAAGGACAACGAACTTCGGATCTGCACGTGGAATGCTCTGTCTCTCTATAGACCACGTGCAGCCGAACATTTAGCGGAGGCCCTAGACTGCTACAAAGCAGACATCACCGCCATCCAAGAAGTGCGATGGGATGGGCCGGGCAAGAGAAAACTGAAAGACTGCGATATCTACTACGGTGACTGTTACCGACCACAAGGGCAGCGTCTCTTTGGATGTGGATTCGTCGTTAGAGGCAGACTTAGTCAAGAAGTCTTGAGTTTCAACTATGTGAACGAGTGCCTCACGACAATTCGCATCAAGGCTAAATTCGCCAACATCAGCCTGATATGCGCGCATGCCCCCACAGAGGAGAAAGATGACGACACCAAGGACGAGTTCTACGAGCTCCTGGACAAGACATATGAGCAATGCCCTAGCTATGACATTAAGATTGTCTTGGGTGATTTTAATGCCAAACTGGGAAGAGAAGACGTCTTTGGTGGCACAATCGGAAGATACAGCCTGCACGACACCACTTCCGATAACGGACTCAGGCTAATCGACTTTGCTGCGGGGCGAAACGTTGTGGTAGCTAGTACGCAGTTCCCGCATCTCGATATACATAAGGGGACATGGCGAATTCCTGGTCAATCAACCGCCAACCAAATTGACCACATTGCGATCGACGCAAGGCACTCCTCCAGTATCAAGGATGTCCGAACGTTCCGCGGAGCCAACGTTGACTCGGACCACTACCTCGTTGTAGCAAAGGTAATGCTACGGATATCCAGACCAAAGCCAAAACAGGCAAATATCGTGAGGAAGTTCGACGTCGGACGGCTACAGTCGCAGGAAATCGCCAGGTCCTTTTCCGATCGAGTCTCTCGCGCCCTCTTAACTAGTCCTTTGCCGCCAACTGCAAACATCGAGAACCAGTGGAAAAACTGCCAGGAAGCCATCAGAGACGCCGCCTCTGACGTGCTGGGCTTTGCACGACCACCACAGCGAAACCCACGTGTGTGAAGTTGGCATAACATTTTTGAGCTAGATCAATGGGACCATGGCAGGAATTTGCAGTTTTTTTGCATTTCTTATGCATTTCTATTCCTGATTTTGCAGTTCACCAAATAGTGGGTGTAATCGACTGTACTGCTAACTTCTCTGAGAAGTTAGCAGTGCCTATGCTTTTCTCAGCAACCGGGCTAGCTAGGAATCTGAAATAAGACTCTGAATTTGCAGTTTAATTTGCAGTTCCAGAAAAGGAAAAACCCAAATTTCTAAATCCTTACATAAAAAAATTTCAAACTGTACTGCTAACTTCACTGTGAAGTTAGCATAAAAGTCCTTTTGTCAGCAACGGTGATACTTAGAAATTTGCAGTTAGGCTCCAAATTTGCAGTTTAATTTGCAGTTCAAGAAAAATTAATGTCCAAATTTGAAAAAAAAAATCGAATAAATTTATTTTCCACCGTTAACGTCTCTGTGAAGTTAGCAGTACATACCCTTTTCTCAGCAACTGTGTTAGGTAGAAAACTGCAGTTAGGGTCCAAATTTGCAGTTTTTCATTTTATTTACGAAAAAATGCAGTTCAAATTTTGAAGTCAAAATTTGGCATTAAAATCGAAAAATTCACTTTGCACTGTTAACATCACTGTGAAGTTAGCAGTACATATACTTTTCTCAAGAATTGAGCCAACTAGAAAATTAAAAATTTGAACTTAGTTTTTTCAAGAAGTAAATGGAAAACTGCAAATTTGGACCTTAACTGCAATTCCTTACTGGCTCAGTTCCTGAGAAAAAGGTATGTACTTCTAACTTCACAGTGACGTTAACAGTGAAAAATGAATTTATTCGATTATTTTTTCAAATTTGGACTTAACAATTTGGACATTAATTTTTCTTGAACTGCAAATTAAATTGCAAATTTAGACTCTAATTGCACTTATCTAGCTTGCTCAGTTCCTGAGAAAAGGATATGTACTGCTAACTTCACAGTGATGTTAACAGTGCAAAGTGAATTTTTCGATTTTAATGCCAAATTTTGACTTCAAAATTTGAACTGCATTTTTTCGTGAAGTAAATGAAAAACTGCAAATTTGGACCCTTACTGCAATTTTCTACCTAGCACAGTTGCTGAGAAAAGGGTATGTACTGCTAACTTCACACTGTTGTTAACAGTGCAAAATAAAATTTTCGATTTTTTTGTCAAATTTGGACGTACAAATTTGAACTTAGTTTTTTCTTAAAGTGCATAAAAAACTGCAAATTTGGACCTGAACTGCAATTTTCTAGGTGGCTCAGTTCTTGAGAAAAGGGTATGTACTGCTAACTTCACAGTGACGTTAACGGTGAAAAATAAATTTAATCGATTTTTTTTTCAAATTTGGACTTAAAAATTTGGACATTAATTTTTCTTGAACTGCAAATTAAACTGCAAATTTGGAGCCTAACTGCAAATTTCTAAGTATCACCGTTGCTGAGAAAAGGACTTTTATGCTAACTTCACAGTGAAGTTAGCAGTACAGTATGAAATTTTTTGTATGTAAGGATTTAGAAATTTGGTTTTTTCCTTTTCTGGAACTGCAAATTAAACTGCAAATTCAGAGCCTTTTTTCAGATTCCTAGCTAGCCCGGTTGCTGAAAAAAGCATAGGCACTGCTAACTTCACAGTGAAGTTAGCAGTACAGTCGATTACATCCACTATTTGGTGAACTGCAAAATCAGGAATAGAAATGCATAAGAAATGCAAAAAAACAGCAAATTCCTGCCATGGTCCCATTGGCTTAGCTCAAAAATGTTATGCCAACTTCACACACGTGCGAAACCCCTGGTTCGACGAAGAATGCCGGCAAGTACATGCAGCCAAACAACAGGCATACAAAGCGGCGCTGCATAGAAGGACCAGAGCTGCTCGCGAGCTCTACGAGCAGAAGAGGAGAGAGGAACACAAGCTTCTTAGAAGGAAGAAGAAAGAGCATGAGAAGCACGCGATCGAGGAGTTAGAGAGATGCCACTGCAGGAATGAAGTTCGGAAGTTTTACCAAAAAGTAAAAAGAACCTCCTAAGGTTACAAGGCACGAACCGAAGCCTGCAAAGACGATCAGGGGAACATCGTGGTGGAATCGCAGTCGGTGCTGAGGATATGGAAAAATCATTTCTGCAAATTGTATAACGGCGATGACGAACCGAATTCCGCTAACATGCAAATTGCACCATTCAACTTGGACGACGTAGGCCAACAATTCCGTCCACCCGATCTTGACGAATATGGTCGGAGGAAAGCATGCCCGATGAATGGAACCTCAGCATTGTTTGCGCGATCCTCAAGAAAGGCGATCCTCTGGACTGCACCAACTACATAGGCATCAGTCTTCTTAATATCGCCTACAAGATCTTCTCTGCCGTACTTTGTGAACGCCTGAAGCCATTCGTCAACAACCTGATAGGTCCATATCAGTGTGGCTTTAGGCCAGGGAAGTCCATCATCGACCAAATATTCGCACTACGGCAGATCTTGGAGAAAACCCAGGAGTTTCACATCGATACCCCACCACCTTTTTATCGATTTCAAGGCCGCGTATGACAGCATCTATAGAGACGAGCTATATAGTGCAATGTCTAGTTTTGGCATCCCTGCCAAACTCGTCCGTTTGTGCAGGATGACGATGGAGAATGCACGCTGCTCCATCAAGGTCGGCAAAGACCTCACCGACACCTTTGATGTCAAAAAAAGTTTTAGGCAAGGCGACGCGCTGTCATGCGACTTCTTCAACATCGTTCTTGAAAGAATAGTGCAAAACTCTCACGTCAACAATAGAGGCACAATCTTTCAAAAGTCCGTCCAATTACTCGCTTACGCTGATGACATTGACATAATAGGACGAACAAAGCGTGATGTCAGTGGTGCTTTTGTGAGTATTGAGAAGGAAGCCAAGAAGATGGGTTTAACGGTGAATGAAAGCAAAACGAAGTATATGCTGTCAACAAGAAAGGACACCCAACACCGACGTCTAAGACAGAACGTCACTATAGACAGCTATAATTTGGAGGTGGTCAGAGACTTTGTCTACCTAGGATCCGCTATAAACTCAGCGAACGATACCAGTGCTGAGATCAAACGAAGAATTACTCTTGCCAATCGCTGTTTCTTCGGGCTAAGAAGGCAATTGAGAAGCAAAGCCCTCTCTCGAGCAACTAAACTGTCCCTTTATAAGACGCTTATCATCCCGGTCCTGATGTATGGTGCAGAGGCATGGACACTGCTAACGGTGGATGAGAACGCGTTAGGCTGTTTCGAGAGGAAAATTCTCCGGGTGATTTTTGATCCCGTCTGCATAGATGGGGAATGGAGGAGAAGATACAACCACGAACTGTATGGGCTGTACAGCGACACCGACCTAGCCACAAAAGTGAAAAGCCAACGACTAAGATGGCTGGGTCACCTAGAGCGAATGGACACCAATGCTCCGGCCCGGAAAGTCTTTGAATCCAACCCCGTGGGACAACGCAGTAGAGGTGGACAGCGTAAAAGGTGGCGCACGCAAGTGGAAGAGGACCTCAACCAACTTGGCGTGCGAAACTGGAGACAGCTAGCTAGAAACCGAGCCGGCTGGAAGAAGCTTGTTGGTTGAGCCCTGGTCCACCCCGGACTGTAGCGCCACCTTAAGTAAGTAAGTAATAGCGCTTTCGATTGCATCGCAACCATGAAGTTTCTGAAGATATACTTCAGCTTTAGGATGATACTTCTTCGACTGTTCAACGCCAAGTTCACCTAAATATCCTAAATTTTTCGACAAATAAAAACTACTTTGGCTTCTCACAACTTTATTAACTTCATATATTAGTTTCTTAAATGGTTGGCCCTTTCGTTGGCCTTAGTTAGTTGGCTTAAATTTTATTTTTTTACTTCTTTCAAATTTTTGTTCTCGATTACTCGTGGCGTCGTCGTTGCAATAAAAGAAATTGCCAAGAAAAAATAACCCCAGCGGACGTTACTGGAATTTTTCAAATTATCTTGGAAAAACAATGGAAGGGTGAGTACATAAAAATGGTAAAACTACTGCCGGATTTACACGATTGGAAAACTGCTAGTATAATGACAAAAGCTACAACAAAAGAATGGACAGATTCATTCTTTTTGTCATTATACTGGCAGCTTTCCATTCGTGTAAATCCGGCATACCTACGTCAAAAAATTACCGCAGCCAGACAGAAAGTTCTAAGTGGTTGGGTTCAGTGCTCTCGAGGTTCTGTGACATTCTTCCCCTTGGTACATTTGTCCAGGCCACTCACAAATGTACAACTTCCTTCATTGATATCTAATTTGGCCAATTTGATTGCAGTTCTTTGGTAGATTCCAGCTTCAGTTTGTACCGTTGCGCTACGGACTTGGTCATCTTTACTTATGTTCGCTTTTATGATTCTTCCCTTCTGCCATTGGTTACGAGGGCCTCGCTCATCAACTATCAACACGATGTCTCCAACTGTAAGAGATTCAGCTGGCATGTTCAACTTCTCTCGTCTAACTAGTGTTGGCAAATACTCGGTCACCCAGCGTTTCCAAAAGTGAGTTGCGTGAAGCTGGGACATCAGCACCTGCGATTTGAGCAATTTGGCATCTTCATCAAATTACCCAAGTGGTATTATCCCTACAGACGACTGGCGAAGAAAATGGTTTGGTGTGATTGCTTCGGACTGTTCGCTGTCGATTGGTAGATAGGTTAGTGGTCGAGAATTTATCATGTCTTCAACTTCCATAAATGTTATTGGATTGCAGCAAAGAAAACAGCGATTAGGGGAAGAGCTAGTGGTGGAACTCTTATAGCAATAAAGAAGTAATTTCTGTTCAAATGTGAAATTAAAAAAGAAAATGAAATGGGCTATATAAAATTAAAAGATTTTGAAAAAACGTTTATACTTAACGCCAATTTATCTAAATTGTAATAATTAGCTGCAAAATTATGATACATTCTATGATTTACTGTGGTCTCTTAAAACACATAATATTATGATAATGGGAGACCTAAACGCGAGGACGGGTGATATGGAGACAGAAAAAGTAATTGGATTCGAGATACGTAACAGCAAAGATAGTTAAGTCAACACAGAAGGAAACAAAATTATTGATCTATGTAATGATTTCGGCTTAAGCATTTTAAATGGTTGCATGAATAGTGATAGAAGAGGTGAACTTACTTTTATCGGGGGGCAGGGCAGCTCTGTGATTGATTACGGTCTTATGGGTGGAGACTGCCCAACTAACAATTTAACTTCTGTTAGGGTCTATCGAAGCCATTTCCTATCCAGCAAATTTGCTTCTATAAGTCCTTAGAAAAGTGGATTTGGCCCACTTGAGAAGCTTAAAAGGCTTTCAAACAGCCACATACAGGTAGGTTGGAGATAACATATATATTTCTAGAAAGCCTTATACACACAAAAATATTCAAACATTACAAATGCGGCAGGCTTTTATTTTCCCAAAAAAGTAATTTACAAGTTTTTAGTACAGGCTATTATTTGCAACAAGAAGTTTTGTGAAAGCAGATGCAGCCCGCAATTGACACATCTTCAAACACTCACGGAACTTTATAAAAGGTTTGGGAAAGCCTTATGCAAATAAAATCAAAAATTAATTTTCATATTTTATTAAGCTATCTGTTTTCTCTTATTTTTGTTTGTCCAAGCAAGTATTTTATCTGTAACATAGTTTATTATATTTATGTGATGAAAAAACATTTAACTTACTTGATTGATTTTCTGAGATTTGAACCATGGATATGCTGATTGGGAGTCGGGTACCTTACGCATCGTGCTATAGTGTTATGTATTAAAAGGGCATCAAATCGGAACCAGTTGAAACCGAAATTAGCTTCCCAAGAACTTCGGTGTGACTTCCTCGTGATTAATAAACAAGATTTAACATAAGGTGACCATTCTCATTTTTTTGAAGTGAGTTGTTACTTTTTTGTATGTTTGGAAATTGTCTTAAAATATATTATATAAATTCTTTTCCATAATTTCTCATTAATGAGAACATGAAAGAATTCATAGAAAATTTAATTTCCTAGACATGAAATTGAAAGTATAATTTTTGCCTTATCAAATAACATTCATAACAAACGTTTAGATTTGAGAAACAACGAATCAAAATACTCGTATCTGTTAACAAAATTTAACTCTCCATACAATGAGTCATATCCATTATAACCTTCAAAAACATAATGTAATTGTTATTTTGCATCTTTAAGGGTCATTAAAATGGCCATAGTCAGTTTTTCAACTATTGACATTCACGACATAATATAATTTTGACACTAATTGTTAGACTATTTCGTATAGTGCTTTGATAGCTTAAAGTCTTAAACTTTAAAACGTTTACGACGACTTTACGCTGTTGCATGAAAACCCATAATATTTTATAAAAAGAGATCATTGAGTGTTTGGTTTGGTCAAAATTACAAATACATATATACATAAAGCTATAATTTATAATCTGGGCTTTTTTATTTTGTCAATGATCGTAGAATATTGAAAATATTTTCTTCCATTGGACATAGCTACAAATCTATCTTTTTTAAAATAATAAGGGTATTCATACAACCGCGTAAAGTCGTCGTAAACATTGTAAACTTTTAAGCTTCGTAATTCTGTCACAATTTGTATGGAGAATTTGACAGATTTACGAAGTTTACAACTTTACGATGTTTACGACGAGTTTACGCTGTTGCATGAATACCCTTAATATTTAGGAAAAATTACCAAAATATTCGTAATTAATGATGTGGAAATTATTAACTGATGAACTAGAAAAGATATAATGGTAACCTCAGATGTATGTTCGCTTTCATGATTCACTTTGAAATAACTCCGCTAAGACAAACTAATCGAAATCATTGCCTCCTGCGCATGCGTCTCTCAGAACAAACCAATTATGCTTGTATCGGACTTTTGTTCACATGATTAATAGAAACAAAATAAATTGACATAATTTCGCTGAAACAATCTCATCGAAATAAATGCTTCTCAAACAAAAATAACAGCTTGTTTCAAGCTTTTGTGAGCAGGCTTCAACAAACTCTTTGATGGAGCTTCTTTAAGAAAGCTTTTTCTTGCTTTTATTTCGCGTACTTCTACAAAGGAGTTTGTAGAAGCCTTATTGGCGAAATATTAATGAAGCTGCACACCTATATAAGCTTGTTAATAATTTGGAAGTACACCTCTAGTAGGTTTCAATGAAGATGTTGACAAAAAAACAGCCTCAAAGATTTGAAACTTCAATGTACAACCTCAATACAGACCCTGTAGAGGTAATAATTTCAAAAAATTCAAAAATTTAACCTATGATTCCAAAAAATTTAGCACAGTTACAGATGAACAATATTTTAATCATTGACTCATCTTAAGTGGATATGTAGCATAAAGTAAATTTGTTTGATACTATTTTAACTTGTTTTGACACACAACGATTGTGCACTTCGCTGAGACCACCAAATCGAAAATTATGCTTCGTTCTGAATGTACCTGACAGAACACAAAATTATGTTTGTATCGAGCTTGTGTTCACAGGATCTAAACAAATCAAAATTAGCTGACATCGCTGAGACAATCTCTTCGAAATAAATGCTTCTCAAAACAATATAACAGCTTGTTTCAAGCTTTTGTGCACAGGCATAAGCAAACTCTTTGATGGAGCTTCTTAAAGAAAGCTTATGGAAGCCTTATTGAAATATTAAGGAAGCTGCACACATATAAGCTTATAAATAATTTGAAGTAAGGCTTTAATAAGTTTCAATGAAGCTGTTGACAAGAATTCACCCTCGAAGATTCAAAACTTCCATGTGCAACCTCAATACAGGCCCTGTAGAGGTAGTAACTTCATAAAATTCAAAAATTGGACCTTACCGAGGGAAAATTGTTAGTTGGGTGGTGCTCCATTTTAAAAGACTTTGAAGTCGGAGAAGTCATACACTCAGATCACCTCCCAATATTTATAACGATTGGAAGGGATGGAGAGCAAGTCCCTCCAGTTAGATATCAGCCCAAAAACAAGATTTTGAAATGGAAAATGGCTTCTAAAATGAATTTCAAACGAAATTGAATAACAAACTAATTAGTTTAGAGACACATTCTGCCACTTCATATGTACCAATATGCGAGCTAGAAAAAGCAATATGTGAAGCAGCAACTGCAGTGGAAAAAAGAGATACCATTAAGAAACAAAATGAGTGGTATGATTCATCTTGTGAAAAGCTAAGAAAAAAGTCATTAGCAATGCTGAATCTTACAAGAAAATATGATATGCCCAGCACTAAAAAAGATTATCTTGAAGTAAATAAGCAATATAAAACCATGTGCAAAAAAAAAAAAGGTTACATGAAGAAAAACTGGCTAATGCTTTGAGTCAAAGTAGAGATTCTGCTGAGTTCTGGAGTCTAACAAGAAAAATCAATTGTAAAACTTTGCAAATGAAACAGCTTCAATTCCATTGGAATCATTGCAAGCACACTTTTCTTCGTTACTAAGTTCTTCACACAATTTGTCATGGAGTTTTGCGAAACCATTTGTTTGGATCGAGAAATTGGACACGTCGATAACACAAAATGAAGTAATTCTAGCTTTGAATAATATTAAAGAAGGCAAAGCCACGGGAACAAATGGAATTCCAGCTGAGTTGTACAAATATAGTTCAGATATCTTCAAGGAAAAACCAACAGATGCACTTAATATTATTTTCAAATTTGGAACGTACCCGGAACATTTTTATGAAGCGCTGATTATGCCAATCTATAAAAAGGGAAATCCGGATGACCCAGCAAACTATCGGGGAATTTCATTTCTAAATGCTGCACTTAAAATATTTACATCTATACTATATAAAAGGCTCAACAGCTGGGTTCAAGATGAAAAGAAGCTAAGTGAGTTTCAAAGCGGTTTTCGGAAAGGATATTCTACTATCGACAACATTTTTATGCTTCAGTCACTTGTTCAATGGAAGATTGGTCAAAATAAAAAACTATATGCATTTTTTGTAGATTTTAAGGCTGCTTTCGACACCGTTAATAGAAAATCCCTTTTTTTACAAGCTATGCAACCTAGGAATCTCTACGAATTTCATCCGTGTTATTGAAAAGATGTATCAACAAACAACAGCTTTTATATACAATGGAACGGATCGATCCGAAAACATAGAAATCGAACAAGGTGTAAGGCAAGGATGCAACCTAAGCCCGCTTCTACTTTCACTTTTCCTAGATGATTTAGTTGAATGGCTACCATGTGGAGTTGAATTTATTAATATGCG
Source organism: Dasysyrphus tricinctus (assembly GCA_963921185.1). NCBI lineage: Eukaryota > Metazoa > Arthropoda > Insecta > Diptera > Syrphidae > Dasysyrphus > Dasysyrphus tricinctus. The sequence continues at coordinate 281,430,876 of OY992530.1, read as the reverse complement.
GATCAAAGTTATTATGTATGCGGATGACATAGTTATTCTTGCGGAATCTTCTAACGCCCTACAGCTAATGATAAATAGGCTAGCTGCTTACTGCGAAACATGGAACTTGGAAGTCAATACCGAGAAATCTAAGGTCATGGTGTTTAAAAATGGCTCCGGGAGAAAAGCTAAAGATGAAAATTGGAAATATGATGGAAGGTGCCTAGATATCGTTAAAACTTATACTTATCTCGGAGTGGAATTCACTTTGATTTTGGAGACACATCTTAAAACTAAACTTAATAAAGCAAAGTCTGCAATCTGTACAAACTGGAAAAAAATCTTCAACAACCAGCTAATATCACTTACTACAAAGCAAAAAGTATTTAATGCAACAGCTAAATCTATCTTGTTTTACGCAGCACAGGTGTGGGAGTGCAGAAATACGAGCTGGTTGAATATCTTCGTTTTTTTTTTTTGAGAAAAATATTCTTTTTGTCTATCAACACTCCAAAATATATGTATTATTTGGAAACAGGGCTTCCGACGATGTTTATTTCAACCCTAAAACTAAGTGCGGATTATATTATAAGGATGTTGTATATGGATGAAAAAAGGCTACCAAATAAGATTTTGAAATTTACAGTAAGGCAAAACACGCTATTTGTAAGGGATTGGAACAAGTTAGCAGCGAACTGTGGTATCATCTTAAATCTATCCGATATTTATGAAGCCGACTGGAAAAAATCTTTTTACGAAATAATCAGGATCACCGATGAAAATGAAAGAAACGAGTTCATAGAGAAAGCACGATCGTCTACTGAGAGACTTTATTATTCAAAATGTAGCCTAAACCTCAACGAAAAAAATTACTTCCATAGTACTTACGACAGGACCATAACAGCAACAATTTTCAAAATAAAAGGTGAGATGTTAAGGCTTAATTTCCGGCCCCATCAAAATTAAGGATCGGGCATCTGTAACCTTTGTAGTCTAAATGAGAGGGAAGATGTGCAACATTTCATTGGGGTCTGTCCCGTTAGGTTAGGTTAGGTAGAAGGGCTGACAGTTGATCTCGTTACCGTCACACTTAGATCTATTTATATCCGTTGTGATACCCTAGGAAATTGTATTCCACTTAATGTAAAAACCTATGTGTTCTTTTAGCAATCAAGCCATTTAGAGGCGTTGATGAAATTCAGAAGGCTATTAGCCGAAGTTCCAGAAAGTTCCTCTAGGTCGTCATAGAAATGATTTCCTAGATGTCGCTTTCTTAAATGACAGAGTGCTGGGCAGTGGCAAAGGAAGTGTAAGGTATCCTCATGTGCTTCTTCATCGCTGCACCCTCTGCAAAGGTCGTCAGTACTGAGCCTCATTTTCTTTTTATGGTATCTCAGTAGGTTGTGTCCGGTGATTATGCTGACAAGGGAACGGAGATGTTTCTTGTTCATTTGCATAATTTTGTCTGTTCTCTGCTTATTGAAATTTGGCCATAACTTTCTAGTTGTGGCGCATGTTTCAAGCAGATTCCATCTTTCATTGGTTTTTTCTAATATTTTGTTACCAATTTCCTGTTTGATGCTACAGGTTGGTACTCTTTGATATTTTGTTCGGCCTGACTTGAATCAAGCGACGAACCCGTTCTCGCCAGCTCATCAGCTCTCTCGTTTCCCTGTACATCACTATGACCGGGAACCCAGCAGAGTCTAATGTTATGCTGCATGCCAAGAACCCTAAGCTCTTCGCGACAGCAAGTCACAAGCTTCGAATGTATCTCGGTGGCAGAAATTGCTTTTATTGCTGCTTGGCTATCAATAAAGAGGGTGATATCAGCTCGTGGTATCACCATCATTGATATTTGCGTAGCTGCTTTTGTCACTGCCAAGACCTCGGCTTGGAAGACACTGCAAAAGTCCGGAAGTCTGAAGGAGCTAGCTAGTCCCAGAGTTTCCGAGAAAATTCCTGCACCAACTCCAGTGTCCATCTTCGAACCATCAGTGAAGACAGTTATCGTAGATGCATTACTGAAAGGTTGGTTGTTTTCCCACTCCTCTCTATTAGGAAAAGAGGTAGTGAAGGGTCTGTTGAAGTTTAAATGGGGTGTTGTGTAGTCTGTGCAAACATTATTTCCCACATATCTCTGCAGAATCTGAGTATGGCCCGATGTGCTTTGCTTCCAGCATTTAGTCCGGCTTAGGCGCATGGCACTGTATGCTGCAGATTCTTGCACGAATAGATCTAGGGGTCTCAAGTTGAGTATCGCTTCCAGTCCCGCTGTGGGAGTGGTTTTCAACGCCCCCGTAATACCTACGCATGCTAATCTTTGAACTTTTGTCAAGGTTTTCAGGTTTGTTGCTTTCTCAGTCGCGTTCCACCAAACTAAATTACCGTAGGTAAGTATCGGTCTAACTATTGCCGTGTACTTCCACCTGCTAATTTTTGGATTGGGTCGCCAGGATTTTCCAAAGATCCTGTTGCAGGAATAGAACGCAACTATAGCTTTCTTTGCTCTCTCTTTAGTGTTGAGACTCCAGTTCAGTTTCTTATCAAGGATCACCCCCAAGTATTTGGCCTGATCCGAGATTTTAGAGTGGAGTCCCTGCAATTAATGGTAATCTAAACATTGGTATTTTTCTTCTGTTAGTGAAGAGAACCAATTCAGTTTTCAATGGATTGACCATTAGACCACAATTCTTTGCCCATGTGTTGACCTTTGACAGGGCATATTCTATTTGTTCACTAATAGTGGATGGGAATTTACCTGTCGCAAGTAGTACTAGGTCATCTGCATAAGCTACTACTTTGACTCCACTATATTTTAATTTCACAAGAATTTCGTTCATAACTAGTATCCAAAGAAGCGGAGAAAGCACCCCTCCCTGGGGTGTTCCTCTGGATGTGGATACTTTTAAACGTGAATCTCCAAGTTCTGTCTGTCCCGTACTGAAGGAAATAAGGCGAGTCTACTTTGGAAAAAATATCCTGCAGTGGGAAAATGTGGCCACCTTTCTGAATGGGCAAGATTGGATGCTGTTATTTAAATACTGTAAAGAAGCGCTCATGTATGGATCAAGAATCACCAGTGAAAATTTTTAACCAAAAATTCCGATATAACTAATCTAAAAGTCTTTTTTAATTCTACTTTAAATAACCCTAAAGCTACCAGAATCATAATTTTGTTTTAACTAAACTAAAAGTTGATAAAACCTCTATTTTGTTTTGACTAAACTAAAAGTCCATATAATTTTAAATTTTGTTTTAACTAAACTAAAAGTTAACAAAGTGTTTTAAAATACAAACTGAATCTATCTACTCATAATTTGTAAAAGCTATAAATCCAGCATTTTATAATATTTTCACCGATCATACTTAAATCAAATACGTACAATTATGTTTTGTTAACGGAAAGAAAAATCTTTATTAAAATTTTATAATCAAATGAGAAGTACTAAAATTGCCCCTCTGGCTGACGACATTAATATGTCATGCCTATATAACTATTCAAGAATTTGTTAAAATGTACTTGTAAACCTAAATAGAAGAATAAACTTTAATCTAAAATCTAAAATCTGAACTTCCATCAAGTAACTGCGGAAAGTTTCGTCATTGGGTTTATAGTATGTGACGTTGCGTATAGAGCGAGTTTAACAGATTTTATAAGTCTTTCACAACATCCATTCATGTGAGGCGATGCTGGAGGATTAAAATGCCATTCCAATTCTGAATTTACGAACTGATCCGCAATACGATGATGATCAACTGATTTTAAACTAGTTTTCAATAATTTTTCAGCTCCAATTAAGTTTGTACCTCGATCACTATACATTTTCTTGACTGTTCCTCTTCGACACAGAAAGTTCATATAGCAAGGGATGAATGAATCGGAGCTGAAACTGTAGGCAATTTCGATATGAATAGCTCTGGGTACTAGACATGTAACCATCTTTTTTTCCATTTTTCGACCATTTAGAACTTCAAATGGTCCTCCATAATCCACAGCAGTGTATGAAAAGGGAGGTGTAAACGCTTCATCGCGTGCCATTGGTAACGCTGCCATTTCTGGAGGCGTTGGCTTGGCGGTTCTTATCTTGCAGACATTGCCAAGTTTCCTAGCTTGCTTCAAAATCTGACGTATCCTCGGGATGTAGTATCTTTTCCTTAGTCCATTTACTACCGTCTCGTGATCAATGTGGCGGAATTGTTCATGATAATGTAGCACTAGTGCTAACGTTCCACTATGATTGCGAGGAAGAACTATTGGGCGTCTTGAGTTTATGCTTAGACAACTTGCATTGTCTATTCGGCTAAGTGCCCTCATCACTCTGTATTCGTCCAAATACGGTTTCAGGGAGAAAATTTTGCGTCACTTTGAGGAGGTTTCTTCTCTAACTTGAGATTTTCTTCATTTGATAGAAACTTTATCTCAGAGACCACCCACTCTGCTCGTTCATATTCTTGTGATGAAAGGTACTCTGCTGTGTTCAGAAGAAAAAACGTATCTGTATTTTTGACATTTCGAGATAAACACGTTTTTCTGTTTCTATGAATAAAATAGCAAACATATCAAAGATGTCACAACTGGCCCTTACTCAAAACAGCCAAAATGTCAGTTACGTTTTTTCTTCTTAACACGGTAGTACTGGTTTCCTCTTTTCTTACCCCGTAAGGCGTTGATGTATCTGCAGATGAATGCTATAACTTTTAATAATTTTTTCCAGCTCTCAAATTTATCGATTGGAATAATTGGGTCAATTCTTTGATGTATTGATTCAATGGCTGTTTGATGAAGTTCTTTACGCAAAGATATATCTTCAGGCCAGTCTATATCCGAGTCGTAAAGAAACTGTGGTGCTTGCATCCAACGATCGTTCATGTTCAATGATGCTCCCTTCTTCCACTTTGTCGCGGTACCTGCTGGATTCATTTCTGATGGCACGTATCTCCAGTTGTCAACTGTAGTAATATCTTGCAGTTCTGCTATTCTGAAGGCTACGAATAGACCCTTTACTGAGTTTTCACCGGATCGTAACCAACTCAGAACTGTAACTGAACCCGACCAAAACACCACTCGATTAAGACGGATCGATAGTGATTGACGGATGCTATTGGCGAATCTGGCTCCGATCAAAGCTGCTACTTACTCCAGCCGAGGAATAGACAAAAGTTTAATCGGCGCTATTTTTGTTTTTTTTGACCCTAACACTGAACACGTTATTTTACCTTTCGATTGTACTCGCAGGCATGCGCCATCAGCACTACAGGAATTACTAGCATCAACGAAGATATGAAGTTGTGCCTCTGCAATATCTCATGTCGATTCAGGAGAGTAGCATCTCGGAATTAGGACAGATTCAACTTTTTGTAGGTCTTGTAACCATCGAAGCCAGCTTTCATGATGATCATCTTCAATTTCGTCATCCCAATCTACTCCGGCTCCCCCTTCCCTTTTGTATTAAAACTTTTAAGTAGGTGGTTAAGCGACCGATCAAGCCGAGTGAATCAAAGATCGACATCATCACCCGCAATACTTCCCGTTTAGTTGGCTTACGGTCACCACTAAGAACGTCTTTCTTGCCTTTGTTGAATCTTAACGAGTAAGTTAGTGAATCCGTCTTAGTATGCCACCACATTCCCAAAACTTTCTCGGTACTATACACTGCGTCTTTATCGAGGTCGAAGTTGTCACAATCATCAGAAAATTCCGCTTCTAAAGCCACCATCACTTCTTTTGAATTTGATTTCCACGTTCTGATGTGAAATCCACCGGCGGAGGCATGAATCTTCTTGACCTCTTTCGCTAGAGTTACTGCCTCCTCCTGTATGCTCACACTATCAAGCAAATCATCCACATAGTGGTTCTTAATGATTGCTTCCACAGCTCTGGGAAAATCCTTTGAAAATTAGTTGGCGTTTTGATTTTTCACGAATTGAGCGCTGCTCGGTGAACAGGTTGCTACGAAAGTCATCACTTGTGTAATATATACGGCTTCTTCATTCCCGTCGTCCCACAAGAATCTGCATGTATGTTGATCTTCGCTGTTAATTTTTATCTGATGGAATATTTCAGAAATGTCTCCGCTGATGGGAACCGCATTTTCTTTAAATCTTACAAGAATGCCGAAAAGTGATGGAAGCTGATCAGGACCTTTAATTAAAAGCGAATTTAATGACAGTCCGAATCCATTCACTTTCGCCGCAGCATCCCATACAACTCTTAATTTTTCAGGCTTATTCGGATTTACCACCGGAAACAATGGAAGGTACCATACTCGTTCGTGGCTTTCTTTTAACTCGTTGGGTGACAGCTTCCGTACGTATCCTTTCATGATGCAGTAGTTGATTTGGTTTTTCATATCACTTTTTAGTTGTGGACTCTTCTGCAGTCCTCGATTCAGCGATTAAAATCTGAATTTGGCCATGGGCATACTATCTGGTAGCACAGGATCATCATATCGCCATATTAAGCCTGTTTCGAAACGTTGCCCATCAAATTTTGCTGTTTCTTTCATTATCTCCATAGCACGCTGTTTTTCTCTCGATACCAAATCGTGTGTTGGCAACTTTGCTCCCAAACTGTCCACAGAGAAAAAATGCTTCATCGACTCGTTCAGGTCTTCATCATCTGGTTCGGCATACTCCTGGATATAGTAGTTAATGCTCTGGCTTTTTGACGAGCTTCCAGAACCAAAAACAGACCATCCCAGTTTGCATTTTGCTGCCATCGGATCTTTCGTTCAGCAAGTCAAGTTTTACTAGGAACAGCAAGATGCCAATCCCTTAATCCGATCATAATACTTGGTTGCTCTTGACAATATGAATTAACTGGAAGCCCACGTAGATGAGGTGAGGATGTTCCTTTGCAAGATTATCATAATTCAGTGTTTGCTTGGGTAGGTTGAGCTCCTTTATTGTATGAGCGACTAGGATTTCAAACTCTTTGGCGCTTTCGTAAATTCCCGAAATAAGCATTGAAACCTTCTTAGACTCCTCTTGGCGACGAACGTTTGCTGTCCATTTTAGATGTAATATGACTTGAGGTCCAGTTAACCCCAGCTGATTTGCAACATTTTCGTCAATTCTTGTGCCACTAGACCCACCGTCGAGAAAACCTTTTGGGCGCTATCGTGGATAAAATTTCCCACGGAATTTTTCCCATGTTCTAAAATTTGAAATGCCAACAATTTTTCACTGTTCCTTGCGGGTTCAAACTTGGTCGGTTATAATGGTAGCCCAGTGGCCATGGAATATACATTTTCGATGCCAATAAAATCCGAGAGAAACTGCGACCGCAATTCATGTTCCCAGTTTTAAATTTTATTCCCGACAGCCCCAAATGTGGTTACTCTTTTGCTACCCTTACGAAATGTGACTGGTACATACTGAAACTGATAGCAGTCACCTTCGCTCGCATGGCTATTCTGAGACACTATTATAGGTGGGTCTGTGACACTGCTGATCTCTTGATGGATTAAGGGATGATGTTTTCGTGTACAGCCAATGAAATTACATTTAACCGCCTTCTAACATACAAATGGATACTTCATTGTATGGGCAGTCAAACATTAACGACATAGGTTAGGTTAGGTTGAAGTGGCTGCCAGTCGTGAAGACTGACACACTTAGACCATGAGTTGGTCCATAGCTTCACTTCATCTTTTAACTACTCTTTAAGTAGCAGTGGGTTATCATATTGACCTTCAAGTCCCGATGGATGGCGATGCTTTCATTGCCGCATTGAGATTAGTTACTGCTGTCGAGAACTCTACAATAGATTCTAATCTGTTCCCTTTGACTATAGGCAGCTTTGATATTTTTTCTATTCTGACTTTCTAAAATAATATTTGGCTGCCCAAAGGCCATTGCTAACACTCAATGATTTGTGGCACACACGAAGGTTCTGCTAACTGACTGGAAACCAAGTTACGTGCCCTTCCTTTAAGGGTTTGTTGGAATCGCATTAAGTTTTCATCGACACTGTACCCACATGCTTGAAGGGATTGCTCGAACATTCGTTTGAAGACTGGCCATTCCTCTGGTGATCCTGTAAACTTTGCAAGTTCTCGATAAATTTTTCTTGCAGCGAGTTGTCTTTTGGTGAGCGATGGAAGTGCGAAATCGATTGGTGGTGGCGGTAGTGCTGTTTTCAATGATGGCTTGAATGCAGGTGCTAATGCACTCTTTTTGTGGTTCGTCCTTCGATCAGAAATAACTTCATCGTAGATGCTGTTCACCTCGCCCTCACTGCTGGTAATCTCTTCGATTATTTCCTCTTGGAGCTTTTAGAGCTGTTGCTCTTGTCTCAGATTTTCTCGGTGCTCTTCAAGGATGATTCGCTGTTGTTGGATTAAATCCAACAACAGCGTCTTTAAGTTGATGACGAGCTGCTTTTGGAGGACACCAATGTATGTCCGATTGTGTGCGCGACCGCGAACCTATAGCACCTACAATATGTAACCTTGGCTCAGGAAGCTGGTTACCTTCCGTATCTACAAACGGACCTTTCACATTTATGTACTCTGCTTTCAAACCTAACCATTTCTTATATGAACTATCTATTACTGTTTGTCGTTTGTTACCAAGAACATTGTGTAGCGCATCAACTTCTCTTAATTGAATTATTGTGCACTCCTCGCAGTACCAATTAGACAAACTTTCTGCCTGACTACGACTAATACCAACGCAAATATAATGATACCAAAATTTACATACACCATCGCAGAACACCATCACCTGGCTATAGCCTTCTCCACAGATCTTGCACTTGGCTTGCTTCTTGGTCTTCTTTTTTGGATTCGTCTGAGTCTTGCTCCTGCTGTAGTTGCTGCTGCTGATGTTGTTGCTGCTGTTGTTGTTGCTGCAGCTAGTTGTTACCTTTTTACTCGTTTCTCTGGATTGCGATAAAAAAAATTATAGGCAATTCGAACTTCAATTAAAGCTATTGAATTTATTAAAAATGTTAACAGGTTTTGACTGTTTAATAACTAATTGAAAACTAACAAAAACTATTTAGGACAAAGTTCCTTTTATACAATTTTTCTTGTCAAAATAATCTAGGTTTATGTGAAACAATTTAACGAAGTATAAATAATAAAAGTGTTTTATTAAAAACGTCACACTACCCTCACTTATACATGTTCGTCCCGAAAATGCAATCATTAATTTCTATATGACGCTAACCGCTCCAGATGAACAACTTTCATTTTATTTCGCCCATTACCGCCTTTTGGGACTCTATATACACCACATCGTTGATTCTTTTGATGACTTTATACGGGCCTTCCCAGTTTGTTTGCAGTTTTGGGGAAAGTCCTTTGTGGATTATACAGTATCACCATATCACCTTCTTGAAAACCTTCTGAATTTGTCCTTATATCATATCTGGCTTACATTCTATCGCTCACAAGTTGGGTCCGGTTCCTTACTGGGTAATGAATGAAGTCTAGAACTCTTCTCGTTTTATCAGCATAGGTTATCACCATCGAGATCGAATGGTGCACTCACTCCAAACTTCAGATCAGCCGGAAGTCTTAAATCTGTACCAAAGATCACATTTGCTGGTGTTTTGGATGTTGTGTCATGTAGGTACTGCATATCGATATGCCATCAAAAACATCGGTATATGCTCATCCCAGTCCTTTTGGTTTCTGCTGACGATTTTTCTTAAATGCTCTTCAAGTGTTCGGTTGAATCTTTTAACCATACCATCTGACTGAGGGTGCAATGGTGTTGTTCTTGTTTTTCGGATAGCAAGTATTTCACACAACTCTTTAAACACCGCAGATTCAAAATTTCGTCCCTGGTCAGAGTGTAACTCCATCGGGACTCCAAAACGAGACACCCAATTTTGCCCCTGCTTCTTGATTAGGAATGGGGTAGACCTCAGGCCATTTACTAAAGTAATCGATGACAAGCAGCACATACTTGTTTCCGGCATCACTTGTAGGAAATGGTCCAGCAACATCAATAGCAATTAGCTCAAACGGAGACCCAATAATGTATTGATGCATCTTTCCCCGAGTTTTAGATTAAGGTCCTTTTGCAGAAGTAAATTCATCACAGTTTTGAATAAAGTTGGCGATTGATTGTTGACATCCGACTCAATAAAATCGTTGCTTAACTTTTTCTAATGTCTTTGTGATTCCCAAGTGCGTACCACTCGTTCCGCTACGGTACTCAGCAAGTATCGCATTTATTTTAGCTTTCGGAGCCACAATCAATTTACGTATTGATTTACCATCTGCACTCTCCCATACACGTTGATCTCCAAACTTTTCCATTGTGCCCATAGGGCTTTCGTAATGGGGCTTTCACAAGAAATTTCTTCCCAGGATGGTTTTTCATCTCTTTCTTTACATTGAATAATTTTTGACAAATCTGGATCGTTCTTTTGATCACTAGAAATCTGCTCTGGTGGTCGATCTGTGAAGCTGTGAAGTGATAAATTATTTCACAACTTCACTCAGTAAACTATTCTCAATTTATGAAAAAATCATTTCAAACTGCCAAAAAATATTATTTCAAACTGGCAAAATTTTTCAAATGATAAATTTTTTATCACACTCAAAAAATATTGTTAAAAATGGACGTAAAGAACAAAAGAGCACCAAAAGCATCCGCGACCCAAAAAATATTTTTGGTTCAGTATTTAGAGGAATATCCGGATTTAGCATACGATAAGTAAGTAATTTATTAATACTTTAACTGACTAAAAGTTGCAATTTTCAATTTACAGATTCACAACTTCCGACGGTGCCCATTCTCGAGACAAATGAATGGAAGAATTTGAGCAAGAAGCTTAATGGTTTGGGTGGAACCATCAAAGACGGACAAAAGTGGAGGAAATATTGGAAGGATTTAACGTGAGTTGCATAGTTATTGGAATTTAAAATTTGATCTAACGTAACAATAATTTTTTACATACCTAACTAAATATGTACCTACATGAAATGTACACAGAATAAGTGTGCGAAGTCTCGAGACCGATATCAAGCAACAGCGGCATAAAAGTGGGGTCAATGGAATCCTTCCGATCAAAGAGTTGTCGGACTTAAATCGAAGGATAATTGGGATAGTAACCCCAGAAGGAGTCTCTTCATTGGTCGGTGAGATTGGCGTCAAACCAATTGTGGTAAGTATCAGAGTGCTTAACTTTATTGTTCGTTTCTAATCAGACTTATTTTTAGATTGAAGAGTCACAACCTTTAAGCGTTGAAGAAGAGGATCATGATCCCAATTCCGGTAGTGCAGACAGTTTAATGACCACTGAACTGAAGTAGATACCAAGGCACAAAGAGATGGTGAGGTTTCTACATCCAAAAGGAGCTGAAAATGGCGAAGGATATTGACAAACAGTACGGACGAAGCCTTAACACTTTATAAGGAAATAGATCTTAAAAAAATAGCACAAAAAGAAAAAGAGATCGAGCAGATGCAAGAGAAAAATAGCATCCAAGAGGATATTAAAAAAAATCTTGAAATGCTGCTACTTGCAATAAATAAAAACTAGTTGAAAAAATTTGTATTTGTATTTGTTTTTTTTTTATTTCGCTGTGGTTTTTACATTATGCATACGTATGTACATATGTACATACATATGTAAATATAATTTTAACGAGCAAATGCTTGACTCACTATTCTGCTTCGGGTGCGCCTGCCTTCTTGGAGAATTTGATTTGTAGTGGGATGCGGATCGTCTTCTCCATTTAAGTCTATTTCGCTATCATTTTCAGATTCAACATTTTTCAAAAATGGAACTCTTGCTCTAATCAGTATATTGTGGAGCACAACACAAGCGTTGATTATAATTCCTGTTTTAAAAAAATTAAATAAATTGGGTGGCGCAACAGCTCATGGAGAACCAGGGCCTAGTGACTTACAACTCACAACCATTCCTGTGTGCGTGTTTGTTGGCAGGAATGGAGGGGACCTTCAGTTTTTTGCCGAGTCCGAACGGCTAAATGAGAAGCACTTTTTCATGACAAGTATACTCTTGGAGGATTTGTCAGTTCCTCGCAAGAGGCAGTACCTCGAATAAAACATTTCTGTTTTTAGGTGGCGCGGCTGGGAATCGAACCCACACCTTCGGCATGGCAGTCCTACGCACTAACCATCAAGCCACGAGGTACTACAATTCCTGTTTTAGCCGGACAATAAAATAATACCCTTTCCTTAGCCAGGCAACGAAATCAGCTCATGAGTATACCATACCAATACATCGCTCAACAAGAGCTCTTGTCTGTTTATGAGTTAGGGTTAGGTTAGGTTAAGAGGGGTGTGCACAGCACAAAGGCTGTTACATACACGGTGGCCTATTGGTCCATTGTGATCGCCTTACGAAAAGAAAGCAGAGATGCTCCTAAACTAATTAATTGAATATGAAGAAAATTTGAAAAGAAATTCTTCTGTTTAAGTGGAGTGACCGAATATATAATTCAAAGTTAAAAGTTCAAGTGAGCTCAGCTCCATGATTGCGTTTCGCCCAGGTACGATAGTTGGGCTCATCAGTTAGATGACTATCGTACCCTTCAAAGACGCAATCATGGAGTTGAGCTCACTTGAACTTTTAACTTTAAATTATATATTCGGTCACTCCACTTAAACAGAAGAATTTCTTTTCAAATTTTCTTCATATTCAATTATTATAAAAAGCCTGAGCGCGGGCATTTGAAATTCTAAGTGTCTGAATTTAACCAAATTCCCTTAGAATAATAAAATTCATAGTATATTAATGCTGTGATTTGTATATTAATCGGTAAACATCGATACAAAATTGCGTCTTAGAAGGGTACGATAGTCATCTAACTGATGAGCCCAACTATCGTACCTGGGCGAAACGCAATCATGGAGTTGAACTTTTAACTTTGAATTACCTAAACTAATAAATTATTCAAGTAGACTGGCTCATTTGCAAACCAGCCTGTGCTCTCTATGAATTTCCTCATATTTGCCATTGAGGCCTGCGCTAGATCGTCCAGTTCTCCAACAAACCTGTTTCCGAAGTAACGGAGGCGATTTGTTTGGAGGTTTGGACAATCGCAGAGCAGGTGCTTAATGGTTTCTATTTCTTCTACATCCTGACAGCTCCTACAGAAGTCAGGTGCGAACACATCCAGTCTGGTGGCCATTGTGCCAATGGCGCAATGACCCGTTAGTACACCTATCAAGATTCTAATATTCTTTTTACTCAGCGATAGAATATACTGAGTTTCCTTTTCATCAGTGTTCCCAGATTGGTGGTTTTTCCAACCAAAATGGTTGGAAAAAATGCCTTTGGTGGGAAAAATGGTGGGAAAATATTCATAGTGGGATTTATGGTGGGAAAATATTTCAATGGTTTCTTTTTTGGTGGGAAAAACCACAATTCACTATACTTGCCTATCTTCGAATTTTATGACCTATAATGATTTGGCACAGAAATTTTAAAAAATAATTTTATTTTGTGAATACCACACAAATGAGGTACCAAAAATCACTGACCTTGAAAAAATTAAAAAATGTCTCAAAATTCATAAAAATCAATGGCTGACCAATTACTGAAACTTACTAGCTGACCTTTTACGACATTTGAGTGACCTTTCAAGTGAGATGCCAACATTTTGTTTGTAACCTTGAAACGAACTTTAAAAGTTCATAAGAAAAACTTTGGCTGAACAATTATTGAAAATAGTTGATCTTATCAGATCTAGTGATCTTTCGGATCGGTATACATTTTTTGTGAATATAATAGGTGGCAAAAATCATACGGTCGTGACCTTAAGAAACTTTAAGTCTTGATTACAAGTTTTCTAAGGCTGACTTATTTCTAGGACAAGCTATCTTCACCAATTACTGACCAATTAGATGACATACTTTTTTTGCGAATATGAAGTACCAAGAGTGCAGAGCCAACATTCTTCTTTTTTTTATATCTAGGAAGTATTTGTAGCAGAAAAGGTTATGGTGGTTTTTTTTTCCTTCCAGTACAAAAATGGTGGGATTTTTTTTGGAATTTGGTGGGATTCTAGAAATCTCATCTGGCATCACTGCTTTTCATTAATTCTAGGCCATAAACTTCTAGAGATAATACAGTCGTTCCCGGTCAATCAAGATTTATTGATTTGCTCTTTCATTGCTAGGTCGATTTTCGTTTTAATCACATCGATCGGGTTGTCTAGTCCCATATCTAATTGGCTACTACTGTTTCTTCCTGATAATGACCCCTTCCTTGCCAGTTCATCTGCTATATCATTCCCTTCTAAATTGCTATGTCCAGGAACCCAGCAGAGTTTGATTCGGTTAGTGTTGCAAATTTTATTCAGTATGCCTCGGCATTTTGTCACTGTTTTGGATCTTATAGTCTCACTGGCTATTGCTTTGATAGCGGCCTGGATGTCCACGAAAAATGTGATCTCCGACGAGGTCAGTTTCACAGAACACCCCAGCTCGTAGAGCTGTGTCAATCGTTCATTTTAAAAGACGGAATCAATCAATGATTGATTGGACCAAAGATTCGATCTTTTCAATCAACCATTTCATCAATCATTCCTTTGATTATGGCATATTTAAAAAAAAAACAACAAATTTTCAATAGTTCATAATAACTACACAGTATGTTTCAATCCTTATTTAAAGAGGAATTTATTTCTTAAGCCCGTATGACACTACATTTTTTTCTCATTTTTAATTCACTGAAAATGAAATCAAAGCACGACGTACAATTTCTTATTTAAACTTTGATAGGTATGAGTAAGTACACACTATATCCATAAATGTAAAAATGTCACAAAAAATCTATAAAAAAATGTGATTTTAAAATTAAATTTGTCAAGTTCTGGCAGCTTTTCTTGATATTTCAGAATTAAAAATGAAAAATTGTTTCAAGGTACACTCAGTTACAAAAGTAGATATACACTGGACGCTAGAGAGCACTAGATTATGGTGTATATTTTCTTTTGGGACACATTGTAAATGTGAAATTTAATTTATAGAAATGCTATCCCTTTCTTAAAAACACTTTTTATCCCTTTTTTGCTCAGCTGACACTTTGATAGATTAAATGAGAAATACAATGAAGAAAAAATGTAGTGTCATACGGGCTTTAGAAAAATAAATACAAATTTTCCTATAGGCATAGCAAATTTTTTTTTTAATAGGCCTTAACTCCAAAAACACAAAAACTTTCACCGAAATTCTTGTTTTTTTTAAGCTAAAAAGTGCTTACGAGTACTTAAAATAATTATTTACTTTAATACATTTCGTTAAATGCAAATGCATTGAAAATGAGATTAATTAAGAAAGAACTGCATTGTTGTATTCAATCATCTCTTTATTATAAACAAAGATCTATTCGTTCACAATGCAGATGAGATTGATTTGGTCTTTGTCCACAATGGATCCCAATTCCAATCGGTCAGATCTCAAATGAACGTATGAACGACATCGTTCAACTCAATCTCAATCTCTTTCTCAATCAAATGATTCCAACACCAAATATTGCTCATAGTCGATAGAGATATAGACAAAATTCATAATGAATGAACACAAATACGAGAAAGAGAAGAGAAAATGAAGTGAAGCTAAGCTGGTAGATGTAGATTTACATAATATGTATATCAATTTATGTTCCTGTCTCCTGTGGTGTGTTATTTTTTTCTTTCACGTAGGTAGAGATTGAGATTGTATGTGTTTTTGTTTCGTTCAGTATTCTGGTGTGGATATGGATTGATTGAGAATGAGTGGAATGAACGAAACATATCTTGCTCTTTGAAAGCTTAAATGATTGACATTGGGATCAATTGATTCGGTCTGCTGTGATTGCAATCAATCATTCTTTGTGAATAACGGGTCACAAAGACCGAATCAATCACGATTGACACAGCTCTAAGCTCCTATTCCTTCTTCCATTTTTGACCCGTCAGTATAGAAGGGGATACCCTGTTCACTAATAAGTGAGTTGGGTTCCCAACCATGTCTTTCGGGTATTGAAATAGAGAAGTGTTTGTTAAAATCTATTATCGGTGGTATGTAATCAGTCGTCACATCAAGTCCGACCACAGTGTCATACCTTTGTAAGATAGACCCAATGACCATAGGTGCTGTGCTTCCAAGAGCCCAGTTCTTTGAGTCGAAGTGCGATTTGCTCGTCTAGGGCTGGAAGATTTAAAATAATTTCCAACCCTGCTTGTGGCGTAGACCTCTGTGCCCCCGTTATTCCTATACAGGCTAGTCTCTGTACCTTGTTCAGGTTTTTGAGATAGCTAACTTTTTCAACAGCCTTCCACCACACGATAGAACCATAGGTAATTATAGGTCGAACAATCGCCGTGTACATCCACTGGATAACCTGCGGTCGCATACCCCAACGTGTACCGAAAGTTTTTTTGCATGTGTAGAAAGCGCCGAGTGCCCTCTTCATTCTTTCCTCTGTGTTTCGTTTCCATGTTAGCTTGGAATCAAGGATTACTCCAAGATATTTAGCTTCTTTGGAGAGTTTGAGAGGAATATCATTAAGCACAGGAGGAGTAAAGTCCCCTAATTTCTTTTTATTCGTGAACAGAACTAGTTCAGTTTTTGTAGGGTTAACCCCGAGACCGTTTTGTGCTGCCCAAGAAGCTAGTTCTTTAAGTGCGGACTCCATAATATCTTTGATGGTGGTAAGATACTTACCCGATATAAAAATTACTATGTCGTCCGCATAGGCCACAATTTTAATGCCCTGATGATGATTACTAAATCTTGTAAGAATTTTATTACCAACTAGGATTCAAAGGAGAGGTGAAATTACCCCTCCTTGTGGTGTGCTTCTTGTAACTGTTTTCTCAACGAAAGCATCTCCCAGTCGGGAGTTTATGATTCTACCATTGAGCATGGTATAAATCCAGTCCACAATGGCAGGCTCAACTCCGACCTCTTCCAGAGCAGATTTAATGGACTCCGTTTTTACGTTGTTAAACGCTCCATCAATGTCCAAAAATGCTGCCACGGTATGTTCTTTGTGCTCGAGACTTTTCTCAATTTGTGAAACGACTTCATGCAACGCAGTCTCCACTGACTTATCTTTAAGGTAAGCGTGTTGGTAGCTGCACCAAATGTTTGGGTTGAGAAGGTCTCTATCATGCAGATCAATAATTCTCTCCAGTGACTTGAGGAGGAACGAAGAGAGACTTATTGGTCTGTAATCTTTTGCAGTCGAGTGTGTCGGTTTTCCAGCTTTTGAAATAAAGACAACTTTAACCTCTCTCCAGCTGATAGGGACTATCTAAGTTTAACACAACTTTTGAACATTACCCTAAGCCAAGAGGGGTGATTATGAGTTGCGTTGTACCTATTCTCTGACTCGGTGGTGGCTCCAAGAACCGGGGTCATAAGCCACGGCTGCAATGGGTAACCACTATCCCCAAGGAGCCAAAAGTTTCTTTGTCCTTCGTTAAATAAATCTTCAAGTGTTGTTTTTGTTCTTGAACGTCGCCACACGTATGCATCATGTGCGGTTTCTCCATATTGAGCGTTTGCGCTAAAGATTATAAAATCAGCTTGAACATTCATCGAATGACCGCCTTTTCTGCAGTAGAACACGTGTTCAATTTCTCTCCTTGGAGCTGACACTTTTATATGAGTGCCATCGACTAAGCCTATAACACCCGGAAAGCCAAATCGTTCGTAGAATTTTGACCTTATAGCCGGAAATTCATCTCGAGTAGGAAGCTGCACATACCTGTGCGCAATACTGTTTAAAGCAATGGAAACTTCTGCTACACAACGGCTTACTGAAATCTGAGACAACGACGAAAAAGAATCTTGACCAACAGCACGCTGAAAACTGCCAGTGGCAAAAAAGCGCAGAGTACTCAACACCTTTATATGACATGGAAGAGCACTTCTACGTAGATGTGAATTTAGAAATGGCTTTAATTCGTCTATCAAATCCATACACAGATGTTTCGAAAACCTATAAAGCTTAATGAAGTGCTCCTCAGTAGCAACTTCAAATGGATTTTGCCTATCTCGAAGAGAACGCCTCAAAACTCTTAGATTAATTTCTAAGAAAGTATAAAAGTTAAGCATTATGGTATTCATTTTCAAAACAAAATAAAAGGGTGGATTAACGCTATTTCCTTTGTTCAATACGTCTTCTATTATTAACTATTATCTGCATAATAAGTTCGGGCATTATGTATTTCCAACACAAAACCAATAAACAGGGACAAAATAATTATTTTTTTAAGGAAATCTGACAAACAGCCGACAGTTAAATGATAGAATTTATCATTTAGTACGTACACACATTGAAAGCTTTTTATCAGAATGAGTACGAGAATCGTAAATTACATGTTCGTGAAGTGATAAAATGAAAAATTCTTATGAAAACTGAAATGATAATATTTTTATCACTTCACAGCTTCACAGATCGAGAATTGACCCCCTGGTGTCCGTTCATGTTCAGGAAGAACAATCAGTAGACGGATATCCACTATGTTTTCTTTTGTTTCTGCTTTTGAACAATGTTTGCATTCTAAGCAACAAGGCCGTCTCGATAGTGCATCTGCATTTGCATGTTGTCCTTCTTTGCGATGATCTTTTGTGAAGTTATAGCTCTGCAACCTTTCAATCCATCTCGCAAGCTGACCCTATGGGTTTTTGAATTGGAATAACCATCTCAAGACAGCATGATCGGTTCTTAGCTGGAATTGTTGGCCATATTAATATTTGTGGAAGTGCTTCACGGACTCTAAGACACCTAAGAGCTCTCTTCTCGTAAGACAGTAGTTGCGCTCAGCTTTTGCCAGAATCTTGCTGTAATAAGCAATTACTCTTTCTTCACCATTTATCACTTGAGACAGAACGCCTCCAAGAAAACTTCGTAGGTCATGAATGCTCAAATTTTGTCATCATCCGTGTGCACACCATCTGTCGATACCAGGTGTCCTAGGTATTTTACTTCTTTATTGAAGAATGAACACTTCTTTGACCTTAGTTTAAGACCAGCACTTTTAAGTCTTTGAAACACCTCTTCTAAGTTCTTCAGGTGGCCATTGAAATCTTTTCGCATCAGTATGATGCTATCAAGGTAGACCAGACAAGTTTTCCAGTGAAGTCCTTTCAAAACACGTTCCATTAGCCACTAAAACGTAGCTGGGGCCGAACGGCATGACTATGAACTGCCACAAACCATCACCAACGCTAAATGCAGTTTTCTCACGGTCATCTTTGTCCATTTCAACTTGCCAATAACCACTGTGAAGATCCAACGTTGAAAACCATTTAGCACCAGATAATGTGTCATGAGTGTCATCTATCATTGGCAATGGATAACTGTCTTTCTTGGTAACATCATTGAGTTTGCGATAGTCAATGCAAAATCGAGTAGTTCCATCTTTTTTTGAACTAAGACCACCGGTGAACTCCATGGACTCATTGATGGCTCAATCACGTTCTTCTGCTGCATATATTTTGCAAGTTTGTCGCCCTCCTTCAGTTAAGCAAATGGTAATCTTCTCCGGACTTGTCGAATAGGTTTTGCATCTCCATCAATGTGATGTTGAGCCATTGTTGTTCTGCCATTATTGTCACCTTCAGTAAAGAATAACTCCAAATTTTGTTTTAAAAACCACATTGCTTTATTTTTCTCTTGAACTGTCAAGTCCTTGGTCCAAGTGTGCGCTTAGTTACTAGCGTCTCTCGAATTTTAGTAGCATTTTTACTATAGCATTTCTCCGGTTTATTTTTGTTATTAATAAATCATCGAAACTTCTTCGCAGTCGCCGATGACATCATTGCGTTCCATATTTTGTGGTGAATTAGATAAGTTGAGAACTCTAATTGGAATCTGACCACATTTATTTGGACACACAAGTGTTTTTCCAAATATGACTTTCTGAGCTGAATGTTTTTAGATCTGTTCCCACCATCCACACTTTGTTACAGTCAACGTCGTGATTTACTTTCGCCCATACTATTGCTTCGGAGTTTGGTGGAATAATTTGTCTTTTCATCATGAAAGCTTGCATTTTGGAATATTTTTCGCTGCTTAAGTTCGATGGCATCTCAAAGCATCCATACTTCAAAACTCGCTGTTGTAAGTCAATTGTAGGTCCATTTGCTAGCATGAAGTCTACACCCAATATCAGTTCGTCAGTTATATCAGCAACCAAAAACTCCTGCTCAACTATCATGGTTCCAATCTTGATTTGTTTTGTAACTTTCCCCAATACTGCTGCATCCGCTCCAGTAGCTGTTTTTAGTCGAATTCCAAAAAGTGGCTTCACATCTTTTATAAGATCCTTTCGAATAATTGAATGCGAAGCACCAGTATTCAAGGTTACGATATAAATCTTCGAATCAATATTCCCCAGGACAGTTAGGCTATTATTTTTACGTGAAATTTGTGAAATTTTTATACTAGGGCAATTATAATTTGGAGTCAGTCTATGCCTTTCAGAACTGATCCTCATTAGTTTGTCGAGGCATTTTCCCAAGTCTTATTTTTCTGAATTCTGATCTCTGGTGTTCTTGACCGTCTTTGTTGTTCATGGCAATCACGTGCCATATGTATGTCCTTTCTTCCCACAATAAAAGCAGCTGCCCTTAAATGAGTTACGATGGCTTTTATCTGATTGAAGTTCTGACTTAACCGCAGCTTTTACGGCTTGAACAACAGCTAGAGTCAAAGTGTCATTTTCAGCTTCTAGTTTGTGAAGCTTTGAACTGAATGTACATATCTTAGCTGCAGTCTCATGTGTCATTGCAATAGACACAGTCTCCTTGAATGTTGGCATAGGCATATGAATTGTAGCACGTTTCGTATCAGAGTCCCGAATACCATCAATGAAAGCATATATCTTGCATTTCTCGATGAACTCACATGATGAACCAACGTACGCCGAATATGCTAATCGTCAATATCCACTGCTTATTCTTGAAAGGCTTCTCCAGTCTTCTGTTGTCGATTCTTCAATTTCATTCTGTGTATCTCCATCTTGTGGTCGCTTCCATATTTTCTATGAAGTAAAATCATAATTGTTTGGTAATTATTAACCTCACCTCTCGGAATTGTCTTCAAAACATCAGAGGCTCCACCCTTTAGACCCACAATCAACGCTGCTGCACTATTCTCTTCATTCCAGTTATTTCGAGACATAGCAGTCTCAAATTAAAGCTTAAACACGTCAAAATATGTTGTTCCATCATAATTAGGTGGCTTGATTTTCGCTGAACTGATGACATGCTCTGAAGTTCCATTAAGTCGCAATTCAGTGAAACGATCTTCTAATTTTTCTAAATTGCCGTTGAATTTTTCTTCGATGTTCTTAATTTTCTTTATCATCTCGTTTTCTGAGCCATCAATTTGATCCTGAAGTTTAGTGACCTTGCTTTTTAAACTTTCTGAAATGTCTTTGTTTTTCTAGCAATAAACTTGTCATTTGAACTGATCGTTCAACAGATGCGAATAACTTGTCCATCTTGGCATCTTGAGGTAAGATTTCTTCGTCCTTTGTTGCTTCTCCTGGATCCTGAAATTCATGATGTTCTAAATCAACGTCTATGTCTACTAATGCTTTTCGAAGTCTCTGTTGAAGCTCCGATTTCGAACCGTTTGTCGAAAGGCCAAGAAGCGATAATTCTCTTTTAAGCTGGTCAACTTTTAATTGATCGAATTTAACCATTGTTATATTTTCTTTAGTTGCAATCTCACTCCTGACACCAGTTGTTACGTTTTTACTCGTTCGTATCTCTGACTCCTAACACCAGTTGTTACGTTTTTACTCGTTCGTATATCTGGATTGCGATAAAAAAATTAAAGGCAATTCGAATTTCAATTAAGGCTATTGAATTTATTAAAAATGTTAACAGGTTTTGACTGTTTAATAACTAATTGAAAACAAACAAAAACGATCTAGGACAAAGTACCTTTTTACAATTTTCTTGTCAAAATAATCTAAGTTTATGTGAAACAATTTAACGAAGTATAAATAATAAAAGTGTTTTATTTAAAACACCCTTTAGTCGGCCTTAGTTACTTGGCTTAAATTTAAGTTTTTACTTCTTTCAAATTTTTGTTCTCGAATACTCGTGGCGTCGCGGTCGTTACAATAAAAGAAATTACCAAAAAAAAAAAACAACCCCAGCCGACGTTACTGGAATTTTTCAAATTATCTTGGAAAAGCAATGAAGGGGTGAGTATAAAAAAATTGGTAAAACTACCTACGTCAAAAAATGGCCGCATCTAGACAAAAAGTTCTAAGTGGTTGGGTTCAGTACTCTCGAGGTCTTGTGACTCTAAATAATAAAATACCCGTTTACAAATGTTTGGAGCTTTCTCATCTTAAGCCTAGTATGCACATCGAGCTAAAATTCCGCAGCCACATTTCTCTCCAAACACCAGCTAAAATCCTAGCTAAATTTTGACACAAGATTTTTGTGGAGAAATCAGACAGCTGTTCTCTGAAAAGAAATTTTATTCAACAATTTCAAAGAATTTTCTTTCAATATTGCAAGTTAAAATAATCAAATAAAATAGATTTTTCCTTTTGGCATTACTAAATCGTTTGTCCTTGAATATTTCTCTGTCTCAATTTTCATTTTCGCAATGTAAAGCTCACATAATCTCACAAATAAATGAACCTGCCACAATTTAGCTCGAGAATTAATGTGCCGAACAATTATTTCACGCGCTAAATTTTGACAGATGAGTGCGTTCAGTAAGAAACGAAAATTTGATTTTTTAGCTGGAGCTGCGTACCTCTCGGCTAAAATGTTTGGCTTAATTTTAGCTTGGCTAAATTTTGGAGAGAATTTTGTATGGGAGCGAAATTTTAGCTCGATCTGCGTACGAGGCTTAGCAAAAGTGAGGAGTTTGTTAGGAACTGTGTCTTTTTGTATGTAAGAATTTATACGTGTGTGAAGTTAGCATAACATTTTTGAGCTAGGCCAATGGGACCATGGCAGGAATTTGCAGTTTTTTTGCATTTCTTATGCATTTCTATTCCGGATTTTGCAGTTCACCAAGTAGTGGGTGTAACCGACTGTACTGCTAACTTCACTGTGAAGTTAGCAGTGCCTATGCTTTTCTCAGCAACCGGGCTAGCTAGGAATCTGAAATAAGGCTCTGAATTTGCAGTTTAATTTGCAGTTCCAGAAAAGGAAAAAACCAAATTTCTAAATCCTTACATAAAAAAAATTTCATACTGTACTGCTAACTTCACTGTGAAGTTAGCATAAAAGTCCTTTTCTCGGCAACGGTGATATGTAGAAATTTGCAGTAAGGCTCCAAATTTGCAGTTTAATTTGCAGTTCAGGAAAAATTTATGTCCAAATTTTTAAGTCCAAATTTGAAAAAAAAATCGAATAAATTCATTTTTCACTCTTAACGTCACTGTGAAGTTAGCAGTACATACCCTTTTCTCAGCAACTGAGCCACCTAGAAAATTGCAGTTTAGGTCCAAATTTGCAGTTTTTCATGCACTTTAAGAAAAAACTAAGTTCAAATTTGTACGTCCAAATTTGACAAAAAAATCGAAAATTTTACTTTGCACTGTCAACATCACTGTGAAGTTAGCAGTACATACCCTTTTCTCAGGAACTGAGCCACCTAGAAAATTGCAGTTAGGGTCCAAATTTGCAATTTTTTATGCACTTCAAGAAAAAACTAAGTTCAAAATTTAAAGTCCAAATTTGACAAAAAATCGATTAAATTCATTTTCCGCTGTTAACATCACTGTGAAGTTAGCAGTACATATCCTTTTCTAAGGAACTGAGCCAGCTAGAAAATTGCAGTTGGTGTCCAAATTTGCAGTTTTTCATGCACTTCAAGAAAAAACTAAGTTCAAATTTTGTAGTCCAAATTTGACAAAAAAATCGATTAAATTCATATTTCACTGTTAACATCACTGTGAAGTTAGCAGTACATACCCTTTTCTCAGGAACTGAGCCACCTAGAAAATTGCAGTTAAGGTCCAAATTTGCAGTTTTTCATGCACTCCAAGAAAAAACTAAGTTCAAATTTTAAAGTCCAAATTTGACAAAAAATCGATTAAATTCATTTTTCACTGTTAACATCACTGCCCAAGGAGCACAGATTTGAATTTTGCAACAAGAAATTCAAAAATCTGGTTTCACAAGAATAACTCGGAAGTTTTTGTAGAGTTGTTGAATGCTCTCATTGTATTTTAAATTATTTGAGTTCCAACTTTGTTATATATTTAGGTCACTGTTCTTATTTAGTGGGACTAAAAATAAATAGGCGTGGCTTAATAGTAACTGAGTAGTTATCCATTGTGTAACTTAATTTTAATTAGCCGTTCTCAAAAACAAAATCGAAACTGTTTTGCGACTTTGATCTTTTGCTACTTCAAAGTAACTCTAAAGTGTCTAATCATTATGATTCAGAAAAACTAATATACAACACTTTTGTAACAAAGTGAAAAATTAACAGAAATATTAAATAAGATCCTAAATGCAACTACATTGTAACTTGCTGTCAGATTCTTCAAAAATAACTACCATATATTAGGGTGTCTATTTCCCAACATATTTTTTTAAGGACAAACATCTCCTTAGTAAAATATGAATGTCCTAAAAAAATATTATACCAAAAGATTGTGTCCGATTTGTCAATAACCCTTACAAATGTATATTTGTATAGGTATTGCTGTTTTCACATTTTATTTTTGTAATTACTGCAGCTATTAATTTTTTTTTTGTTTATATTTGTTCTTTAATCCTTTAAAAGCCCTCACTCAAAAACTTATAAGCAATAATTTTATATAAAATATTACGACTTTTTATTATTTAATTAATAATATTATGACTTTTAATTCAATGATGATGAGAAATAATTTGTTTGGTCAAATTTTTTTTGGTCACTAAATTTTATTTAACCTTTAATACATTATTTTGGAAAATTGACGACACCCTAATGTAGGTTCATGTTAAAAAAATATCTTTTTGTTCGGCTTGAAAACAAAATGGCAGAAACAAACCTAAATGCAACAAGAAATACATGCAGACGGTCACAAAACTGTTTTCGATTTCTGGAGTTATTGAAGGACTTGTATGCAACTCTAGTATGACAACTGTGTCTGTCACTTTCGATGTTATTGAACAGTCACTGAGGGAAAGCATGTTGTTTCAAAGGAGGTGCGTTCTTTTCCTTCATTAAATTGAACTTTTGTTGACGTTCACCGTTCATTTATTCCAAAATTTTATTGTTTTGTTTTATTGGATTTGGAATTTATTTGGAATTTTTATTTATGTATGTAGTTATTTTCAATTTAGTATTTTCTATTGTCGATTTTCATTTT
Source organism: Dasysyrphus tricinctus (assembly GCA_963921185.1). Taxonomy (NCBI): domain Eukaryota; kingdom Metazoa; phylum Arthropoda; class Insecta; order Diptera; family Syrphidae; genus Dasysyrphus; species Dasysyrphus tricinctus. Next base: position 281,405,620 of record OY992530.1, on the reverse strand, counting down.
TCATATTTTTTTATTAAGATTTATATTTTTATCCATAAATAGTCCGACTTGGACAAATGTTATTATAATGGGAATTTTGCCCCTCCTTAAATGAAAAAGAGAGGTATTAGTAGGCTTAATGATTCAATTTCTTAAAAAAATATTGATAAGGGGAATTTGATTTGTTAATTATATGAGTATTTAAGTACTAATTGTATGAATATTTGAGTACTTAAATTTTTTGGACTTAGTTTTTCTTTGAAGTGCATGAAAAACTGCAAATTTGGACCTTAACTGCAATTATCTAGCTGGCTCAGTTCCTGAGAAAAGGGTATGTACTGCTAACTTCACACTAACGTTAACACTGCAAAGTGAATTTTTCAAATTTTTTGTCAAATTTGGACTTAAAAATTTGAACTTAGTTTTTTCTTGAAGTAAATGGAAAACTGCAAATTTGGACACCAACTGCAATTTTCTAGCTGGCTCAGTTCCTTAGAAAAGGATATGTACTAATAACTTCACAGTGATGTTAACAGTGAAAAATGAATTTAATCGATTTTTTGTCAAATTTGGTCTTTAAAATTTGAACTTAGTTTTTTCTTGGAGTGCATGAAAAACTGCAAATTTGGACCTTAACTGCAATTTTCTAGGTGGCTCAGTTCCTGAGAAAAGGGTATGTACTGCTAACTTCACAGTGATGTTAACAGTGAAATATGAATTTAATCGATTTTTTTGTCAAATTTGGACTTTAAAATTTGAATTTAGTTTTTTCTTGAAGTGCATGAAAAACTGAAAATTTGGACACCAACTGCAATTTTCTAGCTGGCTCAGTTCCTTAGAAAAGGATATGTACTGCTAACTTCACAGTGATGTTAACAGTGAAAAATGAATTTAATCGATTTTTTGTCAAATTTGGACTTTAAATTTTGAACTTAGTTTTTTCTTAAAGTGCATGAAAAACTGCAAATTTTGACCCTAACTGCAATTTTCTAGGTGGCTCAGTTCCTGAGAAAAGGGTATGTACTGCTAACTTCACAGTGATGTTAACAGTGCAAAGTAAAATTTTCGATTTTTTTGTCAAATTTGGACGTACAAATTTGAACATAGTTTTTTCTTGAAGTGCATGAAAAACTGCAAATTTGGACCTAAACTGCAATTTTCTAGGTGGCTCAGTTGCTGAGAAAAGGGTATGTACTGCTAACTTCACAGTGAAGTTAGCAGTACAGTCGATTACACCCACTATTTGGTGAACTGCAAAATCCGGAATAGAAATGCATAAAAAATGCAAAAAAACTGCAAATTCCTGCCATGGTCCCATTGGTCTAGCTCAAAAATGTTATGCTAACTTCACACACGTAGAATTTATTAGATTTTAAGGAACGCTTATTTTTAAGCTGCGATAAACGATTTGAGCAGCTATGTGAGCAGAGATGAGAACGCCTAACATTGATTGTTGTTGTTCATAACTCTTACTTAGGGTGGCGCTACAGTCCGGGGTGGACCAGGGCCTCAACCAACAAGCTTCTTCCAGCAGCCGCCTTGATTTCTAGCTAGCTGTCTCCAGTTTCGCACGCCTAGTTGGTTGAGGCCCTCTTCCATTTGCGTGTGCCACCTTTTACGCTGTACACTTCTACTGCGCTGTCCCACGGGCTTGAATTCATATAGACTTTCCGCGCCGGAGCATTGGTGTCCATTCACCCTAGGTGACCCAGCCATCTCAGTCGTTGGCTTTTCACTTTTGTGGTTAGGTCGGTGCCGCTGTACAGCCTGTACAGTTCGTTGTTATACCTTCTCCATTCCCCATATGCAGACGGGACCAAAAATCACCCGGAAAACAGCCTTACGCGTTTTCATCCACCGTTAACAGTGTCCATGCCTCTGCACCATACATCAAGACCGGGATGATAAGCGTCTTATACAAGGCAAGGACAGTTTAGTTGCTTGAGAGTGGACTTTGCTTCTCAACTGCCTTCTTAGCCCAAAGAAACAGAGATTGGCAAGAGTAATCTTTCGTTTAATCTCAGCACTGGGGTCGTTCGCACGTTCGCTGAGTTTATAGCGGATCCTAGGTAGACAAAGTTTCTGACCACCTCAAAATTATTATAGTCTTTCCATCGTCATGCACAAACAGAGGATTTTGGGAGGGATGCCAAAACAAGACATTGCTCTATAGATAGATAGATAAATAGATATTTTGATTTATTATTAGTTCTTTTCTTGTATGTTACATGATTTTTACTTGCGATATACATAGGTACTATAGGGCAAGTTTTGGATTCGTGCAAAAAAAAATTTGAGAAAACAATCAAACATAACATTACGATGATAGAGAACACGAAAAAAGTGGGTGGCACAATTCTGTCTGTCTGTCTGTTTGTATCTGGATCTACAGCCTAAGCCAATGATGCGATGTTTTCCAAATTTTGAACTTTAGTGTTCCGGACTGAAATGGTGATTTCATGAAAAAGATTGCGAGGGTGTACTTGTCCGATCAGAAAAATTAAGGTGTCTATGGACAGATAAACTTGTTTTCTAGGACATCCATCATTGGAAACAAATTTAATTTTGTGCTTTAGTTTTTGGTAAAATATAAGGAAACGAGAAAATGGCGAAAATGGCTGTTTTTCAAAGCAAATGTAGCTTACACTATAGCATTTTTTGCAAAAAAAAATTATTAACACAAAATTCCATATTTTTATTGGGGCACTATTGGAGAAAATTTTTGATTTTGTACCCAATACAAATTTTAATAATACAAAATAAAAATGCTTGTAAATTTTGAAATAACCCATTATTGACAGTCAAATTTGTATACCTAACGGTATTTTCTTGACAATTTTTTTGCAATGGATATAAATTCAATTTAAGAAGGTTTTACAATACAAATTCCATATACTACTGAAATAAATCAGCCAAGTAGAAGACTTAGCATTAAGGATTGGACTTGTTGAATTATTGATTCAAAATAGCTTTTTATGGTCTTTAGTCCTACAAATTGGCGTTTCGATCGGCTTACTCACTTGAACTCATCAGCGACATAGTGAGGGCTTTGTCATACGCAATTTGTCTTTAGTTCAGTTCAACTTACATGAATTTTTCAACGAAAATCCACTGTAAACTATATCCAACAAGATTAGAATTCCTAATCATTAAGCTGGAATTTTTTTTTTCCCGGGGCCAGGCATAGTTTCTATATAAGAAGGTTTTATAATACAAATTCTATACACTACTGAAATAAAGGCCATAAAAAGCTATTTTGAATCAATAATTCAACAAGTCCAATCCTTAATGCTAAGTCTTCTACTTGGCTGTTTTATTTCAGTAGTATATAGAATTTGTATTATAAAACCTTCTTATATAGAAACTATGCCTGGCCCCGGGCAAAAACACTTCCAGCTTAATGATTAGGAATTCTAATCTTGTTGGATATAGTTTACAGTGGATTTTCGTTGAAAATTCATGTAAGTTGAACTGAAGTTGAAAAATTGCGTATGACAAAGCCCTCACTATGTCACTGATGATTTCAAGTGAGTAAGCCGAACGAAACGCCAATTTGTAGGACTAAAGGCCATAAGAAGCTATTTTGAATAAATTCAATTTTTTTCATGATTTTCATTGATTATAGATTCATAATTGTATCATTTGATATTGAAATTTTTAATTCTTAAAGACACTTTATGACAGAAAATTCATGTAAATTCGGAAGTAATAATCAGTTTTTTTTACAAAATGGTATTTTTTGTACAATAAAACACCTAATAGTGACCAGTATGTAAAAATACAAAGTTTTATAAAGCAAAGTATCTGATGAAAGTGAAAAAACCGGTCTGATATATGCAAAAAACAAAGTTAGCAAATGACTGGCTTTGATGAGTTCGGAACACTCTTAAAATATTTTTGTAACTCTCCAGAGGGGAAATTGAATTTTTTGTATCTTTAAAAATAACGGTACTTGCCATACAACCGTTAAGGAATTCATTCATCTCAAAAACGTCTCCAGCGATTTTGATAAAAAATCTGTGTATTATTGTAGATATCGATACCTTCCCGTAAGAATGTATTAAGCGACATTCTCAAAATTTTAAATTAAAATTTTAAAAAACTTCTTGATCACTTATTTATTTGCGTATTTTGCAGAAATAAACTGATTTTTAGACGGATTTTGACTTGAAAATTCCGTTTCAAAACTTTTTATTCCTTTAAGTACACAAATAAATAACTGAACAGGAGTTTTTTTCGATGCCTCTAAAGTTTTTGAAATGGTGAACTTTCAGGTAAGAAAAAAAAAAAATACCAAAAGCATTTATTAAAGGGTTCCTGCCTGATCCAATTTCAAGAAAATTATTTGCACAAACGCTTTGTTAGAATATAAATAATACTGCATACCAAAATTTTGAAAAAAAAATAAATTTTTGATTTAAAAAAAAATTTTTTTTTGAATATTCAATATTTCAAAAACGGATTGATGAATTATTTTGACATAACAGTTTTAAATTAAATTTAAGGAAATTGCAGGCTTTTGTGAACCGTTGTCGAACGAGGAATTGTGGCGCAGGACAAGTCAAGAGCGGCTGGACGTTGACATAAGAAAGCGTAAATGGCAATGGATTGGTCACACACTGAGGAAACCAAACGATGAAATTGCAAAGCAGTCATTTGAATGGAATCTTCAGGGTGCACGGCGGGTTGGAAGATCAAGAACAACATGGAAATCAACAGTTCTAGCAGAAGCAGACTCCCAGAGAAAGACGTGGCCACAGTTAAAATATCTATCTGCAGACCGTGAAGGATGGAAACGATTTGTTGGCGCCCTATGCCCCAACCGGGGTTACAGGACTTGATGATGATGAACAGTTTTAAATGTATATTAATATATACTCAAAATTGGTATACCAAAATTTTTTTTTGAAAAATGTTGCAAACATTTTATATATAAAAAATTAATTTTTAAGAATACGGCTCCAACGATTTTAAATTTTTTTTACATACATTCATATTTTTTCAAGTAATCAAATGGCATACTTTTTTTGAACTCTAAGCTATTTATCAGGATGTTTATACGATTATAAGAACGATTGAAATGCTTTTTATACCTACTTTTTCTTTAATTACTTGAATATTTTTTAAAGTTCTTAAGTCCCAGGTCCAACACAACTTGAACATAAGAGCAAATACGTGCAAGTCAGTCGTGCATTTTATTTTTTTACTAAATCAGTTTTGCATGGTATTGCCGTCTGCCTGATTAACATTTTACTATACAATTTTAATAAAGTTTCTTTTTTAAAGTTTTAAATTAACGTTTAACATTTCATAAATAAATTATTATAATTGCTCTATATAGCTCGTCCCTTTAGACGCTGTCATACGCGTCAATCGATGAAAAGGTGGTGGGTATCGATTTGAAACTCCTGGGTTTTTTCCAAGATCTAATCCACCGTAGTGCGAATATTTAGTCGGTGGTGGACTTTTGTAATTGTATTTTGTATTTATTGTTTTCAAAAACATAAGTATATTAAAGCATAGTGTTTTATTTTTTATACTTTGTACATATTCGGATATAAACTGAATTAAAACTTCCCTGGACTAAAGCGAGGCGTGGATACATGATTTCGTTTTCAGGCGGGGGGTAATTTTTGTGAGCTTCCAAAATCTTGATGAGTTTTACAGAAAATTTGAGTACAGTTCATACCGCTCTATACGCCTGGTCACACATGGCCATGTGAGTTGATGAGTTTGAATTTTGAAGAAAGCAATACCTAATTATCTTTCATTACTGCCACAGTGTCTCGAATAGCAGATACTTTGAACTTTGTGATATGAAGTTTCGCAGTTTGTAGCTATAGTATGGTGTCCTTACAGCGTTTTTGAGTTCCCTCTGGATCTGTGTAACTCCACAATTATGCTCGGAAAACATGGCACAGCGGTAAGCATTATTATCGAACGATAATGCAGTTTGCTAAAGTCACATGTTCGAAAACATCATGTGTGGTGCAATTCTGCAGTAAGAAAATCGAGTTGGCAACAAAAATATTGAGAAGCTGGAGAACGTGTTCATAAACGTCAAATGCTATTGCAAGAAAATTGAAGAACGGTGATAAGAAAGATTTTGTGCAAACAAGCCCATTGCATTAATTTGAAAATAGCTGTACTTTAGCTAAACTAAAATTATAGATCAAAACCGAGATGAATCGTACCGTTTGCTCAGATGCCTTCGTCCATCGTTATAAAACCAAACTTTCCGACATTGAAATAAAACACAATGATTGTAGTGGAAAATACAAAGAAAAAAACACTCTTTATTAAGCCTTTCCGTCCGACCTTCTCGGTTCAGCCTTCCCCTTCGATTGTGACTAACTTTCGTTCAACATGTCTCTTACCGTCACCATATACTTATGTAGGCTTCGTTAAGTTTTAATATAATAAATGTTTCATAGTCCCCTATTACACGATGATTCTTTGCGTCTGACTCTTTTTTCGAATTTCTCGAATCCTGTAAGACACGCTATTACACTGTGGTTCTCAACGCTTGATGCAAAATTGACAGTTTTCTTTTATTGCGAAATTCACTGCTGCAGTTTGTACTGTATGCATACGAAAAATAGGAAAATACGGATAGTGCTAAATAGAAACGCCAAAAAGAGTCGCGGAAACCTTGGTCCACGACTCACAGGGCAGCTGGTCTTCCGTCTCATCTTTTTTCTCTTTTACACTCATTATGTTCGAAAAGAGTCAGACGCAAGGAATAGGGGACATATAAGCTCAATACGCTGTCAAATAGAAGTCGCAACGAATGGACTAGATCATCAAGACCAACTTCGGCACAACCAGTGATGCCACTTTACCAAGATCCACTAAGTAGTAATATTGTACCAAGAAACTGAAATTTAAATGCCGTCAGCTCATTAAATATTAGTTTTTGTAAAATATTAGCCTATAATGTATCTGGTCTTAATAACAAATTATTGTATGTAGATTTTTTCCATTTTGTTAAAACTTTTGATCTGTTTTTCCTCTTTGAAACACATATTACCATAGAAAATACAAATACATTCTCAAAATACTTCAACGGATTTAAACTCCTCTGGATTCCTGCAACCAAGACTTATACCAAGGGACGTGCAAGCGGAGGGTGCCTTTATGGAATAAGAACAACACATTTAAAATATTACGAATTTGTAGAAATCCAAGAAACTGCTGTAATTAGACTTTTAAATCGAAATGATATGTTTATAATGCCTCTTTATTTAAATTGTAACAAGTGGAGCGAAGATTTTGAGCAATTTAACAACAATTTAGCATTCTTATCTAACAAGAGCGTATTAATAATTGGAGACTTCAACGCCAGATCTAGTTGCAACCAAGTCACTACAGTGAGGAATATCAGCAATACCCATATAAACGTTAATTGCAGAATATCCAAAGATAATGTATGTAATAATAATGGTATCTCATTACTTGAAACACTTCAAATGTACGATTTTATTGTTTTGAATGGCTGCACAGAAGGAGACACAGAAGGTAACTTCACGTTTGTTGGCGGTCAGGGAAAATCAGTAATTGATTACTGTATGATCAATAATGATTGGCTAGACCATATAAATAACTTTGAAGTCCTATGCAAAACTTTCTCTGATCATATGCCGATTGTAGTGAGCTGGAGAAATGAACCAGATCCTCAACAAATAAATTTGCAATTGTTACCACGGCTTAAATGGATGAATGAAGATGCTGAAGCGTACCGACACAATTTAGATGGCTGGCTTTCGAGAACTCCAGCTGTATCTGAGTCCACTGACACTCTTTCAAACCAATTAATTACATGCATTAGGAATTCTTCAAGCAAAAGAAATTCCAGTGCCACCAAAGCGTTTAAACAAAAATGGTTTGATAACCAGTGTATGAGGGCACGGAAAAAATCATTTGCCCTTTTAAATGCATTACGTAGCTCAGACGATGAAGAACTACGAAAATGGTACATTCAATCAAACACACAGTATAAAAATCTATGCTCTTCAAAGAAAGTTGATTATGAAAACAAGCAAGCTAAATTACTTGGTAAAACGAAAAGTACAAAGGAATTTTGGAGCATGGCGAGGGAAATAAATGGTGCACAGTATATTATTGGCACAGCTGTATCCGCAGAAGAACTTTCCATTCATTTCTCGAGCCTTCTGCGAAAAAACTATGACTTAACTTTTTCTTACGCCGAACCTTTTATTATGGATGATATACTGGATACAGAAATATCTTCTTTTGAAATAAAATCAGTTTTGCAAAAAGCTAAAAATAGTAAAGCACCAGGTGATGATGGAGTCCCCTATGAACATTTCAAAAATGCATCTCAGTCTTTCGACAGTCACCTGTTAGCGCTTTTTAACAAGATTCTTGTGAGCGCTGAAATTCCTTCTTCTTTCAAAAAAGCTGTTATTTTTCCAATACACAAAAAAGGTGCCTTAAATGCCGTCGAAAACTACCGAGGCATTTCATTTATGAATATCATAGCGAAAGTGTTTTGTGGAGTTCTTGCTGACCGATTGGAAAAATGGGTAGAGGACAAAAATATACTGTCGGATTTCCAAGCCGGGTTTAGGAAGAATTATTCAACGGTCGATCAAATTTTTTGTCTGTCGTCAATAGTTAAGGCATTCCACGCTAGAAACAAAAAGGTGTATGCGCTGTTTGTGGATTTCAAAGCAGCATTTGATTTAGTTAATCGAAATGCATTACTATACAAACTGTCACAGATAGGTGTTTCGACTAGATTTCTGCATGTAATTAAACATATGTATACAGATACAGAGGCTAAAGTTTGGGATGGAACACATTACTCTATATGGTTTAAAACTGATTCAGGAGTTAAGCAAGGGTGTCCACTAAGTGCTCTTTTGTTTGCACTGTTTATAAACGACATTGTAAACCATCTTCCTGGAGGAATTAGAATGGCTGGAACCCAAATAAATGTTTTGCTATACGCCGACGACCTGGTCGTATTATCGGAATCAAAGGACAATCTACAACTAATGATTAACCGTCTTGCCACATACTGCGAAATTTGGGGACTTGAAATCAACACCGAAAAGTCAAAAGTTATGATTTTTTCCCGATCTAATCGGAACGAAGTTGGAACTAGCTGGACGTTGAATGGAAGGCCTTTGGAAGTGACAAAAGAGTACAAGTACCTGGGAGTCAAACTTAACCCAACACTGGATTTTAGTAAGCATCTAGCCGAAAAAGCCAATTCTTCTCTAAGTCTGATAAACTTAACATGGCGAAAGATTTTTTCGAATAATTTTATACAGTTATCTACCAAATACCAAGTGTTCAATTCAGTTGTGAAATCTGCATTGTGCTATGCAGCCCAAGTTTGGGGAATGGAAGAGTATGAAGAAATCGAGAAACTTCAGAGAAGCTTCATCAAAAAAATGTTCAAGCTGCCAATCAACACCCCAAATTATGCGATATATTTAGAAACAGGCTTACCAAAGTTATATACTAGTACACTGAAGTTACAAGCTGACTACCTGATAAAAGTTTTAGGATTAAGAGACGATCGGCTGAGCAAGAAGTTGCTCCTTTATGAAGTCAGGAACAAAGACTGGTGGTTTGACAAATGGCAGCGTCTTGGCACGACTTTTGGAGAAGTTATTCAAGCTGATACAAGCAACATAAATGGTTTAAAAGAGCAACTTTATCGAATTATCCAATTTAATGAAGACTCGATACGGGAGTATTTTATAGAAAGAGCCACAAAATCAGAAAGTCGAATATTGTATAGCCAATTAGAATTTAATCTGAGCAATAACAATTATTTTCAAGATTCTCTTAGCCTTAAGGACATTTCTTTAATATTTAAAGTAAGGTGTGAAGTACTCAGCCTTAACGGAAGACCATATAATGGCAGTTTTAATCAGTTTTGCACATTATGCAACCTCAAATCCAAGGAAGACTGTTTTCATTTTATGAGCGTGTGTCCAGTTTTTAAACATAGGAGACTAGCGTACTTTGGAAAACGTTCCCTTTCTGTACCGGAAACAATCCTTATATTAAATGGATCAGACTGGACAAATCTTGCCCATTATTTGAAAGAAATTTGCAAATTTAGGATGCTGCTCATGACGGAATATATTTAGTATCATTCGAATATTTACATAAATAACAACCAAAAATTTAAACTGAACATCGTGTTAATATAAATAAACATTCATACATACATATATCTTAAAAATAATAGATAAAATTAAAGTTGCTAGTCGAGCTGACGGCACAGCCAGAGCTTTTAAATTCAAAAATTCTTTGTACATATAGAGAAGAAAATGTTAATAAATGAATTTCTTACTTACTTACTTACTTACTTATAAGCTCAAAACATTGACTGCAGAGTTGCAAGACTCCTGCAGTTCGATACAATAGCAGTATTCGCGTCGAAAAATGACGATCATTTGACAATCAAATTGACGTTGACTTGTTCAATTTCAATTCAATTTTGCTTTATTGAACATTTCTATTTCCAATTGGCATACAAATAATTTATGACTACTAGATTCATTGATAAATAATAAAATTTAGTTTGCACATAAGGGGCCTAACGGTATACAATGGTAAAATTTTGAATACAAATAAGATTTATAATATGCGAAAACTTAATATAAAAGTCGGTTTGTCGTCCTCGGGTTGTTCAGTCCTGTGCCGAGATTCATTTAATTCGAAGGGAGTGAGTGAGATGAGTCACTTTTCGTCTTAAATCGATTCAGCTAGCAAAAGTGAGTGAGTGAGCGAGTGAAATGAAACGTCAGATTACTCGCCAGATATCTCCGCAGTGACTTGGTGTATGTGTTGGTAAATTTCCAGTTTTGTATAGGTATGTGTGCTTTTCTCAAGAATTCCTATTCATGGATAGGAAACGAAATAAAAAAACAACAACGAACGTAGATAGAAACAACTACCCTTTTATTGATTCTTTAATTTTATTTTATTATCATATGCACATATATATATTAAATAAATTTATATTCTATTCACTTTCAATACTTTTAAACTTTTTATTTCTCAAATAGCCCAGTCAAATTAGTCAAAAAAAGGGCATCAAATCGCATTTTTCGATGGACAAAATTTTTTGTATGGAATCTATTTGGCTACGTCTCCTGATCATAAAAACGAGTTTTTGGGATTTTTGAGGTTAGGGAAGACCCGCCATCTTGAAAAAGAGATTGGTTTTGTTTTTATGCAATACCTCGCTGGCATTTTATTTTACAACAAAACGTCCTAGCACAATCTTGTAGAAGATAAAATTACCTATAAAATAAGCTATCAACGACCTCTGTAGGTGGTTTCATTTTTGAGATATAACGGACCAATGTTCCCCTATGGGTTGTGTTTTGGGGGTGGTATGACTTTTCTTGAGTTTTCTAGGTAACCGTTGATTTTTTTGGATGATGCTCTTAGAATCATTTACAGTTCTTGTATCGACCTATAAAATGAGCCGTCGATCGATATCATCGGCCACGAATTGTGCGAGTTATCCAATTTATAGGATCACACTTTATGAGCCAGGAGAAAAACATAAATATATTTTTTTTTCGAAAATGTTTATCTGGTGAATCATACAAAAAAACTATTAGGGTAAGTGTACCAGTACCCGGCCAGTCACTAGTATCCGGCCACTTTCTATTAAATAGTTAATAATAAGAAAAGATAACATTGTTTACATGGGCAAATATATTGTGACGAAAATTCCAGGTACATTTAACGTTTCGGTAAAGTTTGACAGATCTGTTAAGGACAGATCCATGTCAAAAAAAATGTTTAAGCTACGAAGTTCACGGAAAGTGCAAAAATTGCGTTTTACAGTTCGCGAGAGTTAGGAAACCCAATAAGAAAAAGAAGCAAGTTTCAGGGTTCTCCGTGAGTATACTAACTTGCTTTTTGTTTTTTTGTATCAATAATATAGTTAGTCATCATAAAATGTAAAAAAAAATATGAATTTCATGTTTTCAATAAGTAAAAATACGGTGGCCGGTTACTGAAACACTATTTTTATAAGATGTTCTAGTAACCGGCCAGGGTGGCCGGATACTAGATTTTTGCTTGAAATCAACTTTTGTATCTCTTTTATGCCTAAGTGAAGCAAAATACTTCTGACATCCTCTACTATCAATTAAAATGTATTTTACATGTAAAGTTTCAGTATCCGGCCACTGTTTTTGTTCAAAAGATTACTATGGCCGGTTTCTAGAACAAACGGCACCAGTATACGGCCATATAACTTATTGTATGTAAATACATACTTTTTGGTATAAAATGAGTCAAAAAACTGCTCCACAAGAACCAAAAGATCTTTCGCGAACTGGTTTCAGGTTTCCTAAAGGATGAAAGGCACGACTGGGTCGCACGAACTTGCTATTATAATCAAGAGGCTGAGCGTTTAAAAAATTGTATATAAACACTAGAGTTGGGAAAGAATGGTTGATTTGATAGTAGTTACTTTTTGTAATTTATTTCTACCTTCTTTTCAATTACAATTACACATAATTGAAATTGAAAAAAAATGATACATTTCCATTACTTGTAAATGTAACTGAATAAATTCACTAACAAATAAATAATTGAAAAAAATTAGTTTCCAAATTAGTTGTAATTGAAAAAAGTAATGGGTTTTTGCAAGTAATTGAAAGAATATCACTGTTCTATGTAATTGCAATCAAGGTGATTGATTTTTTGGATTGTGATTCATTACGTACATGTTCTTGTAAATTAAAAATCTCATAAAATGTAATTGATTTTTTGGATTGTGATTCATTACGTACGTTTTTATAAATTAAAAACCTCGTAAAATGAAATTGACAAACGAATAACATTTTTGTGTAATGATTACTGCAAAAATTAATCATTACTGCTTTTTGATGATTACTCTGGTTTTCAATTACATGTAATTAGTAATTGAATTTCTGAAATTACATTTTAAACTAATTGAAAAGTGTTTTAGATTTCAATTACCCACAAGTAATTCTAATTGAACTTTTTTATCATTATTTCCCAACTCTGATAATAACATGAGAATTAAAGAAAAAATTTTAAAAACATGAATACGACGTTGAAATTAGCTAAAACAACTCCTTTAATTGTTTGAGGTAGAAACAAAAATTCCATCTGAGTTCTTGATCAAAAATGATTGAATTAAAAGAAATATTTAAATCGTTGAAGGGGTTTAAAAAAAAATATTTTTTTATATATCAAATTCTTAAAATCTTTTTTAGGAAAAATTTTTGAATGCAAATCATAAGTATTAATTTATGTGTATATAAAAATTAAATTTCACTTAAGATTATCAACCTAGTTTTCAGATATTGAATTTTCAAACAAAAAAGGATTTTAGGTTTTATTATAACTTCAAAAACTTCTTTTTGAAAATTTTGATATGCAATGTTATTAGATCTTATTTGAAATTTGTATATAACAAAATTAACCTGAATCCATTAATTTCAGGATAGTAAGAAAAATCAAAATAAGAAAAAAACGAAAAGTTTTAAAAAAATCGTAGGAACCCTTTTTGAGAAAAAAATATTTTCTTAAACGGTTTTTTTTGACAATTTTGTCGAAGTCACCGTTATTTTTTCTTAAAAGTAAAATTCCTTCCTTAAATATTCTTTAAAGTGTTAAAAAAAACCTTAAATACTTAGTTTTCGAAATATGTAATTGATTTTCAAAAAATCTTGTGTAGTTTTTTGTGAACCCAAAAAACATTTTTTATGAAAATTTTGATATATTTATTATTGTATAAAGAAATGATTGAAATCAGTTATACCCTTTTGGAGAAAATCAATGATAAAGAAAATGGTTCTTAATAACCATTTTTAAAAAGAATGGTTTCCCAGTCCAATGTAGCCTTTACTAAGATTAATTTATTGATATTTTCAAAATAAGTTGTGGTGACGTTTTTGAGAAAAAATACATGTCAAACTGCTGGCAGGTACTGTTGTTTTTGGTTCCAAAAAAAAAAAGTGGATGGAATGATCGAAAAACGTGAAAAATAGAATTATTAGACCATCTGTCCTCAAAATTTGATCAAAATCTCGAGTTCGATTTTTTTACGAATGCAAAACTTGCCATATTTAGTACCTAATCGCAGGGTAAAAAGGACATGGCCGGGTATTAGATCAAAGTGGCCGGGTACTGAAATTTGGTGGCCGGGTACTGGTGAAAATTCACTTTTTCGAAGAATAATTCGATATTAAAAAATATATTGTAGGAACTGTAAGTTAAAATTTTTTATTCAATACTAAACATAATCCATAACTGCTCAAAACAAATTACATTAGCGTATGTAATCAGCTGAATTAGTTATGAAGCTTCAAAGTAGAAAAATGTGTTAGGTGGCCGGTTACTGGTACACTTACCCTACTTAAAATGTTGTCCATAGTAACGATAACAATTTAACATACATGGTACGTGGAGTTGCATCCACACCACAAAGAAGGTTGTAAAGCAGCCGGGAAACTTAAAGACACCTACATCTCTTGTTGTTGAAAACTGAGTTATATTTTTTCAATCCAAATGTAAAAGGTATTGCATGCGGTTTCCTAGGTACTACCATAGACTAACTAATAATAAAGACAGGCCGCTTCATATAAAGAAAAAGGACCCGATTTGAGATTGCCTCCACCTAGATTGCCTCCACTTCATACATGTTTTGTACTTGGCGAGAAAAGCTTTTGCTTCATATGAAGCTTTCAAGTTGCATCGAACTGAAATTCATTTCACCACTATCGCAAGTGTACCTGTTTTTGTTGTTAGTTTTTGGGTATTTTGTCTGTTTTTTTTTTTGTTTTGCAATTAATGAAGGTTGTGAAGCAGTGGTGGTAGTTTTTTTGTCTTCATAGTTTGCTCTAACTTAAATTTAGCTTGTGTGTGTGTACACTTCAGGTAGGTATATTTATTTCATTCTTGTCGATCTTGGCAAGAATTTTCGTTTTTGGGTTTTGATTTGGTAGGTTTGAAGGAAAAATTTGTTCTTCGAGGATTTCTCTTTTTTCACGTTTGGGGGTGGATGTTGAGAATATATGACTGTTCTGAAGTAATGGTAGACTTGGTGGCGGTTGTTTCATTTATTCTTTTTTGTGCGCTTGCTTGTGTACTCTTGCATATAGGTACATTCATAAATATAATCTCGATCTTCTAGTAATGACATAAGGATTTTCGTTTTTGGTGGTTTCGAGGATTTCTATACAGCATTATGAAGGAATATTTTTTTTTATTTTATGCATTTATTTATTCAGTACCGAAATAAAAAAATGTTAAGAAATACAGGTGAATAACATACCTTATTTGTTAAATTGCAAAAATAAACTTACCGAGTCGAGGAGTATGTTCGCAAATGATGTGTATAACATTTCTTTAAATCGAGTAAACTTATTGTAAAGTTAAAATGCATATTTAAAGCATAAATAAAGATTCATTATTTCTATACATTCATGTGTTTTTGTTAAAATTTTCTAGGGAAATGCGCCCGAAAATAGCCACATTTTCACTCTAAACGAATTTGCACTTCTCATACTTAGTAATTTATCATGTTCACTTCAATCATTATAGTTTTCTAAAAATATAATCCTTGTTATATTATCATTCATTTCATACCTTAAAAAAGAATTACTGAAGTTATAAACCATTTCCGGAGAGCTTATTCGTGATATTCCAAATACTGTATTTGTACCTAGTTTGCAAAATTTTGGGTTGAGTAATTTTCAAAAATCGATATAACATCATGTGGTTAACCAAGAAATATGTCTGATACACCAAAATAGCCTGTTATTAATCAAAATTATTTTAAAATACAAATTTTTAAAATCGTATCGTTTCTCGACTTATATAGAATTTAATGCAGCGGGATCGAGATTTTTTTGATTTTTTTTTTGCTTTACCTGGATCAAAATACAAATTTACTTGCAATTGATTAATATATTGAAACTTAACGGTGGAGCTTGTGAGCAACACACATAAACATACTCGTATATGTACGAGTATAATCAAATTTTAGTTAGGTTATGCAAAATAGAATTTTGGAAAACTAAAATCATTTGGTGGGTGTGGTCAACAGATATGAACTATATAATTCGCTGGTAGGAGGTGGAGGATTAATTTAGCAGTTTTTGAATGTATGTAAATTATCTTTAAAAAATCCATTTTCTTTTCTTTCTATTCGAAAATACTATTATTTTGGATATTTAAAGCATAATTTAAGATTCTGTATTTTGTTTAAGATTCATTTTATTTCTTAATATTCAAGCTTACTATTGATTTTCAGGAAAATGAGCTCGAAAGAATTGATATTTTCTCTGTAAACCAAGTTACACCTCATACAATAATTTCATATTCATTGGAACTATTACAGCTTTTATAAAAATATAAATGATAGGTATAAGTATAAAATTTCATCGAATTTATCGTTTTTATAGAATAGAAATTTGAGTTGAAATTAAAAGTCATTAGAAGCTCAAATGCTTAAATATTATTCAAAAAAAATTTAACACTTAAAAAAAAAAAAAAAAAAATACAAAAAAATATAGGCACGAGTATAACTACCTATGGAAACAGAATTGAAGAACTAAAATTAATAAGAAATAAATAAAAAAAAAAAAACACTTAAAACATAAAATAAAAATATTCAGAACCTCAAGAATTAAAACTATAAAAAAATAAAATAAAATAAAAACGTAAAAAAATAAGAAAGAGTAACAAAAATGAAAAAAAAAAATAAAAAAGTTGCATAAATAAATGGTGCATAAATAAAAGAATGGTTATTCCAGCTGAATTGAAATGAGAGCAACCATTGCTTTTTGCTTATTTTCCAAAAAAAAGAAAAATGAAAAAACGAAAATGAACATACTG
Source organism: Dasysyrphus tricinctus (assembly GCA_963921185.1). Classification (NCBI taxonomy): domain Eukaryota; kingdom Metazoa; phylum Arthropoda; class Insecta; order Diptera; family Syrphidae; genus Dasysyrphus; species Dasysyrphus tricinctus. The sequence continues at coordinate 281,388,760 of OY992530.1, read as the reverse complement.
GTACATAATGAACATACCTTTAAAATTTGAGACCTTTTTGTTCAAAGAAATTGCTCATTCAACAAACAGTAATTTAAAAGGAATATGTAAATTATCGATTTAACTGAACTAAAAATATAACAAAATTAAAACCACTTAGCAATCTTGAAATTAATCAGAAAAATAATGCCGACAAAAAATTAAAACTCAAAAAAAAAAAATTTAAAAATGCAAAAAAAAGAAAAACTAAACTACAAAAAAACAAAAAAGGTAAGAAAAAGACGAGAAAAACATAAAAATGAACTTTTCGAATAGGATAGCAAATTGAGAGCAAAAATACGAATAATTTCTCAATTTTGTTTACTGATTAAAACTGAATTTCTATCTACATGCCAACTTTCATGAGCAAAGATCTGTTAGAGTAGAGAAGTGCACTAACTATTTGCCTCAATTATTTAAATAAATCATTTTTTTATTTAAATAAAGAAAGGTTCTCTACTTTCAAAATTTAAATGGAAATGGCATTAAATCATACTGCTATTTTGATATACCTATCATAAGAAATAATTTCACTATCAACATAAGCTGAAATAAAAAAATTTTTCTATATCCGTTAAGCCAATAATGGGAAAATTCAAAATAAAAAACATAAAATATAAAAAATGTCTTTTTAAAAAGTCTTGTATTAAGAAACTGCTAAATTGATCCTCCTTATGGCAAACTATATGGGTTATATATTTCAACCACCCCCCACCAGATGGTTTCATTGTTTTATTCATGAAGTCCTAAGAAACGTGTTGTTGCTGTGCATTGCTCACAAGCTTAAGTATTAAAATTGAATTCAATATTACCTTTTGTTTTGCTTCATAAAAGTTCAATAAAACGCATTGTGTATTTTTATTTTTATTGTCTATGCCTATATATGCATATCGAGGTCTAATTTCCTCATCTTCAGGCTTGTTTCACACATATTCGGTTTCATTCGGTTCAGTCTCTATTCGGTTCGGTTTCAGTTTTGTATTTTCACACATACGGTTCCTATAAGGTTTGCATTCAAATATATCAATTTTTAATTCCAAAAATTTCAACATACTTCAGGGGGTCAATTCTCGATCTGTGAAACTGTGAAGTGATAAATATGATAACGCCTCCACGCCAAATGCGATTCTCCAAGTGTGAAAAAATGAAAACATGTCAAAATGTTTTCATATGATGATTCGTTTATCACAATCATTTCCTTCTGTGAAAACCTGTGAAAAGCAAAACGATAAACACAAACAAATTGTGCTCATTTGATACACTCAAGTCGCCATCTTGGCCTTTCTATGACGTCACAATCATCTTTTTCTATGAGCAAGTGGTAGCATTTTTCATGTTAGTACTTTTTAGTACTCACTTTGACAGCTGATTTTCATAACGAGTTCGGGAATCGCCTTGCGCGCGTTTGTGAAGTGATAAAATGATAAGACTCTGTGAAAACTGAAATGATAACTTTGTTTTCATTTCACAGTTTCATAGATCGAGAATTGACCCCCAGCACTATAGTTGTTAATTCCAAATAAAAACGAACAAAAAAAACCTTATACAACCGAATATTTGTGAACGATACGATAAGTTTGTGTGCCCTTGAAACCGAATGAAACCGATTCGTGTCGAGGGGACGTTCGGTGCTATTCGGTTTCTATTTATTTTTTATTCTTACCGTTTTCATCGGTTCACACTTATCAGGTCCGACCGAAAATGAACCGAATAGAGACCAAACCGAATGAAACTGAATATGTGTGAAACAAGCAGGGTCATACGGAAATATTAATAGAATTATGTATAATGTATATATTGAACTTTTTCAGAAAGTTCTAAGAAAAGTTTTCATATATATAAAACATTGCTGTACATTATTGCTCACATGTATCGATAAAATTCGAGATTTGGAAAGTCATACACAAGCTCTCCCAAAATGGCTTATAACTTCAGTAATTTTTTTTTTCTAACAAATGAGGTAGGTATCAACTAAAAGATAATATAAAAAGTTTATATTTTTATTAAACCAGTAATATTTCGAATGAATATGAAATTATTGTAAAAGGTGCAACTTGGTTTATAGAGAAAATACCACTTCTTCGAGTACATGTGCCTAGAAAATCAATAGTTTACTTGAATTTTGAGAAGATACAGATTCTTAATATAAGCTTAAAATAATTAATAAGTAACATTTTCAAACAGAAAGCATAGATAATGGATTCTTAAAGATATTTACATACATTCAAAAACTGCCATTTAAATCCCCGGTACCGTGACATAAGGCCAAGTGACATAAGGCCAAATTTAAAAGTTTGGCCTTAAGTCACTTTCCAAAAGCGACTTAAGACCAAGTTTTAAGAGTTGGCCTTATGTCGCTTTTACAAAGTGACATAAGGCCAAATTTGTTTGTGACTTAAGGCCAAACGTAAAATTTTTTGTAAAAAAAACAGTAATTTTTGGAAAAGAAACTTTGCATACACCCAACCTTGCACCCACCCCAAATCCTATAGTGAGCCCAAGCAGGGGGGTTGCAGGGGGGCAGCATGCCCCCCGATACATACCTCACTGTTTATTGCGAATTTTTAAATTGCACAAACCTAATAAAACCTCTCCTTTATTTGGTTTGTGAAATATAAAAATTTTCAAATGAACAGTGAGGTATGTATGGGGGGGGGGGCATGCTGCCCCCCTGCAACCCAACTGCTAGGGCTCACGATAGGATTTGGGGTGGGTGCAAATTCGGGTGTATGCATTTAAGAAACTGGATTTAATGAAATTTTTCAATGAAAAATGAAAAAAAATAACAGGTACGCTAGTATTAAAAGTGACACAAGGCCAAATTGGCCTTATGTCACTTTGTATAGGCGACAATAGGCCAACTCTTAAAATCTGGCTTTATGTCACTTTTGTAAAGTGACATAAGGCCAAATATTCAAATTTGGCCTTATGTCGCTTGGCCTTATGTCACGGCACCTAAATCCCCCAACCTGTGAATTATATAGTTCATATCTGTTGACCACACCCACCAAATGATTTTAGTTTTCCAAAATTCTATTTTGCATAACCTAACTAAAATTTGATTATACTCGTACATATACGAGTATGTTTATGTGTGTTGCTCACAAGCTCCACCGTTAAGTTTCAATATATTAATCAATTGCAAGTAAATTTGTATTTTGATCCAGGTAAAGCAAAAAAAAAATCAAAAAAATCTCGATCCCGCTGCATTAAATTCTATATAAGTCGAGAAACGATACGATTTTAAAAATTTGTATTTTAAAATAATTTTGATTAATAACAGGCTATTTTGGTGTATCAGACATATTTCTTGGTTAACCACATGATGTTATATCGATTTTTGAAAATTACTCAACCCAAAATTTTGCAAACTAGGTACAAATACAGTATTTGGAATATCACGAATAAGCTCTCCGGAAATGGTTTATAACTTCAGTAATTCTTTTTTAAGGTATGAAATGAATGATAATATAACAAGGATTATATTTTTAGAAAACTATAATGATTGAAGTGAACATGATAAATTACTAAGTATGAGAAGTGCAAATTCGTTTAGAGTGAAAATGTGGCTATTTTCGGGCGCATTTCCCTAGAAAATTTTAACAAAAACACATGAATGTATAGAAATAATGAATCTTTATTTATGCTTTAAATATGCATTTTAACTTTACAATAAGTTTACTCGATTTAAAGAAATGTTATACACATCATTTGCGAACATACTCCTCGACTCGGTAAGTTTATTTTTGCAATTTAACAAATAAGGTATGTTATTCACCTGTATTTCTTAACATTTTTTTATTTCGGTACTGAATAAATAAATGCATAAAATAAAAAAAAATATTCCTTCATAATGCTGTATAGAAATCCTCGAAACCACCAAAAACGAAAATCCTTATGTCATTACTAGAAGATCGAGATTATATTTATGAATGTACCTATATGCAAGAGTACACAAGCAAGCGCACAAAAAAGAATAAATGAAACAACCGCCACCAAGTCTACCATTACTTCAGAACAGTCATATATTCTCAACATCCACCCCCAAACGTGAAAAAAGAGAAATCCTCGAAGAACAAATTTTTCCTTCAAACCTACCAAATCAAAACCCAAAAACGAAAATTCTTGCCAAGATCGACAAGAATGAAATAAATATACCTACCTGAAGTGTACACACACACAAGCTAAATTTAAGTTAGAGCAAACTATGAAGACAAAAAAACTACCACCACTGCTTCACAACCTTCATTAATTGCAAAACAAAAAAAAAAACAGACAAAATACCCAAAAACTAACAACAAAAACAGGTACACTTGCGATAGTGGTGAAATGAATTTCAGTTCGATGCAACTTGAAAGCTTCATATGAAGCAAAAGCTTTTCTCGCCAAGTACAAAACATGTATGAAGTGGAGGCAATCTAGGTGGAGGCAATCTCAAATCGGGTCCTTTTTCTTTATATGAAGCGGCCTGTCTTTATTATTAGTTAGTCTATGGTACTACTAAGAAAAACTTAATTGAATTTTAAATTTATTGATTGGTTTTTATTAACAGAATAATTTGAAAAAATGATAAGAAAAGAGGTAAAGTGTATTTTACATTCAGTTTTCTCTGTGAAAGTATTTGAAGGGGAGATAAATAATATTAAGGGAAATATTTTGAAATTTTTGAAGGTCCTGGTAGCATTTCATCATCGCATATATCAGATTCAAAAATCGTTTCGTTTGGTGTCATTTCATCGTTATGAATCTGCAAGAGCAGGGTACTTTCATCTTCGCAATAATCTTCAGCAATTGTAATACATTTGGGGATGTTGCTGCAAGTTTCGCCGCTGCAGTGTGCACAGACGGTGGAACATTTTAAACCCGCTTTGCGACATCCACAAGCCGCTCCACATCTTGATGCGCAGAAACAAGAAATAACCTTCATTATTTCGGGAGGAGCTGGTTCCTTGGTGGTCATCACAGGAACATTCATTTTTGTATTTTTTCTCCAACCCCACTTTTCCGGATCCTGGTCGTTTCCTAGCCACGTTTGTACCTGGTGATACGTCCAAAAAAAATGCTGTCGTAGCGCATCTTTTGTAGGGGGAAGTGAACATAAATTGTTTTCGTTTTTGCCACGGACTTCGTAAATTTTTTATAAGAAATTCGTCAATTGAAGTTGTCTTTCTTCCACCATAGAGCGCCATGAAGAATTTTTCCCCTGCCACAATAAGTTCTTCTGGGTCAGCGACTTTTCGTTTAAAAATTTCCACTTCTCCAGCAAGGTTGCCAGCTTTTTTTTCCATTGTGGTAACGAATTTCATTTTGCCAGCGAAGTACGTTGCTGACGTTGTGTCACATCCCGATATAACGTGTAAAAATAAAATGTTGTCTGATACAATTGTGTCACATTTTATAGTTTTTGTCGAAAACCATTTCTCTGGTGCGTGTGATTTTTTGGGTTTCCGAAGAAAAACACTCGCATGATGTTTTCCATGTTCAGTCAACAAAACAAGAATATCAATGTCTTCGGAAACGATTGTAATTGTAACAGTTTCATGCAGAGAAGACTGCTTAATGGCTGTAGAGACAATAAGCAAATCAGCATCACCTTTGTCCTGAAAAACTGTATAACCTGTGTCTTGAAGTTTATGTCTTAGGAGTTGGATGAACTTATTTTTGTTTTGTTCGCATTAAAATTCAGCTCAACAGATCTTTTTTTGTTGTTCTGCGGAATCTTTCCCATGTTTTGGTACCTGCAATTGCAGGATCATCGGAATATCCGTCAAAGATAATGGTAGCATTGAAACCATAGTGGTTTTCAACGTACTTTATATATTTTTGACAAATGTCACCGAAAGTAGGTTTTGTATTGAAGTCCCAAACAACTTTATGTAGAAGGAATCCTCCGTCTACCACAAAGTACATATCGTTTAGATGACAAATTTCGTTTTCGAGCAGCGCCAGCGGTGAAAATGCATCGTATTATGATGACTTGGTACCTTTTCTCATACCTTCTTCTGTGAAGAGAGCCAACGGGTACGGGGCAAGTTCGTATTGAAAACATTTTTCCATGTCATCGAGGGACTTCTGCGTGATGCATATTCTTTGAAATAGCAAAAACGGGTCAACTGCTACGGGAGATGAGTTTATATTGATGCTTGTCATCGCTGACAGGGGAAGCACCTTGTTTTTTCTTTGAAAATTCAATGATCCAAATTTTTGCCCAAATGTTTTTGAAAGCAGTTTTAGTTTAGTTTTTAGTCTGAGCACTGGTGTTTTGATTTTTATAAATTAATACCAATCAATAAATTTGAAATCTTGTTGAGTTTTTTTTTAGGTTACACTTTTGAAATCGCATACAATACCTTCGGTTTACATTTAGATCGAGAAAAGATAACTCAGTTTTCAACAACAAGAAATGTAGGTGTCTTTAAGTTTCCCGGCTGCTTTACAACTTTCTGTGTTGTGCGGATGCAACTCCACGTACCATGTATGTTAAATTGTTATCATTAATCATTACTATGGACAACATTTTAAGTAATAGTTTTTTTGTATGATTCACCAGATAAACATTTTCGAAAAAAAAATATATTTATGTTTTTCTCCTGGCTCATAAAGTGTGATCCTATAAATTGGATAACTCGCACAATTCGTGGCCGATGATATCGATCGACGGCTCATTTTATAGGTCGATACAAGAACTGTAAATGATTCTAAGAGCATCATCCAAAAAAATCAACGGTTACCTAGAAAACTCAAGAAAAGTCATACCACCCCCAAAACACAACCCATAGGGGAACATTGGTCCGTTATATCTCAAAAATGAAACCACCTACAGAGGTCGTTGATAGCTTATTTTATAGGTAATTTTATCTTCTACAAGATTGTGCTAGGACGTTTTGTTGTAAAATAAAATGCAAGCGAGGTATTGCATAAAAACAAAACCAATCTCTTTTTCAAGATGGCGGGTCTTCCGTAACCTCAAAAATCCCAAAAACTCGTTTTTATGATCAAGAGACGTAGCCAAATAGATTCCATACAAAAAATTTTGTCCATCGAAAAATGCGATTTGATTTCCTAATTTGACTGGGCTAAAAGGTGAAACTCACATTAAACTTTTATTACGACAAAAAAAAATAATTGAAACAAAATATACTCCATTATTAAAGATTCCTGTGTTTACATTGTTGTATTTGTTGTTTCATTTCATTTTGCGTTATTGCATTTAATAAATCCCTTCCTAAAAAGTGCAAGGGTATCTCGATCACCACCATCTAAATCGAGTATAAAACCATCCAAATTCGGGCAAAAGAGTCCACCCGTCACGCCAGCGCGCGCCAAAAAAGACTCAGATAAAACAGAAAATCTTGAAAAAGATAATAACGAACTTCGACGAAGACTTGATGAAGTAATGGAACTTTATCAAGAGCTAAAGAAAGAAGTCGATCTTCTTCGAAAAGAAAATGAGATGTTGAAAGGCAAAAATTCTCAAATAAACTCCAAAGCTAGCTTGCCAGAAGTCAATAATTCTAGATATGAAACAGACGAAGAAGAGCTAGCACGTGAAACGGAAAAGTCCTCAAAGAAAAGATTAAGTAAAAAGCGTAAAGCTGGCTCTTCACCTGAGGCAGCCTCGTCTTTTGAAATAATAGTTTAGTAGTGTGTTTTGGAGAGATCTGGACCCTCCCAACCTCCCAAGGTATTGGTCTATCAATCAGACACATTTGTATGGAGAATAAAGGCAATCTAGCTACTTTTAGGGTTACCAACGCTGGTATTTTTTGGTCGATGATAGTAAGTTGGTTTTGCCGTTGACTAGTGCATCATCTGTGCTTAGTAACACGCGCCAATGAGGATGGTAACCTTTGTAATGAATTTTTTGGGGTTGGAAGTGGCAGCCTTTGATGTGTTACGGTGGTGGATGGCTTGTGCGGAAGGTTTTGATGTTGGTGGCGGCGGCGGCGGCGCGCGTGGCGGTGCGGCGCGTTGGGTTGATGGTGTTGTTTGGGTGAGTGAGAAATGTATGAATGTATTAGAAAATAATATTGAATGTTTGGGAGGGAAATGATAAGATAAGAATATATTATAATGATGATGATCGTAGGGTCAGTGTAAGAGTTTATGTGGTATTTTGATTGGAATATAGGTTTAGATGAGGGAAAAGTGTTTGCCGGTTTGGGGGTCACGTGATAGTCGTAGTGATCGTCGTGAGTTTGGATATTGGAATATAGTGGATTAAAGAAATGTGTCATGGTTTATCACATCATGTCTCAACATGTTTATTGAAACCTTCTCATGATAATGATGATTCTTGTTGGGCGAAGGGATACAAATGTAGGTATTTTGGTATCTATGTTTATTTATAGATTTGTTGATATAATACCATTAATAGTAGAGAGTTACATGGTGACGAATTCATGTTTTATCATGTTAAACTCGTATGTAAGTAGGTATGTTAATTTTATGTTTTGAAAAGTATTGTGTGCGGGTGCTGGTAGCGGAAATTTAGATTTATGTAGATGATTATAAGTGTGTTAGACTGGATTTTTGATATATGTATGTGTTGGTGCTTATGTGCAATACATGTACCTTTATTAGATTGTCGTCGCTTAGAGTTGCCAATGCCGGGCGTTATTGGGTGTTTTGTGAATGTTTCAAAAAGGAGTGTCAACCATTTAATACTATCTAGTACGCTGCTACCTTTATAGTTCTATATCTATTCTACGGTTTACTACATTATGTACTACATTATACTAATTTTTTAGATTATGGTACAATTTTTCTTACTAATGTGGGTAACACTGATAGTTAATTTTCTTATAAAAACTCGATGTATGACATCTTTCGGTGAGTTCCTTGTGAAATTTGTATGGGTAGACATCAATCGTGCGGTCTTTTGTATTCAAATAAGATTGTTTCAGTTCGCTAAAAGTGAATCTTTTTCAAGAATATTGTTTAAATATTATAAACATAATAAAAATAAAAACACTATTTCCCAGTTATTTGAAAAGAAAAGTAAAAACTTTTCCAAGAATAATAACATTCAAGTAATATTAACTTTTTGCAAACATTCTCTGTAAAATCTGTGTCAACCTCTAAAACAATATGTTTACTTGCGAGCTCTGTCAAACCACGTTCACTAGACGAGATAATCTAGTACGTCATAGACAGATGAATCATGAAAAAAAATTTTCAATTATGTGTGATAAATGTGGTACGTTTTTTGATAACGTTAGGAATTATAGCTATCACATGAAGAAAAATCATCATGAAATCGTTTCATACAACGCAATATCAAAAAAAAGGAAAAACTCTCAGTCTGATGTGCAAAATAAAAGGATCAAAACTGAAGGTGACTTGAGTGATGAGATCAAACATTGCAATATTTGCAAGCTGGATGTCATGAAATCATTGTTTCAAGGTCATCTAAAGAGTGATTTACACAAAACAAATGCTTGTAGCAAGCATGATGGTTATGATGGAAACGTTGAAGTTATATCTACGGCTTTTAAGAACCGTATAAAAAGCTATAGAGTTCGAGATTGTGATCGTCTAAATGACTATAAGAACTTTATGAAGAAGCAAGAGGCTATTATTATAGAACTTGTAAGGAAAACAATGGAGGTCGAAAGTGTTATAAAAGTCGCTTTTGAAACGTTCGGACTATATGTAAAAGATAATGCTAATGAAAAAATGGTGACTGACATTAAATCATTTAACACTAAATATAAAATCATAAACCAATCAAATGATTTAAAAGAAATTTATAACACGTTTACTGGAGACATCATAGCTAAGAGTGAAGAATTTCAGGAGCGTGATAGTGGATGGGCCTTACAAGATATACTTTACCTAGAAATCAACATTAATAAATACAATCCTATGCGTGGATCATCGTATATCGAATTACCAATGAATATTCAATCGAAAAAAGCTATCATCAATGTTAAAAACAATGATAATGCATGCTTCGCCTGGGCTATCGTATCTGCTCTTCATCCTTCTATTCATCATGCAGATCGAGTTTCTTCATATCCTCATTACACCGGAGTTCTTAATTTAAGCGGCGTGAAGTTCCCGATGGATATAAAAAAATTTGTCAATTTGAAAAATTAAATAATTTAAGTGTTAATGTGTATGGGTTAGAAAATAATACTATTGTAGGACCTATATTTTATACTTGTAAGAAAAAAGATAAGCATATTAACTTGTTATTCATAGAAAATGGTGCGCAGGGACATTATTGTTGGATTAAAAATTTAAATAAATTGGTAAGCAGTCAAATTTCCAAACGTAATGGTACAAAATGGTTATGCGATGGATGTTTAATATACTTTCGGTATGAAGCTCAGCTTAATGAACACCTCAAACATGATTGCAATAAAGTGCATACTGTATTACCAACTGAAATTAATAACATTTTAAAATTTAAAAACTTTAATAAAAAAATGCGAGTTCCATTTGTAATTTATGCTGATTTTGAAGCGGCTTTAAAACCAATCATTACATGTTCACCAAATCCAATTGCATCATTTTCGAGTAACGTTCAAGTTCATGAACCTTTTAGCTTTGCGTATTATATTAAATGTAATTTTGATGATTCATTAAATAAATTTGTATTGTACCGAGGTGATAACTGTCCCAAGGTTTTTATGAATAACTTGTTAGATGAAGCACAGCGCATTCAAATTATACTAAGAGAAGTGACTCCAATGAAAAAATTAACTGATAAGGAAAAAGACAATTTTAAAAATTCTAAAATCTGTTTTATATGTGGTGATGTTTTAAATGAAAATCGGGTAAGAGATCATGATCATCTCACAGGAGAATTTCGAGGTGCTGCACATTCTGAATGTAATTTGAAATACCAAATACCCAATTTCATTCCAGTTATATTACATAACTTAAGTGGCTATGATTCACACTTTATTGTAAAAGAATTTGGTGATAATGATGAAAAAATCGATGTGATACCCGCAAACAAAGAACGGTATATCTCATTTACTAAATACATTAAAGGGGATACTTTTAAAAGCAGCATTCAACTTAGATTTATAGATTCCTTAAGGTTTATGGCTTCTAGTATTGAAAAACTATCAAAGAATTTAAATTCAGAACAGTTTATTGAAACTAAAAAGGCTTTCCCAGAGGAGGATATGTTTAATTTAGTTACTAAAAAAGGTATTTTTCCATATGAATATGTTACATCATCTCTAAAACTTGAAGAAACTCAGCTTCCACCAAAGTCAGCTTTTTATAGCACTTTAAATTCTTCAAATATAACTAATGATGATTATTTACATGCTCAAAGAGTATGGAATACCTTCAATATAAAGACATTAGGAGAATACAGCGATGTTTATTTAAAAACCGATGTTATGCTTCTAGCAGATGTTTTTGAAAATTTCCGGAATGTTTGTATTAAAACATATGATCTTGATCCCTGTCAGTATTATACAGCACCAGGTCTAAGCTGGGATGCAATGCTGAAAAGTACAAAAGTGGAATTAGAACTTTTTACAGATATTGATATGACCCATTTTATACAAAAAGGAATAAGAGGAGGGTTAAGCCAATGCAGCGGAAGATATGCTAAGGCTAATAATAAATATATGGCAAACTTTGATGAGACTAAAAAATCATCTTTTTTGGGGTATTTCGATGCAAATAATTTGTATGGATGGGCAATGAGTCAATATCTTCCCATCAACAAGTTTCGATGGTTAAATGAAGAGGAATTTGAAAGTTTAAATATAGAATCAATACCTGATGATTCAAATAAAGGTTATATTTTATGTGTAGATTTAGATTATCCTGATTTTTTGCATGATTTGCATAATGATCTACCATTTTGCCCTGAAAACATTAAACCTCCATATACAAATTCCAAAAATTCAAAATTAATTGCAAATCAATTTAATAAAACACGATATGTTATTCATTACCGAAACCTTAAACAATGTCTATCAAACGGTTTAGTATTGAAAAAAGTACATAAAGTTCTAGAGTTCAATCAAAATGCATGGTTAAAATCGTATATCGATCTTAATACGCATTTAAGAACCCAATCAAATAATGATTTTGAGAAAGATTTTTATAAATTAATGAATAACAGTGTTTTTGGGAAAACTATGGAAAATGTAGAAAAAAGAGTTGATGTAAAACTTATTACAAAATGGGATAATAATGGTAAACGTATGGGAGCAAATTCTCTTATAAGTAAACCAAACTTTCATAGTTGTTCGATTATACATGAGAACTTAGTTGTCATTCAAATGAATCGATTGAAGGTCAAGTATGATAAGCCTACATACGTTGGGTTTTCTATTCTGGATTTATCTAAGACCTTAATGTATGACTTTCACTACAATTTTATGAAAGATAAATATGGCGATAAGTTACAGCTATTATATACTGATACTGATTCACTTATTTATGAAATTGAAACAGAGGATTTGTATGATGATATAAACAAAAATTTAAATTATTTTGATACAAGTGATTATCCAAAGAATAATCAATACAATATTCCAAGAGTGAATAAAAAGGTCTTAGGAAAATTTAAAGATGAGTGTTCAGGCAAATTGCTCCTTGAATTTGTAGGCACCAAATCGAAATCCTACTGCATTGTCACTGAAGATGATATAGTTAAAAAAATAAAAGGGATTAAAAAAAATATTGTAGCAAATGAGATAACTCTAAATGATTTCAGAGATTGTCTAAATAACCCGTCTACATCTTTATTAAAAAAGATGTACTGTTTTAGAAGTGATAAACATTTTATTTACACACAATTAATAAATAAGATCAGTCTTACTGCTGATGATGATAAAAGATTTGTTATTCCTAATTCATCTAAAACTTTAGCGTGGGGTAACAAGCGTATAGAAGACTATTATTTTATCTAAAATTAGTTTTAAGATATACATACATAAAATAATATATCAAAGAAATTTATATGTTAATAAAATGTTGATATTTATAATAAAATTAAGTTGATTTTTTCAAACTTTAAGATATAGGTAAAGACAAAATGTTTGTATCATAAAATATGTATATTAAGTAGAGGAATATCCCAATTATGTATAATAAAAATTATTTAATTTTGTAAACCGATGTTAGAGTATAGTAAAGCATATTTCTTGGTTTATTTAAACAAATCTGCTGAATTTCAACGTAACATAATAATATGATATTGACTAAAATAGAGACTTAATAAAAAACAATAAATATAGATCAGTAAGATATTTCGTACGTAAAAGATGTTAAACCTATAACTATAAGGATACTATTTAATAAATACAAATATAAAAATATTATAATTAAATAGAAATAAGAACAATTACATAATTTCGTATTTCATTCTTGATTTTCTCAAATGTTTATGAGAATATATACATACATAATATATACATAATAAAGTCAATTGAAAAAAATGCCTATTGTTTTATTTTTATTTTTTAGCATTTTTATGACAGCAGTTGGTTACAAAATACAAAACGGACAAACTAATTTTGAAAATATAGGCAACAGCAATAAAGAGAATACATAAATATTAAATAACAAAAACACATTTAATTTCATAATTCTTCTTTATTATGTGGATTGAAAATTTTACATGGATGAAAAAATAGTGTGCAGATAAAAAAAAACTTATCAAGGTCACCGAAGCTATCAGCTAATGTTTTGTAGGAATAATAAAGTATGGATAAAGAAATGAACAATGTTACATTTTCTTATTATAGTGTTGCAATACTACTTAGAAACTAAAGTTCAATTGTATGGTTAGAGTTTATTTTATTTTTGCCCCTTACTTTTTTAAACCATTCTAATTGTCTTTGAAATGTATGATGGGAAAAGAAAACTCGGTTATTTTCATTTTGTTCGGTTTATTATTTAACAATCAGGTAATTGGTAATAATAAATACAATATTAAAAAACAATTTAAAATGTAACAGCAAAAATGGTGTTCTAGATCAGTTTATAATAAAAGTAAAATTTAGTTTTTACAAAGTTTCATAAGACCTTCCCATGAAGCGTTTGTTGTAAAGTGACTATAAAATTTTCCTCTTTTTAACACACGTTTCGGTTTCATCTTCACATTTTGGTTTGGTATTTAAAGAGTAATGATCCGATAAGGCCATGATAGAGTATCATAAGAACCCGGTATGAGATATTGCTTGCTATCATAAGGACTAAGAGCAATTTTCGTTTCAGATTTTGGTTAATTGATAACTCCTTATAGTTCTCCAAACATCCAACATAATCCTCAAATGCTATCTTTGTTTTAAGAACTGATCGCTTCACGCCTTTAGACTTTTTGGTCGGTCCAACGTTGCTTAGTTCCATATTAATTGCATATTCCATAATTTCTTCATTTCGGAATTTCTGACGGGATTCAGCTATTTCTTCTGGTGTGGTTAAGGCTTTCAAAGTACCTATATAATTTTGATCTTTAACCAATAAAATGGATCATAGGGATTCCATTATTCTCTCCTTCATCATACCCAACACTTTTTATTAACATATGGTATACTATAAACATTTGGTTTAGGTTATTACTGGTGTCATAATATTTATGGCAATCTCTTTTTATCAGTTGATAAGGGTTTACAAACTTCATAGATAATAGAATCGGTCCCCGTATGTGTTGTATTTTTGTTAATATTAGCCCTGTTTTTTGTATGTATTTGTATATTCATTTAAAAAAAGTAGAATGTTAAGTACAACAACAAAAACGATAACAACAACAATACGGAGATGGTAGTATTGTCAACTCAAAAGTCAAAAGCCACCTACACGTTTTCAATTCTCAAAAAAACAAGTGATACGAAAAACATGTTTATGCTTGTTCCAGGACTATCATTAATTATAAACGGTGACTAAGGTCCATAGTCCATCCGTCGTTGATAACGTTAAGTCTTAGAATTCGTTCCTCATACAGGTATACCCACAGGTGTATAAACAGGTAAACAGGTGTACAAACAGGTTAGCAGTATGGAGCAGTTTGGATCGGCTCTAAGGCAGTATATAGCTAGTTGGGATCAGTACATTTCTTACAAGTCTGAGTCTGAGCTTTTAAGGTATCGAACACACTTCTGTTATACACTAACCCAAGACATGTTATGTGAGCGAGGCTAAGAACGTAATATACAAACCCAAAACACGTTGTTAACGAGGTTTAGAACATAACATAAGAACCCAAACCACGTTGTGAACGAGGTTAAGAACGTGAGGCTAAGAACCCAAACCACGTTGTGAACGAGGTTAAGAACGTGTTTTGGGTTTGTTTATTATGTTCTTAGCCTCGCTCACATAACATGTCTTGGGTTAGTGTATAACAGAAGTGTGTTCGATACCTTAAAAGCTCAGACTCAGACTTGTAAGAAATGTACTGATCCCAACTAGCTATATACTGCCTTAGAGCCGATCCAAACTGCTCCATACTGCTAACCTGTTTGTACACCTGTTTACCTGTTTATACACCTGTGGGTATACCTGTATGAGGAACGAATTCTAAGACTTAACGTTATCAACGACGGATGGACTATGGACCTTAGTCACCGTTTATAATTAATGATAGTCCTGGAACAAGCATAAACATGTTTTTCGTATCACTTGTTTTTTTGAGAATTGAAAACGTGTAGGTGGCTTTTGACTTTTGAGTTGACAATACTACCATCTCCGTATTGTTGTTGTTATCGTTTTTGTTGTTGTACTTAACATTCTACTTTTTTTAAATGAATATACAAATACATACAAAAAACAGGGCTAATATTAACAAAAATACAACACATACGGGGACCGATTCTATTATCTATGAAGTTTGTAAACCCTTATCAACTGATAAAAAGAGATTGCCATAAATATTATGACACCAGTAATAACCTAAACCAAATGTTTATAGTATACCATATGTTAATAAAAAGTGTTGGGTATGATGAAGGAGAGAATAATGGAATCCCTATGATCCATTTTATTGGTTAAAGATCAAAATTATATAGGTACTTTGAAAGCCTTAACCACACCAGAAGAAATAGCTGAATCCCGTCAGAAATTCCGAAATGAAGAAATTATGGAATATGCAATTAATATGGAACTAAGCAACGTTGGACCGACCAAAAAGTCTAAAGGCGTGAAGCGATCAGTTCTTAAAACAAAGATAGCATTTGAGGATTATGTTGGATGTTTGGAGAACTATAAGGAGTTATCAATTAACCAAAATCTGAAACGAAAATTGCTCTTAGTCCTTATGATAGCAAGCAATATCTCATACCGGGTTCTTATGATACTCTATCATGGCCTTATCGGATCATTACTCTTTAAATACCAAACCAAAATGTGAAGATGAAACCGAAACGTGTGTTAAAAAGAGGAAAATTTTATAGTCACTTTACAACAAACGCTTCATGGGAAGGTCTTATGAAACTTTGTAAAAACTAAATTTTACTTTTATTATAAACTGATCTAGAACACCATTTTTGCTGTTACATTTTAAATTGTTTTTTAATATTGTATTTATTATTACCAATTACCTGATTGTTAAATAATAAACCGAACAAAATGAAAATAACCGAGTTTTCTTTTCCCATCATACATTTCAAAGACAATTAGAATGGTTTAAAAAAGTAAGGGGCAAAAATAAAATAAACTCTAACCATACAATTGAACTTTAGTTTCTAAGTAGTATTGCAACACTATAATAAGAAAATGTAACATTGTTCATTTCTTTATCCATACTTTATTATTCCTACAAAACATTAGCTGATAGCTTCGGTGACCTTGATAAGTTTTTTTTTATCTGCACACTATTTTTTCATCCATGTAAAATTTTCAATCCACATAATAAAGAAGAATTATGAAATTAAATGTGTTTTTGTTATTTAATATTTATGTATTCTCTTTATTGCTGTTGCCTATATTTTCAAAATTAGTTTGTCCGTTTTGTATTTTGTAACCAACTGCTGTCATAAAAATGCTAAAAAATAAAAATAAAACAATAGGCATTTTTTTCAATTGACTTTATTATGTATATATTATGTATGTATATATTCTCATAAACATTTGAGAAAATCAAGAATGAAATACGAAATTATGTAATTGTTCTTATTTCTATTTAATTATAATATTTTTATATTTGTATTTATTAAATAGTATCCTTATAGTTATAGGTTTAACATCTTTTACGTACGAAATATCTTACTGATCTATATTTATTGTTTTTTATTAAGTCTCTATTTTAGTCAATATCATATTATTATGTTACGTTGAAATTCAGCAGATTTGTTTAAATAAACCAAGAAATATGCTTTACTATACTCTAACATCGGTTTACAAAATTAAATAATTTTTATTATACATAATTGGGATATTCCTCTACTTAATATACATATTTTATGATACAAACATTTTGTCTTTACCTATATCTTAAAGTTTGAAAAAATCAACTTAATTTTATTATAAATATCAACATTTTATTAACATATAAATTTCTTTGATATATTATTTTATGTATGTATATCTTAAAACTAATTTTAGATAAAATAATAGTCTTCTATACGCTTGTTACCCCACGCTAAAGTTTTAGATGAATTAGGAATAACAAATCTTTTATCATCATCAGCAGTAAGACTGATCTTATTTATTAATTGTGTGTAAATAAAATGTTTATCACTTCTAAAACAGTACATCTTTTTTAATAAAGATGTAGACGGGTTATTTAGACAATCTCTGAAATCATTTAGAGTTATCTCATTTGCTACAATATTTTTTTTAATCCCTTTTATTTTTTTAACTATATCATCTTCAGTGACAATGCAGTAGGATTTCGATTTGGTGCCTACAAATTCAAGGAGCAATTTGCCTGAACACTCATCTTTAAATTTTCCTAAGACCTTTTTATTCACTCTTGGAATATTGTATTGATTATTCTTTAGATAATCACTTGTATCAAAATAATTTAAATTTTTGTTTATATCATCATACAAATCCTCTGTTTCAATTTCATAAATAAGTGAATCAGTATCAGTATATAATAGCTGTAACTTATCGCCATATTTATCTTTCATAAAATTGTAGTGAAAGTCATACATTAAGGTCTTAGATAAATCCAGAATAGAAAACCCAACGTATGTAGGCTTATCATACTTGACCTTCAATCGATTCATTTGAATGACAACTAAGTTCTCATGTATAATCGAACAACTATGAAAGTTTGGTTTACTTATAAGAGAATTTGCTCCCATACGTTTACCATTATTATCCCATTTTGTAATAAGTTTTACATCAACTCTTTTTTCTACATTTTCCATAGTTTTCCCAAAAACACTGTTATTCATTAATTTATAAAAATCTTTCTCAAAATCATTATTTGATTGGGTTCTTAAATGCGTATTAAGATCGATATACGATTTTAACCATGCATTTTGATTTAACTCTAGAACTTTATGTACTTTTTTCAATACTAAACCGTTTGATAGACATTGTTTAAGGTTTCGGTAATGAATAACATATCGTGTTTTATTAAATTGATTTGCAATTAATTTTGAATTTTTGGAATTTGTATATGGAGGTTTAATGTTTTCAGGGCAAAATGGTAGATCATTATGCAAATCATGCAAAAAATCAGGATAATCTAAATCTACACATAAAATATAACCTTTATTTGAATCATCAGGTATTGATTCTATATTTAAACTTTCAAATTCCTCTTCATTTAACCATCGAAACTTGTTGATGGGAAGATATTGACTCATTGCCCATCCATACAAATTATTTGCATCGAAATACCCCAAAAAAGATGATTTTTTAGTCTCATCAAAGTTTGCCATATATTTATTATTAGCCTTAGCATATCTTCCGCTGCATTGGCTTAACCCTCCTCTTATTCCTTTTTGTATAAAATGGGTCATATCAATATCTGTAAAAAGTTCTAATTCCACTTTTGTACTTTTCAGCATTGCATCCCAGCTTAGACCTGGTGCTGTATAATACTGACAGGGATCAAGATCATATGTTTTAATACAAACATTCCGGAAATTTTCAAAAACATCTGCTAGAAGCATAACATCGGTTTTTAAATAAACATCGCTGTATTCTCCTAATGTCTTTATATTGAAGGTATTCCATACTCTTTGAGCATGTAAATAATCATCATTAGTTATATTTGAAGAATTTAAAGTGCTATAAAAAGCTGACTTTGGTGGAAGCTGAGTTTCTTCAAGTTTTAGAGATGATGTAACATATTCATATGGAAAAATACCTTTTTTAGTAACTAAATTAAACATATCCTCCTCTGGGAAAGCCTTTTTAGTTTCAATAAACTGTTCTGAATTTAAATTCTTTGATAGTTTTTCAATACTAGAAGCCATAAACCTTAAGGAATCTATAAATCTAAGTTGAATGCTGCTTTTAAAAGTATCCCCTTTAATGTATTTAGTAAATGAGATATACCGTTCTTTGTTTGCGGGTATCACATCGATTTTTTCATCATTATCACCAAATTCTTTTACAATAAAGTGTGAATCATAGCCACTTAAGTTATGTAATATAACTGGAATGAAATTGGGTATTTGGTATTTCAAATTACATTCAGAATGTGCAGCACCTCGAAATTCTCCTGTGAGATGATCATGATCTCTTACCCGATTTTCATTTAAAACATCACCACATATAAAACAGATTTTAGAATTTTTAAAATTGTCTTTTTCCTTATCAGTTAATTTTTTCATTGGAGTCACTTCTCTTAGTATAATTTGAATGCGCTGTGCTTCATCTAACAAGTTATTCATAAAAACCTTGGGACAGTTATCACCTCGGTACAATACAAATTTATTTAATGAATCATCAAAATTACATTTAATATAATACGCAAAGCTAAAAGGTTCATGAACTTGAACGTTACTCGAAAATGATGCAATTGGATTTGGTGAACATGTAATGATTGGTTTTAAAGCCGCTTCAAAATCAGCATAAATTACAAATGGAACTCGCATTTTTTTATTAAAGTTTTTAAATTTTAAAATGTTATTAATTTCAGTTGGTAATACAGTATGCACTTTATTGCAATCATGTTTGAGGTGTTCATTAAGCTGAGCTTCATACCGAAAGTATATTAAACATCCATCGCATAACCATTTTGTACCATTACGTTTGGAAATTTGACTGCTTACCAATTTATTTAAATTTTTAATCCAACAATAATGTCCCTGCGCACCATTTTCTATGAATAACAAGTTAATATGCTTATCTTTTTTCTTACAAGTATAAAATATAGGTCCTACAATAGTATTATTTTCTAACCCATAAACATTAACACTTAAATTATTTAATTTTTCAAATTGACAAATTTTTTTTATATCCATCGGGAACTTCACGCCGCTTAAATTAAGAACTCCGGTGTAATGAGGATATGAAGAAACTCGATCTGCATGATGAATAGAAGGATGAAGAGCAGATACGATAGCCCAGGCGAAGCATGCATTATCATTGTTTTTAACATTGATGATAGCTTTTTTCGATTGAATATTCATTGGTAATTCGATATACGATGATCCACGCATAGGATTGTATTTATTAATGTTGATTTCTAGGTAAAGTATATCTTGTAAGGCCCATCCACTATCACGCTCCTGAAATTCTTCACTCTTAGCTATGATGTCTCCAGTAAACGTGTTATAAATTTCTTTTAAATCATTTGATTGGTTTATGATTTTATATTTAGTGTTAAATGATTTAATGTCAGTCACCATTTTTTCATTAGCATTATCTTTTACATATAGTCCGAACATTTCAAAAGCGACTTTTA
This sequence comes from Dasysyrphus tricinctus, assembly GCA_963921185.1. NCBI lineage: Eukaryota > Metazoa > Arthropoda > Insecta > Diptera > Syrphidae > Dasysyrphus > Dasysyrphus tricinctus. The sequence continues at coordinate 281,367,951 of OY992530.1, read as the reverse complement.
TAACACTTTCGACCTCCATTGTTTTCCTTACAAGTTCTATAATAATAGCCTCTTGCTTCTTCATAAAGTTCTTATAGTCATTTAGACGATCACAATCTCGAACTCTATAGCTTTTTATACGGTTCTTAAAAGCCGTAGATATAACTTCAACGTTTCCATCATAACCATCATGCTTGCTACAAGCATTTGTTTTGTGTAAATCACTCTTTAGATGACCTTGAAACAATGATTTCATGACATCCAGCTTGCAAATATTGCAATGTTTGATCTCATCACTCAAGTCACCTTCAGTTTTGATCCTTTTATTTTGCACATCAGACTGAGAGTTTTTCCTTTTTTTTGATATTGCGTTGTATGAAACGATTTCATGATGATTTTTCTTCATGTGATAGCTATAATTCCTAACGTTATCAAAAAACGTACCACATTTATCACACATAATTGAAAATTTTTTTTCATGATTCATCTGTCTATGACGTACTAGATTATCTCGTCTAGTGAACGTGGTTTGACAGAGCTCGCAAGTAAACATATTGTTTTAGAGGTTGACACAGATTTTACAGAGAATGTTTGCAAAAAGTTAATATTACTTGAATGTTATTATTCTTGGAAAAGTTTTTACTTTTCTTTTCAAATAACTGGGAAATAGTGTTTTTATTTTTATTATGTTTATAATATTTAAACAATATTCTTGAAAAAGATTCACTTTTAGCGAACTGAAACAATCTTATTTGAATACAAAAGACCGCACGATTGATGTCTACCCATACAAATTTCACAAGGAACTCACCGAAAGATGTCATACATCGAGTTTTTATAAGAAAATTAACTATCAGTGTTACCCACATTAGTAAGAAAAATTGTACCATAATCTAAAAAATTAGTATAATGTAGTACATAATGTAGTAAACCGTAGAATAGATATAGAACTATAAAGGTAGCAGCGTACTAGATAGTATTAAATGGTTGACACTCCTTTTTGAAACATTCACAAAACACCCAATAACGCCCGGCATTGGCAACTCTAAGCGACGACAATCTAATAAAGGTACATGTATTGCACATAAGCACCAACACATACATATATCAAAAATCCAGTCTAACACACTTATAATCATCTACATAAATCTAAATTTCCGCTACCAGCACCCGCACACAATACTTTTCAAAACATAAAATTAACATACCTACTTACATACGAGTTTAACATGATAAAACATGAATTCGTCACCATGTAACTCTCTACTATTAATGGTATTATATCAACAAATCTATAAATAAACATAGATACCAAAATACCTACATTTGTATCCCTTCGCCCAACAAGAATCATCATTATCATGAGAAGGTTTCAATAAACATGTTGAGACATGATGTGATAAACCATGACACATTTCTTTAATCCACTATATTCCAATATCCAAACTCACGACGATCACCACGACTATCACGTGACCCCCAAACCGGCAAACACTTTTCCCTCATCTAAACCTATATTCCAATCAAAATACCACATAAACTCTTACACTGACCCTACGATCATCATCATTATAATATATTCTTATCTTATCATTTCCCTCCCAAACATTCAATATTATTTTCTAATACATTCATACATTTCTCACTCACCCAAACAACACCATCAACCCAACGCGCCGCACCGCCACGCGCGCCGCCGCCGCCGCCACCAACATCAAAACCTTCCGCACAAGCCATCCACCACCGTAACACATCAAAGGCTGCCACTTCCAACCCCAAAAAATTCATTACAAAGGTTACCATCCTCATTGGCGCGTGTTACTAAGCACAGATGATGCACTAGTCAACGGCAAAACCAACTTACTATCATCGACCAAAAAATACCAGCGTTGGTAACCCTAAAAGTAGCTAGATTGCCTTTATTCTCCATACAAATGTGTCTGATTGATAGACCAATACCTTGGGAGGTTGGGAGGGTCCAGATCTCTCCAAAACACACTACTTAGTTTCACCAAAACATGCGACAGTAAAAGAAAAACCTGTTAAGGAACGGCCCCCGCCACCGATAAATGTTATCGGTATTGAGGAGTATAACAAGTTGCAAACCATATTAAAGGCATTACTACCATCGGCTTTTAAAGTTATTTCGCTCAATAACAACAAATGGAAAGTATGTGTGAAAGACCTCGAAAGTTATCGCCTTCTGTCGCGAAAACTAAACGAAGAAAAAGTAGAGTGGTATACCTATGAAAATAAGTCGGAAAGACCCTTACGTGTTGTGGCGAGAGGCTTACACGCATCATGTTCAAAAGACGATATCATTAGTGATCTAAAAGAGCGCAAATTCAAAATCTTAGATGCAATTAACATCGTCAAAAGAGAGAAACAGACAAAAGAGGGTGAAACAAAAGTGGTACAGCGTGGTCTTCCACTATTTATACTTTCGTTCGATAAGACTGAAAAACTAGATGAAATTTATAAAATCAAAACAATTCTAAACATCGTAGTTAAGATCGAACCTCTAAGAAAGAGCACAAGGTTAGTCCCTCAGTGTAAACGCTGTCAAGAATTCAATCACACCCAAACTTATTGCAAAAAAGAGCCAAGGTGTGTAAAATGCGCCGGAAAGCATTTAACCGTTGACTGCATCGGAAAAAGTGAAAGTCCACCGACGTGCATTAATTGTAATGGAAATCACCCGGCAAACTATAGAGGCTGCGAAGTAGCTAAAGAATTACAAAAGCGGCGATCGAAATCTGCCAAAACACAAAGAAACCCACAAAGGCAAATAGAAACCGTAATTCCCAAGACTTCCAAATCTAGTAAAGCTCCAAAACCTAGTATCCGTAAGGAAAAGAAAACAGTGTCAATACCTTCGGAGAATATATCAAAGCAAGGAAATGCAGAAGCATATGCCCAAATAGCGGCCAAAAATATACCCGCAAACAACGACACTGAAACAGACCTGGTTTCAAAAGTCTTTTCAATAATTCTGTCGAAACTTGAGGAACAATGTGACACAAATAAACTTATCTTTGATAGGTTAAGTAAGCTCGAAAATTGTTTTCGACCCAAATCTCTCTCAAAAAAATTATGATGGAAAAGTTTAAAATTCTTACGTGGAATGCCAACGGATTATGGCAAAAACTTGGAGAATTAGAGATGTATATGCAGGAAAATGATATCGACATATGCTTGATATCAGAAACGCATGCCAAAAATGAATCAAATCTTAAAATCCACGGGTTTCTTGACTACCACGCTGTTCATCCTTCAAATAAAGCAAGGGGTGGATCATCGTTATATATAAAAGAGTGCATTGAGCACTCAATAGGCCAGAAAATAGAGGTAGAATCGATGCAATTGAGTAGTGTTCAAGTTAGAACTAAAAACATTCTTCTCAATGTCTCTTCGATATATTGCCCTCCGCGTTGCAAAATCGATAAGAGTGAATTTACGACATTGATAAAGTCGCTAAGCCCAAACTTAATTGTTGGTGGCGACTTTAATGCGAAGCACACCTTTTGGGCTTCAAGATGCATATCTCAAAAGGGTCGAATGCTTTATGAGGCAGGAATGGAAAATAATTGCGATTTTCATTCGACTGGAAAGCCAACTTACTGGCCAACTGATCCGTCAAAAATACCTGATTTAATCGATTTGTTTATGGTAAAAGGAATACCCTCCAACCGTATTGAAATTTCAGAAGGCCATGATCTGTTCTCTGATCATTCTGCAGTCATACTCACTATGAGCGAAAGCCTTGTCAAAATTGAAAAACCACCCAGGTTAACAAACGGTAAAACCAACTGGGAAGGATTTAAGAAAGATATCGAGGACAACGTTGAATTGAGGGTATCATTACAAACGCCTCTTGAGCTTGAAGACGCAGTAGATACCTTTGTTGATATAATACAAAAGGCAGCGTGGAATAACACACCTTATCAAAGGGTTACGCCGCGCTATAAAGATATAAAATATCCGCAGGAAATAAAAGACTTAATAAAAGATAAACGAAAAGCACGTAAGAAATGGCAGCGAACCCGTGCTCCTCAACACAAAGCTCATTTAAATCGCTTGTGTAATATGCTAAAAACAGCGATATCAGATTTCAAAAACCGTGAAGTTGAAAATTACCTTGAAAGCTTGTCAGCTGGGAAAGAATCCAACTACTCACTTTGGAAAGCTATAAAAACAACGAAAAAACCAAAGCTTCCAGTACCCCCGATTAAGAAAAGCCAAAACGAATGGGCTAAAAGTGACAAAGAGAAAGCGGCGGTATTCGCCGATTACCTGGAAGAAACATTTAAACCTTCCGAAGGGCAAGCACTCAATGAAAATATTAATATGAGTTTTAGCTCAAGTGAAAATTACAGAACCAGAAATGCTACGCTCGCTGAATTGAACAGAGAAATAAAGAAGCTAAAGTCTAATAAAGCTCCGGGGTATGACTTAATAACAGCGGAAATATTAAAAATGCTTCCTAATAAAGGATTAATTAACCTCCTTTATATAATAAATGCCGCTCTAAGGCTAGAATATGTTCCAAGCCAATGGAAAGTTGCGGAAGTCATAATGGTTTTGAAACCTGGCAAACCATCTCACGAAAAGAATTCTTACAGACCGATTTCGCTTCTTCCAATAATATCGAAAGTTTTTGAAAAAATACTACTCCTGCGCCTGCAGCCTATAATAGAAGAGAAACGATTAATACCTGAACATCAGTTCGGATTTAGAAGCAAGCATTCAACAATTGATCAAGTGCATAGAATAACTGACGTAATTGAGAGAGCTCTTGAAGAAAAGAAAATCTGTTCGACGGTCTTTTTGGATGTGTCGCAAGCGTTTGACAAGGTGTGGCACGAAGGCCTCAAATTCAAATTACGACAAGTTCTGCCTGAAGGACTTTATAAAATTCTTAACGAATATCTAGAAAACAGACTTTTTCGTGTAAGACACGGAAATGAATATTCTAATTTCAAAGAAATAGTGGCTGGGGTACCACAAGGTAGTGTTTTAGGTCCAGTTCTGTACCTTCTATTTACACGTGATATACCTCAAACAGAAGACACTTTCGTAGCAACGTTTGCTGATGATACTGCAATACTAGCAGTAGGCAAAACGATTAACGAAGCTACGATTAAATTACAAAATGCTCTTAATAATGTTAATGAGTGGACAAAAACATGGCGAATAGCGCTCAATGAACAAAAGTGAGTCCACGTGGACCTTACGTATAAAAAAATAAATAGATTGCCCGTCTTTCTTAATACCGGTCATGTACCATTTGCGAATGAAGCAAAATATCTGGGAATGACTCTAGACGCGAAATTAAAATGGAAGCCGCACGTAAAAAAGAAACGCGAAGAATTAAAAAGTAAATTATGAGATATGAACTGGCTACTCGGTAAATATTCCAAGCTTAGTATTGATAATAAGTTGATTTTATACAGACAGGTACTTAAACCTGTCTGGACTTACGGTATACAACTCTGGGGTTGTACCTGCGATACAAATTTAAATAAATTACAAACGTTTGAAAATAAATTGCTTAGGTCATTTGTAAATGCACCATGGTATATAAGAAACGAAGATCTTCACAGGGATCTCGGGATTCCTACGGTTCGAGACGAAATTAAAAAAATTTCATTTTGCGTAACGAGTGTGACAAGGAGATAGAATTTAGCTCTTTTATATTTATTCTTTGTCTCATGTTCGAAACTCAATTCGAACTTACTCATTTCACTTAAATAGCTGAATCACTTTTGCGAGTGAAGCGAGATGAGTCGGCGAGTAAGGCGAGTCATCTCATCTCACTTGCTCAAATAGCTGAATCTCGGCACTGGTTGTTCAGTGGCAGTGCATTTATATAGGATGGGGGATAGAGTTGGCGTTTAGCCACGGTAATGTGCAGAGTAGAAGTGTCCTGCTTCATCGTTGGTTGCTGAAGTTATTTCCAAAATTTCCTTGGTGCCTAGGTACCTTGGTTCCGGATGTCGTTATTGGTTTCATCCTTCTCATCAGTTGATTAGGGTGATTGGCGATGTTTCTAACCAGTTTATCTGCAGATAGCAAAAAGTACTTGTCCAGGGGAGCTACCTTGGCTTCAGAGTAGAGTTGCTCGTTCTTGAAATGTTTGCGCCGCTGACGATCGAAATGAAACCCAGTGCCAGTGCATATCCTTAGAATTTTCCTTTCGAATATTTGTAATTTTGTATTTGGAGATAGTGAACCAAACTGGAAAGCTGTAACTGATGACTGGTCTCAGAAGTTGCTTGTACATTAGAACTTTTGTCTGCTGGCTTAGCCCAATTATTTTTCATCAGCGGGTAGAGGCGATGGAAGGCAAAATTGGCTTTTTTAAGGACAGTCCATGAATGTGGGTTGAATCGCAGCAGCTCGTTGAAGTTCATGCCCAGGCACTTGGCGCTGTGCTTGGCACTTGGCTGGTAATCTGGTTCCGTCTGGGGGTTCTAGGGTGATGCTTCTGCTGTTACCAGCTGAGCGGCCTTGTCTGCCTCCTGGTCGTCTGAAGCAGACAAGCTCCGATTTGGATGAGTTGATCCAGATACCCCATTTGTAAAATTCGAAGAGTTTGCGGATATGGGCCTCGACTGCTCGGACAGCTGTTAATGAGTAATATGTGAGCGAGTCATCAGCGAAGAGAAGGTTCTCGCATTCACTTGAGGTTGGTTGGTCAGAGGTCATGATGTTGTATAGAAGTGGTCCAAGCTTCAATCCTTGGGCAACTCCAGCCCTGATGCTCTTCACTGTCAATTTGCAATTCTCCAGTTGCACGAAAAAGTTCCTGGAAGAAAGTAAAGAGAAAATAATTTGTATTAGTGCTGAAGGAAAGCCTAATAAGTTGAGTTTATGGATAAGGGCTTCAATCCATACACTGTCGAATGCTTTTTCGACATCCAGAAAGCATCCGACGGTAACTCGATGGTTGTTCAAAGCTGTGGTGATGTCATGATGGAACTTCAGGAGCGGATGCAGAGTGGAATGCTTTTCCCGAAAACCGAACTGCATGTCTAGCATGATGTTTTTCTCGCCGCAGAACTTCTTGAACTTCCTGAGTATCAGCCCTTCCAAGATCTTATTCAGGTTACTTACTTACTAACCTAATTAAGGTGGCGCTACAGTCCGGGTGGTCAGGGCCTCAACCAACAAGCTTCTTCCAGCCGGCTGGGTTTCTAGCTAGCTGTCTCCACACGGTTAAAAATTCTGGGGTATTTTTTAATACAGCCTTTGTATTACAGCCGTATTCAATACAGAAAATATTACTTTTTAATATTCCGTAATAAAGAAATTTTCTAATAATTTTGAATTACATTCTAATAGATTAGTATTAAAATTGTTATTTTTAATACCAAAAGGATTAAAAAGTAATCGAATGAAATAAAATATAATCTTTTGGCATTAAAATTTAATAACTTAAATATATGCGTACATTTTTAATACAAAAAGTATTGAAATTTAATACAAATTGTATTAAAAATATCGGGACTCATGAATTTTTAATACAAAATGTATTAAAATTTAATAAAAATTGTATTAAAATATTCGGGATTCGGGATTCGTGTATTTTTAATACAAAAAGTATTAAAATTTAATACAAATTGTATTAAAAAATATCGAGACTCGCGTATTTTTAATACAAAATGTATTAAATTTTAATACAAATTGTATTAAAATAGCAAGATGCGTATACTTTCAATACAACAGTATTAAAATCTAATACAATTTGTATTACAACAGGAAGCCATTACAAGCAAGCATCAGCCATATTTAAATATGAACATGAAGCATATGTTTTTAATACCAAAGTATTAAAATTCAATACAAATTGTATTAAAACAGCAATAAAACAATAAATAAACAATTTAAATATGCATTATTTTGAAGGCGCGTTGAAAAATTTCAAGGTAAAATATACAAATTAGTAGATAAAATTTCAATCGCATTAAGATTTTAGTTCTCACATATGTGAAAAAAATAAATATATTAATGCCACCATTAATTGAATTAGAAGATAAATACTCTTAGAAAAAATTACTATTATTTTTGTAATATATTTTGTATTAATTTTCATGAAAAGCATCTAAAAATTAAATTTCAAGAAATAAAATATTATATTATAATACCTTTGTATTATTAAAATATAATACAGATTTCGTATTCCTTTGTAATATCTGATATTATTAAGTTTTAATATATTTTGTATTAACTTCCAAATTTTAATATTTGTCAAGTATTAAATTTCAATATATTTTTGGTGTTTTCATATATGTAACCCAGAAAATATTAAAAAGTACCCCAAAATTTTTAACCGTGCAGTTTCGCACGCCAAGTTGGTTGAGGTCCTCTTCCACTTGCGTGCGCCACCTTATACGCTGTCCAACTCTACTGCGCTGTCCCACGGGGTTGGATTCAAAGACTTTCCGGGCTGGAGCATTGGTGTCCATTCGCCCTAGGTGACCCAGCCATCTCATAGGTTATTGAGAAGGGATATTGGCCTGTAGTTGGTAACTTCCTTGTTCCTTTGCACCTTTATTGGGAATCACCACGATTTTCGCAGTTTTCCATTTCTGGGGGAAATAACTGTTGTTGATGCAGTTGTTGAGGATGATGGCCAGGAAAACCATTACTGTTTGTGGAAGTTTCCTTAGGATGAAGTTGGATACCCCATCCGGCCCAGCTAACTTCTTTGATTTTGAGATGCTAATAATCTCATTTATCTCTTCTGGGGTTCTAAAGTTCAGGTTGTCGACTGGATCACTCGCAGGATTGTTGTCACTAAACGTTGCTCTATTCAAGTTGGGCATCATTGTCTGCTGGATGGATGCCTCAATTTCGTGAAGTTTCCTTCAATTTGGGAAGCGAAGGCTTCAACTTTATCCTCTATCGTTGTTGCTTCTCCACTGTTGGTGATGATCGTCTCAGGCATTGGTGATTTTTGACCAATCAGTCTGTTGATGTTCTAAAAGGCATCAGGTCCAGGTTTGATTGACTGCAGTCTCTTCTGGAATTGGTTGTTGTTGTGATATTGAATACACGGAAAGAATTGCAAAATCACCAATTGAAAAATTTGCAGTTGCAATTTACGAATCATGTTTAATTCGTAAATCAAGACATTTTAATCCCAAATTAATACAAAAACTGGTAATTTAACAGTCAAAACGTAGCAATTTACAAAATTTGTTTCTTCGTGATTTGCAATTAAAATCCAAGATTCAAGTTTGTACTTTTCAAAGCAAAATACAACTGTTTTGGCGTTATTTACTCTCCAAAAGCATAATTTCACAAGCAGCATTTAAAAATATTGATTTGCGATAAATATTTAGTAATTAACATTGCACAATCACTGAATTACGTTTTTTGTTGTCGTAATTTGCAACTCCATAAGAATAGTTGCAAATCACCAACAAAAAATTCCTAAATCACGACTTTCTTGTCGCAATTTACTTCTCGAAGAAATAAAGCACCACGACATGGCAGGTATCTAATCATCAATGTGTGACACAAACGATCTGTAATGCAAATTGGCCTGGTGGTTACATGCTCGCTCCAGTCGATCTCGATCTGTGGAAGTGTTCGCACGTTTTCGGCTTCCCAGTTTTTCTCAACTATTAAATTCGGAGTGACCAAGTAAAGTTTTAATTAAAGCAAGCTATTTCCAATAGCTAGTATAGCTCAGTGGGAGAGGTGGCTGACCGAGAATCCGAAGGTAGTGGGTTCGAGTCCCAGTCAGGGAAAAAACTTTTAGCCGCTTTTTTTCACAATCGCGAGGTGGAAAATATTATCGAGTGGGATAAGCGGCATCCGGAACCATTTGAAACGGCGGGGACATCGAAAGGTGTTCCAGCAGCAACAACAACAATGAAGAAAGCTATGGCACCACCAGCCTTAGCAACAGAAAATTCTTCATCACCAACAACATCTACGAAGGCGATGGCACCACCAGCCATACCGTCAGCTAGTGCCGTAGCAAAAACGGCAAAAACAGCAACGGCACCAACAGCCGACACACACCAGAAGAGGAGGAAGAGGATAAGCTGTGCGCCGAACCTCGTTAAGCGCCGCTCCACCACCACCTCAGCCCAGCTGCCAGCTGGGGTGAAGGAGACGGCGCGCACAGCCAAAACTTCAGCAGCAGCTAAAATTCAACAGCAATTGAATACCTCGCCATCCGACGATGACATCGAATATATGTCCAAGGGTGGCGAGGGACTGTACACAACAGGGGACAGTACAAACAACCTGCTTGTGGATTTAACTTCACCAGAGGCGTCCTCCGAAGAAGAAAATGAGGCGCAAGACGGACTGGATGAGAAAGCCATCAGTCAGAAGTTCAGAAGATCGACGCAATTAGGGGGGAGATGGAACGTCTTAATGCCATCGTAACCCCACTGATAGAGGCCTTAAAGGCAAAACAAGAAGCTCGACGTGAACGAGAGAAGCAGGAGCGCGAGCAAAGAAAGCGGCACAGGCGCCACAAAAGCTAGCAGCGCCACAACAAGAGCCAAATCTCCAAGCTCAACAGCAACAACTGCCACTGCAGAATAAAAACAAGCAGCAACAACAACAGCTGCCGACAGAGCAGCCACAGCAACAACCGAAGGAGCAACGCCTAAAAAAACAAGTGCAACAACAGCAGCAGCAGCAACAGCAACTACAGCAACTACAGGAGCAGAAACAACAGCAGCGGAACGAGCAGCAGCAGAGGAATCACCAGCAGCAGCCACAGCCGCCCCAAAACCAAAATAAAAAAGAAAAGGTGCCACCCATCAACACTAACAAGATGGAGTTACAGGATACAATTGAGTTATGTAAGTCGGCCATAGGCCAAAACTTTTTTATTAAACGCTTAAGTAGAGATAGGCATGCGATCCACTGCTCTACAGTGGCGCAGCACAATATAATTAAAGAATTATTAAAAAAATCCACGACTGAGTTCTTCAGTTTTACCCCCAAAGTTGATAAAAATCAAACGGTCCTCCTGAAGGGCATAGATTCCTGCACGGAACCGGAGGTGCTCTATAAGGAGCTCTGTGAAAAAGTGAGCGGCGATCTCGAGTTTATCGGGGTCAAGCCGTTCACTACAGTCAGAGCCAGACGGGAGAAGCGGTCTTTGCCGTTCTTCCTGGTTCAACTTTCGCCCAGCAGCAAACTGGATAGTTTGAGGAGTATCTCCGTCCTCAACTACCAGGTTGTAACATGGGATAAATTAAAGAGACGCGGCGACATGCCAAAGGTTCGGCCACGCTGCAGCAAACTGCGAAATGCAGTCACGCTGCGTGAAGTGTGGTGAGAACCACATTAAGGGGGAGTGTAAACTCGGTGAGGAAAGGGTCGATGCTATTACCCAGCTTAAATGTGCACTTTGTGGAAAGGAGGAGCACCCTGCTAATTATCGGGGTTGCTCAGCTTTTCAGCAAATCCGTACTAACAAAGCGGCTAGGCAAACAGCGGTAGAGATACGCCCATCAACGCGTGCTCCTACAGCAACGCCCGTCAATCCCCAAATTTCCTACGCCCAAATGGCGGCAGGAAGGGGAAAAACGGTACAGCCTGCAGCTAAGGTAGCCCAACCGGCCCTCGTGCCTAAGGCTCCGGACGCTCAGGCCGAAATAAGAAGCATGTTGCTGGCAATTCAAAGCCAGTTGACAGGACTTCAAAAACAGATAAGTGAGCAGGCGGCTAGGGTAGATCATCTCTACTCTGTTTTGCCTAGCCCATCGCATTTTAGAGGTTAAAGGCGCGCTGTCGGAGAGGCCTCTTAGGATCCTTGCTGTGAATGTAAATTCACTGATTAGGAGCGAACGTAGAGCTAATCTTTTTCAACTGCTGAAAGACCAGAGTCCAGATGTGTTTATGGCCAGCGAAACTAAGCTGAACCAGAAACATAAGTTGACTAACAACAATTACAATATCGTTAGAAGAGATCGACCCAACTCCACTCAAGGGGGGGGCGTCGCAATCTTCATACGAAAAGGCATTAATCATAAAGTTATATATAATAGTGATCTGCGCAGATTTCGGCTGTTAGAGGCGTGCATCGTGTGCATTCCTCTCCAACAGGGGAAGCGAATGTATGTGATCGCGGCTTATGCACCGGAATCACCTCAGCCAACTGATTTTATGACAGAGCTTGAAAAACTTTTCGAATGTCTACGCTTGAGCTTGGAAGAAAATTACTTTCTCATGGCCGGTGATTTGAATGCCAAACACCTAGATTGGGGAAATCAAATACAGAATCCAAGAGGTATTCATCTTTTTAATTGGATGAGTCAATATACAACTGAATATGGTGTCGACCTGCTGGCTACGGATCGGCCATCGTTTCCAAGAAGCGGTGCCTATCTGGATCTATTGCTAATAGACTCAAGACTGACAATTACTGACACTGTGGGTCAAAGACCAAGAAACTGTTTACGAACGATCGAGTACGACAGTGACCGCTGCGGACTCGCCGCCGTAATACAGCTTCCGAACCACTGATCTCTATAATACACTGGATAGTGTATCGATACAAAAATATTGCTTCCATTTGAAGAATTGTTATATTATGAAGCTGACCACTTTTTTGTATACCAGTATAACTGTATAACATGCAATACAAAGATAATCCATTAAACAGACATCAAATCTCCGTTCGTTTCACCCCCCGAGATCTGTTTGCTAACATTTGTTGTGTTCATAATTTAAATTCATTCCTAATTAGTAAATGGAACGGAGTAACAAACGTAGAGAGTGTGACAAGGAGGTAAAATCATTTAAAAAAAAAACGCAGAATATGCAATCGCATCCTCCTCATCATAGTTATTCAATGATTTATCTCATTCCACTATGTAATTATACTAAAAAAAAATATACCAAATGCACACAGTGAATAACTTAAAGATAATAAATAATAAAACAAACTTCCACAAAAGCTTATATTTTCATATCATGGTCTGTTTCCCTTTCTTCAGATACACATCTAGAAATAGGGATGAGCGATTTTAATCGATATTAGAAAATCGATAATAAAGATTTCGATGTTTTGCAACATCGATATTAACATCCAAAACATCGGCTTAAAAAACAAACAAAAAGTTAGTACGAAAATGATTGATTCTGCTAGTAAAATCTAGATGGAGTGACTTTCATAGTTTTCAAGTAATCTGTAACATTTGGAATTTTTTGAAAAAGGAAATTATCAAAGGATCTTTCAAACCAAATTGAAAAATTCAGAACCACAACGAAACTTCCGATGTGCAAAAAGGCACAGATATATAAGTTTACACATGAAGTGCCTATCAATTTTGTATCCATAAAATTTGTTTTGTGTTTATTTGTGCAAAAGAAATATTTGTACATCGATCTTCAAGCATTAATATCATCGATGCTCAGCAAGACGCATTTTAAACCATACAAGTATTTGTACACACTTTTGTAAGTAAAAATATTTTGCAATATATATCGTTAGATAACAATGTACACATGAAATACTTGCAATATTGCTTCTATAAAATCTGTGGACGATATATTTTGCAAAATACAAATTTTAGCATCGATTTCCACGCATTGAAATAATAGATGTTCAGAAAGACCCAATTTACACCAATGCAAATTTTTGCACACAGCTTCGTGTCTTGCAATATCGATATATTCCAAAAAGCCACAGAAAACAGTTTACACAAAATTCCTTGAAATATTACTGCAAAATGCATATTTAATATCGATTTTCACGAATTTAAATTATCGATGGTCAGCAACACGTAGTTTACACCATGCAAGTTCTTGCGCACACGTTCGTGTGAAACAAGATTTGGAAATATCGGATTTCAAAAAGGGCACACAAAACAGCTTAACAACATGAATTGCCTTGCAATATTGATTTTATTAAATTTGTTGATATTCATTAGTGCAAATATATATTTTAACATCGATTTTCACATTTCATCCATTAAAATCATTGATGCCTAGAAAGATACCGCTTACACGCGGTTTTAGCACACAAGCTTCTGGGCATAATTATTTTGCAATATCGAGTTTAAAGTTAAAATACCTTGCTTATGACTTCATATTTTTCATTTGTATAAAAACTTAAATCGATTTTAAAAAACTTAAGAAAAAATAGCCGGCACCAGAAATTTTGAAAGCAAAAATAAATTAGAGCATAGCATGATGCATTTTTTGCTATGGGCAAACAAAAAACTTAAACAAAAACACCTGAAAAAAACATCGATGTTAAGTAGCAACGATGTTTTCGGTTCGATATTAACTGACATCGATGTTTGGTCTTCGATGTTGAAATCGATGTTGTTTCAATATCGCACATCCCTATCTGGAAAATACTTTTTTTTTGTGTAATTCAGACGTCAAATTATGAAGCCGACCACCTAATTGTCATCTTCAAATGGAAGCAAAAAAACTGTTATACATTATAAGGAATACACTATCCAGTGTATTATAGAGATCAGTGTTCCGAACGAGCTCGTGGAGTTGGATGAGTATGTGCCTGTGCATACTTACAATTACAGTAAGGTGCGCTGGCCACGCTTTACCAACGCCTTATCGAGCGAAATCAGTTCGAACAATATATCCCCACCAAATGACAGGAATCTGACAAATAACGAAATAGACCAATATCTAGAACAAATGGACGAAACAATCAAACGAACAATGGACAGAACAATCCCAAAGTACAAACAACGGGACGCAACGGACATGTACCGAAATGCGACCATTGACGCATTACACAGACAAAAAAGTGGACTGCTGACAAGACTCAAACTTTTGTACCGACGGTTTACTGACCCACACAATCTGGAGATTAGGACACTGAAGTCGTCGATCAAGAACATCAACCAACTAATAAAGGAAAATTATCGGATGACGATTAATTTGTATTGGGATAACAAAATTCGGGCTGTTAATTCTAGCGACCCGAGTATGTTTCCCCAAATTAACAAGATATTTAGAAGGAATGATCAGAACGACCTTCCGTGTCTTAAGCTCCAGAGAACGACAGATAACAGAGACGTACTTTTGACAGCAGGAATTGATCCAGAGGACGCCGTCTTGGACGATGACCTCTTTATTGTCGAGGATCCGCAGGAGAAAGTGGAGGCTGTGGGGGCTGCTTTCCAGCAAGTGTACAAGGTGAATGCTTGCATTCGCCCGAACCATGACCTGGAAAACAGAGCCTTGCTCCACCACTTCTACCTTCGGAATGACATTACGCAATGGCGATCAGAGAACCTCGGTTTCACCGGGTTTAATGAAGATCATTTGGCAAACGCCATAATCGCCGAGCGAAATGGGCCAAGTTCCCTGTTAATTACGAAGGTGGAGCTTCAGCTTATCTTCGATTCATTAAAGAAGAAGAAGTCAGCAGGAGTCGATGGTATATCCAACGTTGTACTTCGACATTTACCCCAAGAAGCAGTAGACATTTATACCACACTGTTTAACAACGCTCTGAATAATGCATATTATCCAGTGCGGTGGAAGACAGCTGTGGTGCATCCTCTCCCGAAAAAGGGAAAGGACAACTCCAATCCGGCGAATCTCCGGTCGATAAGTCTTCTTCCGAGTATCAGCAAGGTATTCGAAAAAGTTATCAATAGAGCTCTGTCTAAGTGGGCAGAGGACAATAATATCATACCGGATAATCAGTTCGGCTTTAAGGCGGGACATGACACCATTCATGCCGCGTCTAAACTCGTTTCTGATGTCCAATGGAACAAATCAAAAAAGCAGTGTACGGGTGCCTGTCTGGTTGATTTGGAGAAGGCCTTCGACACCGTATGGCTAGAGGGTCTTTATCTAAAGCTGACCAGACTTGGCATTAGTAAACCACTATTATATATGCTTTATGATATGCTCAATGGTAGAAAGTTTGTTGTCAAGAGTGGCAATGTGACTTCTGCCACAACCTTTAATATTAAAAATGGTCTTCAGCAGGGAGCGGTCAACTCGCCGATTCTATTCAGCATTTACACCAGCGATCTGATAAGTAGTCTAACTCAGGCAATTGCGTATGCCGACGATCTAATTGCGTACAGAACAGCTCCAAAAGTCGAGGTCATCAGAATTCTTTTGCAGCGTGACTTCGAGAAGATTCAGCGATATTGCGATGACTGGAAGTTGAAAATCAACTTCCAGAAATCAGAAACTATCTTGTTTAGGACTCCGTTGCATGGAGCCAAAGGGATACGAGAAAGAACTGGCGTAAGCTGGTGATCGTAGGGCCATATGGACAGCCACTGGCGAGTAAAAGTGTAGTAAAGTACCTTGGCATCTGGATGGATCAGTATTTGTATTTCGACAGACATATAAATGCTGCTCTGTCCAGGGCTAGGGGAGCTTTTGCCCTGACAAAACGGTTGTTTTATAGCAGCCGGCTTGACAGCAGGGTGAAGGTGATTTGCTACATGGCCCTCATACGGCCGATGATTGCCTATGGGTGCCCGGTTTGGTTCAACGTTGCCCCATCTCAAATGGAAAAGATTCGGGTGTTTGAGAGGCAGTGTCTTAGACGCTGCCTTGGATTACACAGAACACCAGAGTCGGAGTACAAACATTATTATTCTAACCTGGTTCTATACAACGGCGCCAACATAAACAGGATAGATAATTTCTTGCTGAAGCTTATTCGAGGTCACATTGCAAGAGCAATGTCTTCGACCAACAGCTTAATTTTTGGGGCTTATTACCCTAAAAACGACTATTACGAGAGTGTGCGTCTAAGCGGCTTTATTCCGCCCGATGCATTCCTCTATTTAGACAGTCGAGGGCTGATCCAGGATAGAGCGGCGGTTCCGCTAATCTACCACGTCGGCCGTAGAATTGTAGATCGGCGGCTCCTTTACAGTCGAGACGTCCTCGCACAACACGGAGCGGAGCACCTTCGGTTCAGTAGGACTGTGTCCGACCGGTACCGAAAAGACAGGGTAAAGCAGGAGAACCAGTTCTGGTGGTTGAAACCTGAACACGAAGATTCTTCGGATATTTAAAAGTTGACTGCATTTTTCTATGCCATGGCCGACTTACATAGGTGTAGGTAGTTAGTTTTAAGTAGGGACAGTCAGGGTGGCACAAAAAAAAAAAAAAAAAAAAAAAAAATATATAAAACCAATAAAAACACAAAAAAAAAAAAACCTGAAAATGCTTGCTGTGGCTGTTCTAGTTTGTAAGTAGTTTGTAAGTAGCTTTAAGTAGTTTTATAGTAGTTTTAATTAGTTTTAATTAGTTTTAATTAGTTTTAATTTGTTTTAATTAGTTTAATTCAGTTTTATTTAGTTTGTAAGTTTTATATATAACACAAAATTAAAGTCATAGATACCGAGTTTTTTTTAAATTCTTCTCGGTGAAAAATAAAACCGAAATGAATTCTAGTTTTAAGATAGTTCGTAGGCCGAAAGGCATTAGCATTAAGTTATTAGTTTAACTTAGAGCGCCCGAATGGGGCCAGTAAGTTAGTTGTAAGATATTGATAAGTAGGCTAGTTTTTATGAATTTTTGTCTAGCTTTAAGATAATTTTAAGATGAATGGAAAATAAAAATGAATTTATAAAAAAAAAAAAAAAAAAACATGCTTGCTCCGCAACTGGAGGGTTGCGAGTTCAAATCCAAGTAGAGTCAAGCATAAAGTATTTATTTCAAATAAAATAAATTAAATGTGTATACCTGCAAAATGAAGGGTAGAGCAGGATTGATCTTTCCAAGTTGCAATATCACGAAATAAAAGTGGTGATCAGAAATCTTTTTTGCAAATTTACAAATTATGCAATTGAGGAATATTTGGATCAAATTGCGATTTGTTGTTCGCAATTTTGTTTTCTCTTGATAAAATAATTGATACTTAAAGAGGGTTGATTTACGATTTTTGAGTATCAATATCTTCATTTTGCTCAGTTTTGCAAATTGCAAACAAATAGTCATAATTTACGAAATCCGGAGCCAAGGTATAAATCGGGATTCATTTTTCGTAATTTGCAGCTCATTTTTCGTGATATGATCCAAGAATTCTTTCCGTGTAGAATTCCGGAACATAATGTTGACGCACTGAAGCTCACTCCACACTGTCTGGTAGTTACTGTTGGTTGTGCTTAGCTTTCGTTGGTGGATCCCTTGCAGACGTTTTCTGAGTCGTTGCCTTTGTGCATATAGGTATCCTTGGACGTCTTGGGCTGCATTTGGTTATCCAGTGCGTTTACTACAGCTAATTCCAGACAGTCGATGGCTTTGTCAATTTCAATATTCTGCAGGTTCCTGTTTTGCGGTGGAAATCTTATGGTGTCTTCAACATCTCTTTTTAGCCTATCTGTATCCAGTCTTCTGTAGTTGATGAAATGCTCCACTGGTTCTGTCGCTAGGAAGATGGCTTTTTGGAGTTTGATGCTTAGTTGGACAGCTTCATAGTCCGAGTCACTGGATACTATTGTACAGGTGAATTTGCTGATTTCTGGGAGAATATAAATAAAATTAGATGATGATAGAAAGAAGTCTAATGTTGATAATGTCCTGGGGAAGGTTGGTTGGGGTCGGGAAATAACCACCAATGAATGCTAATCGCTGTTGGTATCCATCCAGTCAGCAATAGCTTTGTCTTCGTTGGTGATAGTTGTATCTAGCCAAAGGTGATGCCTTGCGTTGAAATCACCACCGACGAGTCCACATGTGGTTCTCCTTAAGATGCTGTTGAGAACGTGAAGATCCTTGTGGATGTTTCTCATGCTGGATTTGCATTTGAAGTTGACACTATGATGATAGTGAGAGTTTCTCTTCCCAGTTGTATGGTGACGGCGCGGCGGTGGTGGCTTCGCTGGTAAGGAGACCTGTGATGATTGTTTCGCTGGTATTGGGGCAGATGTTTTTCCTTACATAGATTGCCGTCTCTATTAAGCCTTTGCCCTTATCCTTACGGAAGGTTTTGAAGCCAATGACGTCGATTTTGTTGCATTTAGTAACGTTGGTCACGCTGATTAGGGCGATATCCGGGTTGTTCCTCTTCATAAACAAGTTAAATGACTTTCTCTTCTCCAGGCTGTATAATGAATTCACATTTAATTGCATAGCTGGAAGATGAAAGTGGCCAATGCCACGGACTTTTCTGCCTCGCTCAGTTGACCATAGTTTGGTTGTATGGCATTACGGGCTTTCTCATAACGGACAAGAGATAAGATCCAAAGATGCGCTGGACTTCATTGTAGAGGTTAATTGGTGTGGAGTCTGTTGTTGGTTTTAATGGCTTGGCTGAGGCTGTCCTTGCTGGAATGTTCTTGACTGGGGTCTTTGTTTGCTGATGCTATTGTTGCTGCTGACTCAGATTCTTAGATGTTACTGGCTTGGGTGCTGGGCCACCTTTGACCATTGCTGCAAAGCTGACTGCAGGGCGGGTTGCCAAGCATGCTGACTTTGAAACAAATTCTTTATGAGCTTGTTTCTCAGCCAACACCTTGTTCCTTTCAGTAAGCCGTGCCTTTAGCGTTGCACAGCCTTTAAAGCTGGCTGGATGACCTTTTGCAGTTGGCGCACCACACGTCAATTCCTGTATTTTCTATCCGCTTACACTGTCCTGGCTCGTGTTCCTCTTTGCACTTGACGCACACGTACTGGCGTCCGCAATTGGTGGCAACGTGTCCAAAACGTTGGCAGTTTCGGCACTGCACAGTGTCTTTGGACTTCAAACGCTCCCAGTGAACCCTCTGGTTCATTATTAGCGTCTTGGTGTACACTTCGTTGATGTCACAGGTACTAGATAGTTCGACAACAAAGTTGTTGTACGTTTTTCCTTGAGCCTTCTTTGCCTTGAATTGTGACACTTTGACGACTGGCAGCCCTTCGATTCTTAGTTCGTCTTCAACTTCAATGATGCAGCCATGGTAGTGAATTTCTTTCAACAGTAGGAGGTTCTTCCTGTCTTCTCTTGGGGTAAAGGAATTAAACTAGTTCTTCCTGGTTTTCAGGAAGTTCTTGATGGTATCAAAGGATTCTCTGTTTCCAGCATTGATGATCGTCGACTTTGTGTTGCGGTTTTTAAATGTAACGCTCAGTTTTTTGTCCTTGCAGTGTCTTCTTATTTCAGCTACGTAGCCGGAGTAGCAGAAATTTGGTGGCATTCCTGGGCCCTTGGTTGGGTTTTCAGTGGTATCTTTGGATGTGGTATTCATCCGATGGCTTTGAGTGGGTTTGGCAGTTGTTGATGTTGAAGCTGATGTTTTGGTGGCTGCTGGAACAGATGGGATAACTGGTGTAGTTGATTTTACGGCTGTGGTTGTTGATGCAGAGTTCTTTGGGGCACTTGATATGGTTGATTCAGTTGAAATCGATGAAATAATTGCAGTTTCTTCTTCAAATTGCGGTCGTTTGGTGGGGATATCCTTTGATTTGCTTGTTTTACGGGGCCTCTTCTGTCTGGGTAGCAGTGAATGGCTTCCGTCTTCTTCAGAGCTGGTTATTTCATTGCTTTCTTCTTCGCTGGCTAATTTCTCCATACCGATGGTGGCTAAAGAACCTTCGTGGCTGTCCATAGCTTCAATTTCCATACTGGTATCTTTGCTGACCTCACTAGGTCTGACAATATTCATAAATGTCATACTTAGTCTTAGTCCATATTCGGGACCGAGGTCGTTTACTATCCTTTTCAGCAATGCTTCAACGGCTGCGAATGCTGAATCCGGATTAAGTGGTTCACCCATTATTGGATTAACCTTTTTACTTAAAATTATTTTATTACATTGATTTAACACGCACAACACTTTTTTTAATAAAACTTTTGTTTTGCACATTTATCAGGGTGATTACGTGTTAGGGTAATCCCTTTTCTATTATTGGGTCTTGTGAATAAAAAAAAGCCGAAACTAAAACTTGGATTTTTAAGTCAAAGCTAGGTCTTTTGTGATTAAAAACAAGCTTTTGCTAGAAACTAAAAGATGTCTTCTAGTAATAGCTAGTTTAAAATAGCTAAAGCTAGATTCTTCTAGTTTTAGCTTGTTTTTCCAGCTTAAGCTCCAAATGGTGTGATTAATAATAGCTTAAGCTAGAATATTATAGCTAAAGCTACAAAAATATCAAGATTCCTGGACCCCTGACTAAAAAGCTTTGACTAGTTCTTTTTACATGAAAATAATGGGTCTTGTGAATAAACAAATAGCTTAAGCTAAAACTTGGATCTTTAAAAATGTGTTGCTTTTCTGTTCCAAAAAAATAGTTTTAGGTTAAGCTTCTAACCCAAAACATGTGAATAAACAAACGAAAGCTAAAAATATTAAGCTTAAGCTAGAATTTTCTAGCTAAAGCTATTTAGCGTAATCTTTTTTTTATTCACATGAAACAAAGCTTAAGCTAGAACTGTCTAGCTTAAGCTGCTAGTAATAGCTATGACGAGCTAGCTTTAACTTGCTCCAAAAATAGCTTAAGCTTTTTTTATTCACAAGGCCCATTGTCTGGCAATAAACACAGGTAGCCCGCAGGTTTACCTGTATCTGATCCTTTTTGTTTGGGGTGGATAATTTTTTAAAATTTTCTGCACTGTATGACTGCACAATGCAAACTAGTGACGTTGACTTGGCGTTTTCAAAAACCACCAAAAACAACTATCCTTAGTACGCCTAGTACGCTGCTGATGCGAAACGAAATTTTTAGTTGGTCTCCAAAAAGACAACGAAATGCTTACGAAACCACAGCGAAAAAATATTCATTGACAGTTACACCAATTCAAAACAAATGCAACTGAAAAAAAAACACAGACAGCCACGCTGTAATCAAAGAAAACACAAAAATACAACAATTTTCAATTTCGTTCATGGAACAGCGTACTGCAGAACATAAAGTAAAACTAAATTTTTCGTTTATTATTTCGTTATGTCATTTTTGTATGGGATTTTTCGTTTCGCATCAGCAGCGTACTAGGCTTTAGATGTAAAAGTTCCATCCAACTTCTCTTCGGCATCAGTGACTGCTGTTGTCGTTTCCTGGTTTTGCTACAATCTTCTTTGTCGGATTCGTACTCTTCGCCATAGTTTAATATTATGGAACACGGAAGTTATTAAAACGCATCCACGAAAGTGACAAAAATCCTCACGAATACTTACATACATCAGAAACGTATCTTATGGCTAAAACAGATATGCAGCACGCTTGCAGCACTGATGCGTACAGCGCCGAATTTGAAACATATGTGCATACTCTTAAGGTGCGTATCCATTTCAGAGTAAGAAGTCGGTGAGCAGCTTTGAAGAAGTTCTCGAGAGTAACCCCTTGAACAGAATGAATGTAGCTGCAGCTGGTAGCAAGAGTTCAATTTTGTTTAACTTCTGCTACACCATACATTTATTGCAACATTAACAGCTTCTCATTGTGGCACTGCATACTATTTTTGTATCTTTCCACTTTGACAGTGCTACACGCCGCAACTACAGCTACACCATTCTGTTCGGTCAGTAAGACTCGAAAGTTGACACAGACACAGTCATGCAGCCAATAAGCTCACCAGAGGGCAAGACAGATATCCGAGGGTCGCTCTCGAGAATTTTCTAGTGAAAGAACTCCCTCAATGGACACGCACACTTAAAAGTTTATCATAAAAAGAACTCAATCACCATTTTAGTATGAAATTATTTGGTATTTCTCAATAATTTTTATACACAAGTTGTAGTTCAGATACTGTAGATCCGAGCGTTTGAAGCAAAGTTATAAATGTTTGAAGCTAATTAAATCGACGTATTTTAAAGATTTAATTTTTTTTGAAATCATAATGAACTTTAAGGTTGAAAATTTAGAAAAGTCCCTCTCCCGCAACATTTAACTATAAAAACTACTATCAAATTTGTAAAGGAGGGATGGGGTGGAGAAATAACTTTTTAAAACATTATTTTTAAAATTGTAAAATTTTTCATTCACATCATTTTGAAAAGTGAAAATAAAATCGATTTGGGATTCAATCTGCTCCCTAGTATGAAATAATTTTACTATCCTCATAAAATGTTATTCAGTAATGTAGCCTGACATTGATCTATTAATTAAAGACCTAAACTTTGAAGATCACACATCTAAAACCGAAGTTATAAGCTTTCCACTCAGTCGATTGGAAGGCTATTTGTGGATAGCGGAATTTTTCTTCACTAAACTTGGTCAGCCAACGGTCAACGCACAACCACTCGTTGCTGCAACGCTGCGCTACCAAGAAAACATTTTATAAACGTATAACAAAATAACCTTTTTTTGATTACATTTTATTAAATTCTTATTTATTCTTCGTTCGTTGAGATTTGGAAGAGTAGATGTGTGTAGTGAAAGCGAACGATTAGAGACAAAATTAAGAGATCCAAATCTTTCCGTTAGTGCGAAAAGAAAAATCGCAAGGGTCCAGATGAAGTTTTACTTTTCAGTTTCACTTTATATTGAATAAAATACCTTCAGAGACAACAGAAACAGAGCTGCATAAATTCTCAGATGGGTGCCCAGGAAAAAACCGTAATAACACGAAGGTTAGATTTTTTAATAACTCTTAAAGCCACAAATCGTTTAAAAAAATTAATCATTACTTCCCTGTTCGAGGTCATTCATTTTTGCTTTGTGATAGGGACTTCGGAACAGTCAAAAGAGCTGCAAAAAATACGATAGTGTATACCTTCCCGAAGAACTAATGAGGAATTTAATATTTTTGGCGAATTTCATGAGTATAAAAGTTTTTTCGTGGGTGTTATGGTAAACATTCTACACTTGTCCCTTCCCCTTTAAAAAACACCCTTTCACCATGGATATTTTTAGGGACTCTATTGATTCTTAGTTCGTATGATACATCGAACATTTATTCCAAGTTTCATTAACATACCTTTATTTTCAAAGGGTTTTCGGATATATTTTACCGTGAAACTAGTAGAACTGCTTGATATGTGCCTTACATCCGGAAATTTTATCTGCAAATTGACGGAGTAGCAATGGGCTAACCGGTAGCTCCGGTAATTGCAGATATCTGGATACAACATTTTGAAGAACTGGCAATACAGACTTCTCCAGTTAAGCCGATTATCTGAAAGAGATATGTTGACGACACATTCTGTATCATAAACATAAATGAAGTAGATACTTTTCTCAAACATTTAAACTCGGTTCATCCAAAAATCAAATTTACAATGGAAACTGAAAAAGATAATTCGTTAGCATTCTTGTATGTAAAACTGTTGAAAAAACAAAATGGAACCATAGGACACACTGTGTATCGAAACATTACCCATACAGACAGATATTAACATGCCACATCTCATCACCATCCATCGAATTTCACTTCCGTAGTATCTATCTGCTCTGGTTAACAGAGCAAATGCAATCTGTGATAGTGATCACCTTAAAGAGGAGTTAAAACATGTCGACGAAGCTCTTTTGAATAATGGTTATAGCTCAAAACAACGTTCTTGGAAGCCAAAACACGGAGTTAAAGAAAAGTCAAGTGAACATAATGAAAAACGAGCTTTTCTTCCGTACAGAAAAGGGGTTTCTGAAGGAATTGGAAGAATTTTATCCAAACATGGCATTAAATCCATTTTTAAACCACCACCGAAAATCCACCAAATACTAAGAACCCCAAAAGATAAAATTCCCTTGTTAAATCCAGGGGTATATTCTGTACCTTAAGATAAGATCACAAAAAAAACATAAATGTTAAAAAAGGAGCCAAGTTCTTATGTACATAAGAAACCTGTGCGTAAAAAGTCAGCCAAAAAAAGTAATGAGATCTAAAATATATGCCAAGTTTTAAGTTCATGAAGTTCAATATCAAATATCTTAAGTAGAGTAATATCGAAACAATTCCAAATCATGACAGAAATTTGGTAATTAATGATTACTGATTAAAATTTGGTGGGTTCACTGGTCAAGTTTTCATACATTTTAAGTTTGTGATTAAGTAAGTATTTAAGAGAAAACTTGCCAAGTAAATCCACCAAATTTTAATCAGTAATTATAAATTACCAAATTTCTGTCATGATTTGGAATTGTTTCGATACTACTCTACTTAAGATAAGGTGGATGGCACCCCCCCTGAATGGACAGTTCCAAATTTTCGATTTTTTCCTTTCTAAGTACTTCAAGTCCTACCGACCTACCAATTTTCATCGTTCTACAACAATCGGAAGTGCTCCATATAATTTATAAGAATTTTAAAGAATGTGGGTGGATGCCACGCCCCCTGAATGCAAAATTCCAATTTTTCAATTTTTTTTCTTTCTAAGTACCTTAAGCCCTACCGACCTACCAATTTTCATCGTTCTACAACAATCGGAAGTGCTCCATATAATTTATAAGAATTTCTAAGAATGTGGGTGCATGCCACGCCCTCTGTACGGAAAATTCCAATTTTTCAATTTTTTTCTTTCTAAGTACCTCAAACCCTACCAACTTGCCAATTTTCGTTGTTCTAGAACAATCGGAAAAGCTCCATATAATTTATAGAGTATTTAAGAAAGTGGGTGGATGCCACGCCCCCTGAATAGAAACTTGGATTTTTAAGTCAAAGCTAGGTCTTTTGTGATTAAAAACAAGCTTTTGCTAGAAACTAAAAGATGTCTTCTAGTAATAGCTAGTTTAAAATAGCTAAAGCTAGATTCTTCTAGTTTTAGCTTGTTTTTCCAGCTTAAGCTCCAAATGGTGTGATTAATAATAGCTTAAGCTAGAATATTATAGCTAAAGCTACAAAAATATCAAGATTCCTGGACCCCTGACTAAAAAGCTTTGACTAGTTCTTTTTACATGAAAATAATGGGTCTTGTGAATAAACAAATAGCTTAAGCTAAAACTTGGATCTTTAAAAATGTGTTGCTTTTCTGTTCCAAAAAAATAGTTTTAGGTTAAGCTTCTAACCCAAAACATGTGAATAAACAAACGAAAGCTAAAAATATTAAGCTTAAGCTAGAATTTTCTAGCTAAAGCTATTTAGCGTAATCTTTTTTTTATTCACATGAAACAAAGCTTAAGCTAGAACTGTCTAGCTTAAGCTGCTAGTAATAGCTATGACGAGCTAGCTTTAACTTGCTCCAAAAATAGCTTAAGCTTTTTTTATTCACAAGGCCCATTGTCTGGCAATAAACACAGGTAGCCCGCAGGTTTACCTGTATCTGATCCTTTTTGTTTGGGGTGGATAATTTTTTAAAATTTTCTGCACTGTATGACTGCACAATGCAAACTAGTGACGTTGACTTGGCGTTTTCAAAAACCACCAAAAACAACTATCCTTAGTACGCCTAGTACGCTGCTGATGCGAAACGAAATTTTTAGTTGGTCTCCAAAAAGACAACGAAATGCTTACGAAACCACAGCGAAAAAATATTCATTGACAGTTACACCAATTCAAAACAAATGCAACTGAAAAAAAAAACACAGACAGCCACGCTGTAATCAAAGAAAACACAAAAATACAACAATTTTCAATTTCGTTCATGGAACAGCGTACTGCAGAACATAAAGTAAAACTAAATTTTTCGTTTATTATTTCGTTATGTCATTTTTGTATGGGATTTTTCGTTTCGCATCAGCAGCGTACTAGGCTTTAGATGTAAAAGTTCCATCCAACTTCTCTTCGGCATCAGTGACTGCTGTTGTCGTTTCCTGGTTTTGCTACAATCTTCTTTGTCGGATTCGTACTCTTCGCCATAGTTTAATATTATGGAACACGGAAGTTATTAAAACGCATCCACGAAAGTGACAAAAATCCTCACGAATACTTACATACATCAGAAACGTATCTTATGGCTAAAACAGATATGCAGCACGCTTGCAGCACTGATGCGTACAGCGCCGAATTTGAAACATATGTGCATACTCTTAAGGTGCGTATCCATTTCAGAGTAAGAAGTCGGTGAGCAGCTTTGAAGAAGTTCTCGAGAGTAACCCCTTGAACAGAATGAATGTAGCTGCAGCTGGTAGCAAGAGTTCAATTTTGTTTAACTTCTGCTACACCATACATTTATTGCAACATTAACAGCTTCTCATTGTGGCACTGCATACTATTTTTGTATCTTTCCACTTTGACAGTGCTACACGCCGCAACTACAGCTACACCATTCTGTTCGGTCAGTAAGACTCGAAAGTTGACACAGACACAGTCATGCAGCCAATAAGCTCACCAGAGGGCAAGACAGATATCCGAGGGTCGCTCTCGAGAATTTTCTAGTGAAAGAACTCCCTCAATGGACACGCACACTTAAAAGTTTATCATAAAAAGAACTCAATCACCATTTTAGTATGAAATTATTTGGTATTTCTCAATAATTTTTATACACAAGTTGTAGTTCAGATACTGTAGATCCGAGCGTTTGAAGCAAAGTTATAAATGTTTGAAGCTAATTAAATCGACGTATTTTAAAGATTTAATTTTTTTTGAAATCATAATGAACTTTAAGGTTGAAAATTTAGAAAAGTCCCTCTCCCGCTACATTTAACTATAAAAACTACTATCAAATTTGTAAAGGAGGGATGGGGTGGAGAAATAACTTTTTAAAACATTATTTTTAAAATTGTAAAATTTTTCATTCACATCATTTTGAAAAGTGAAAATAAAATCGATTTGGGATTCAATCTGCTCCCTAGTATGAAATAATTTTACTATCCTCATAAAATGTTATTCAGTAATGTAGCCTGACATTGATCTATTAATTAAAGACCTAAACTTTGAAGATCACACATCTAAAACCGAAGTTATAAGCTTTCCACTCAGTCGATTGGAAGGCTATTTGTGGATAGCGGAATTTTTCTTCACTAAACTTGGTCAGCCAACGGTCAACGCACAACCACTCGTTGCTGCAACGCTGCGCTACCAAGAAAACATTTTATAAACGTATAACAAAATAACCTTTTTTTGATTACATTTTATTAAATTCTTATTTATTCTTCGTTCGTTGAGATTTGGAAGAGTAGATGTGTGTAGTGAAAGCGAACGATTAGAGACAAAATTAAGAGATCCAAATCTTTCCGTTAGTGCGAAAAGAAAAATCGCAAGGGTCCAGATGAAGTTTTACTTTTCAGTTTCACTTTATATTGAATAAAATACCTTCAGAGACAACAGAAACAGAGCTGCATAAATTCTCAGATGGGTGCCCAGGAAAAAACCGTAATAACACGAAGGTTAGATTTTTTAATAACTCTTAAAGCCACAAATCGTTTAAAAAAATTAATCATTACTTCCCTGTTCGAGGTCATTCATTTTTGCTTTGTGATAGGGACTTCGGAACAGTCAAAAGAGCTGCAAAAAATACGATAGTGTATACCTTCCCGAAGAACTAATGAGGAATTTAATATTTTTGGCGAATTTCATGAGTATAAAAGTTTTTTCGTGGGTGTTATGGTAAACATTCTACACTTGTCCCTTCCCCTTTAAAAAACACCCTTTCACCATGGATATTTTTAGGGACTCTATTGATTCTTAGTTCGTATGATACATCGAACATTTATTCCAAGTTTCATTAACATACCTTTATTTTCAAAGGGTTTTCGGATATATTTTACCGTGAAACTAGTAGAACTGCTTGATATGTGCCTTACATCCGGAAATTTTATCTGCAAATTGACGGAGTAGCAATGGGCTAACCGGTAGCTCCGGTAATTGCAGATATCTGGATACAACATTTTGAAGAACTGGCAATACAGACTTCTCCAGTTAAGCCGATTATCTGAAAGAGATATGTTGACGACACATTCTGTATCATAAACATAAATGAAGTAGATACTTTTCTCAAACATTTAAACTCGGTTCATCCAAAAATCAAATTTACAATGGAAACTGAAAAAGATAATTCGTTAGCATTCTTGTATGTAAAACTGTTGAAAAAACAAAATGGAACCATAGGACACACTGTGTATCGAAACATTACCCATACAGACAGATATTAACATGCCACATCTCATCACCATCCATCGAATTTCACTTCCGTAGTATCTATCTGCTCTGGTTAACAGAGCAAATGCAATCTGTGATAGTGATCACCTTAAAGAGGAGTTAAAACATGTCGACGAAGCTCTTTTGAATAATGGTTATAGCTCAAAACAACGTTCTTGGAAGCCAAAACACGGAGTTAAAGAAAAGTCAAGTGAACATAATGAAAAACGAGCTTTTCTTCCGTACAGAAAAGGGGTTTCTGAAGGAATTGGAAGAATTTTATCCAAACATGGCATTAAATCCATTTTTAAACCACCACCGAAAATCCACCAAATACTAAGAACCCCAAAAGATAAAATTCCCTTGTTAAATCCAGGGGTATATTCTGTACCTTAAGATAAGATCACAACAAAAACATAAATGTTAAAAAAGGAGCCAAGTTCTTATGTACATAAGAAACCTGTGCGTAAAAAGTCAGCCAAAAAAAGTAATGAGATCTAAAATATATGCCAAGTTTTAAGTTCATGAAGTTCAATATCAAATATCTTAAGTAGAGTAATATCGAAACAATTCCAAATCATGACAGAAATTTGGTAATTAATGATTACTGATTAAAATTTGGTGGGTTCACTGGTCAAGTTTTCATACATTTTAAGTTTGTGATTAAGTAAGTATTTAAGAGAAAACTTGCCAAGTAAATCCACCAAATTTTAATCAGTAATTATAAATTACCAAATTTCTGTCATGATTTGGAATTGTTTCGATACTACTCTACTTAAGATAAGGTGGATGGCACCCCCCCTGAATGGACAGTTCCAAATTTTCGATTTTTTCCTTTCTAAGTACTTCAAGTCCTACCGACCTACCAATTTTCATCGTTCTACAACAATCGGAAGTGCTCCATATAATTTATAAGAATTTTAAAGAATGTGGGTGGATGCCACGCCCCCTGAATGCAAAATTCCAATTTTTCAATTTTTTTTCTTTCTAAGTACCTTAAGCCCTACCGACCTACCAATTTTCATCGTTCTACAACAATCGGAAGTGCTCCATATAATTTATAAGAATTTCTAAGAATGTGGGTGCATGCCACGCCCTCTGTACGGAAAATTCCAATTTTTCAATTTTTTTCTTTCTAAGTACCTCAAACCCTACCAACTTGCCAATTTTCGTTGTTCTAGAACAATCGGAAAAGCTCCATATAATTTATAGAGTATTTAAGAAAGTGGGTGGATGCCACGCCCCCTGAATAGAAAATTGCACATTTTCGATTTTTACTTGCGATATAGGTACTATAGGGCAAGTTTTGGATTCGTGCAAAAAAAAAATTTCGAGATAACAATCAAACATGACATTACGATGATAGAGAACACGAAAAAAGTGGGTGGCACAATTCTGTCTGTCTGTCTGTCCGTACCTCAACCTACAGCCTAAACCACTGAAGCGATTTTCTTCAAATTTTGAACTTAAGGTTTTTTTGTAACTCGCCAGAGGGGAAATTGTAATTTTTTTTTTAGCTCAAAAAATAACGGTACTTGCCATACAACCGTTAAGGAAAACCTTATTTATCTCAAGAACGGCTCCAACGATTTTGATAAAAAAAATCAGTGTATTATTGTAGATATGGTGTACTTTCTGGTAAGAAAAAAAATCACCAAAAACATTTATTAACGGTACCTGCCATATAATGGTTTTTTTGATTTTTGATTTTCTCACTAACCGCTCATCCGATTTCAATGAAGTTTTTTGCACAAAAGCTTTGTTAAAATATAAATAATACTGCATACCAACATTTTTGAAAAAATAAATTCTGGATTTTTAAAAAAAGATTCAAATTTTTTTTTTCAAAATTCAATATTTCAAAAACGGGTTGATGAATTATTTTGAAATTTCAGTTTTAAATGTATATTAATATATACTCAAAATTGGCATAACAAATTTTTGTCTGAAAAATGTTACAAAAATTTTATATATAAAAAATTAATTTTTAAGAAAACGGCTCCAAAGATTTTTAATTTTTTTTTTGCATTTATTCATATTTTTTCAAGTAATCAAATGGCATACTTTTTTTTGAGCTCTAAGTTTTTTATCAGGCTGTTTATACAATTAAAAGAACGATTTAAATGCTACTTTTTCTATAATTACTTGAATATTTTTTAAAGTTCTTAAGCCCCACACAACTTGAACATAAGAGCAAGTACGTGCGATCCAGTCGTGCATTTTATTTCCTTTGTATGTACCACAAGGCCTACCGTTGTGCGAAATTTCAAGTTTCTGCGATGTCGGGAAGTGCTCCATAATTTTGATGATCTGTCAGTGAGTCAGTGAGTCAGTGAATCAGTCAGTCAGTTACGGTTTTTGCGATTTTTGAAGTCCTATATCTTGGGAACTACTAGTGCTATAGAGTTGAAATTTGGTGAGCCACCTGTGTTTGATCAGCCTAGCAAATACTGTGAATTTGAAATTTCTGACTTTATTGGTACAGAAGTTAGAGGGGGGTTTAAAATCGCCTGAGTTTGTTCCTGTAAAAAGGGTGTAGTGCCGCGAACTTGGCTGGGCACTACCGTGCCCTTTGATTTGATCAAGCTAAATCAATTTCCACTGAGAGATTTTAGTGCGCGAATCAATTGAAATCAATATTCACAAAAATTTCAATCGTGATCATAGCTTTAATCTTTCCTCAGCATGGGATCCTCTTATAAACAAATTAAAGCTTAACAAGATAACAGCTGAGAACAAAAACAAAAATCAAAACAATCTGCCAGCTGATGTGATAAGCTTTGCTTGCTTGGAAGCATACATCAACTTATTACAACAAGAAAAAGCACTGCAATCGCAACAAGTACCAGCTCAGTTGCAAGCACAAACAACACATCAATATAATCTCCGCACACGAAAATAAAAAGAGAGAAAAAACAAAAACCACCCACAAGGCCACAAGCCATCAGTTACCCCGTGACCACGACAGGTGCAACCCTATCGAAACGTCGGGAAATTATCTTTTAATCGGTTGATTAAAATTAAAATAAAAACAATCGTGGTAAGTCCGAAAAACTTCTTTTATTAACAATTCTCCCCGTGCGTCGGCACCTCTTCAAATGCATCTACACAACTTATATAGAAGTTGCAATTCTGCGTCGATTTCAATTTAAATATTTCATGAATTAATTTTTTCAAGGTTCCCCATACGGTTTGTGCTATTTTTCCTGGTCTATTGGCCAAGCAAATCAGTTGACCAGCAAAAAATAAATTTTGCTTTATCATATTAATTCATATTAATATAAAAATAGAAGACATTAAGAAAATAATGCAATATACAGGGTGTCCTGTAAATAATGGATAACCTTGCAACTGGTTATAGCATGCCTTATGACCTTTCCAGAAAAAAAAATATAAACAAAATATTTTCCCAGTGGTAACTTGGTTATGATGTTTTTTTCCAAAAGTTGTTAACAAGTACTACTTTCCTCAAATACGTGAACGCTACGACCATGGATGAACAATTTTTAATATTTTTTTTATTTTTGTAATATTCTAGAATAACTGTTGTAATAGATAGGTGGTACAATTTAATAGTAGTTGTTGCATTTTTTTTATTATAATTTCTTAAAATATTTTTTTCAGTACAAAAATTAATTTTCAATAAAGTTTGACCACCTCTAGTAAATTAAAATTGTATGAGAACATGAATGGCCAGTTACTTAAAAAAGTTGTTTATTCAATGCACTTTCCAAAATGGTATAACACATGCTTGTGTATTAACAAAATAACCAAGAAAATTTGTCTCTTTTGATGTGTAAGCGGGTTTCAGTGCAAGTATAAAACTCGAATTAAGGTGTTGAAAGCCCCACCATTTGGCCACCACATTGAAAAACGAGTTCAAAAAAGTTTTTCATGGCAACTTAAATTTTATTAGTCAAATTTGTAGAAAATTAAATTCTCTTCAATTTATGTTAACACATTTTTTACCCTAAAGTTATAAATAAAAAAATTATAATCAAATTTTTAAAATTGAAAAAATTTAAATTGTTTTTGATTATAATTTTGTATTTACAGCTTTATGGTAAAAAGTGTTTTAACATAAATAGAAGAGAATTTAATTTGCTACAAATTTGTACCAAATTTTTTTTTTCTAGGACCAATAAAATTTAAGTTGCCACGAAAAACTTTTTTGAATTCGTTTTTCAATGTGGTGGCCAAATGGTGGGGCTTTCAATACCTTAATTCGAGTTTTATACTTGCACTGAACCCGCTTACACATCAAAAGAGAAATTTGGAGGTTATTGTAACACTTTAATAGACATTTTGCCAAAATGTTAAAAGCTGCTTTATTAGATGATTGACAAATTTTCTTGGTTATTTTGCTAATACACAAGCATGTGTTATACCATTTTGGAAAGTGCATTGAATAGACAACTTTTTTAAGTAACTGGCCATTCATGTTCTCATACAATTTTAATTTACTAGAGGTGGTCAAACTTTTTTGAAAATAAATTTTTGTACTGAAAAAAATATTTTAAAAAATCATAATAAAAAAAATGCAACAACTAGATACTATCAAATTGTACCACCTATCTTTTACAACAGTTATTCTAGAATATTACAAAAATAAAAAAATATTAATAATTGTTCATCCATGGTCGTAGCGTTCACGTATTTGAGGAAAGTAGTACTTGTTAACAACTTTTGGAAAAAACATCATAACAAAGTAACTACTGGGAAAATATTCTTTTTATATTTTTTTTCTGGAAAGGTCATAAGGCCTGCTATAACCAGTTGCAAGGTTATCCATTATTTACAGGACATCCTGTATATCTGGAGAAGCCTTGGAGTTGTATGACCATTTGATATCGTGGAAAACAACAACAAATGATGCTCCAGAATAATAGTATTATTCCAGAATTATAATTTTAAAGTTAATTATGGTCTATAGATACAAAAAAAAAATTAAAACAAAATAATTGTGTAACTTTTTTGTTATGAGTGAAAGAACAGAACAAGTATAACGTCTTTATCTCTGGATAATTTCTAATTTCTTTCTTTATTAAAAATTCTTTCATCAATATATTTGAGAACCAGAAAACTTCAATCCCTCATACATTGTTATACAAAATAAAATGCACGACTGGGTCGCACGTACTTGCTCTTATGTTCAAGACACTGCGAGTTTAAGAAAATTGTATATACAAACATGGAAATTATGAGAGAAAAATGTAGAGAAGCATGAAATACGACATTTAAATTAACTAAAACAACTCTTTTGACAGTTTGAGGTGAAAAAAGAGAATGCCATCTTAATTCATGATGGAATATGATTGTATGGGTAAAAAAATTTTAAAATCGTTGGAGCGGTTTTTTTTTAAATTAATTTTTAATATATAAAATTCTTAAAACATTTTTAAGAACAAATTTTGGTATGCAGATTTAAACTATATATTTATGTGTATATAAAAACAAAATTTGAAAAAAAATTGTCAACCCGTTTTTGAGATATCGAATTTTCAAAAAAAAAGTTTGAAACTTTTTTAAAAATCCAAAAACTTTTTTTTTTTAATTTTGATATGCAATATTATTTATTCTTATCTGAAATTTGTAAATAAAAAATTCATTTAAATCCGTTAAGCTGATAACGAGAAAACTCAAAATAAAAAAATACGTTCTATGACAGGTACTACTAATAGTTGCTATGTGTAAAATTTTATAATTTTTGATGGTAGATCGTACTAATTTTAGTATATGAAAAAAGTTTAATCAAAATCGTAGGAGTCGTTTTCAAGCAAAAAAATATTTTCCTTTGCGGTTTTTTCACTTTTGTATGGAAGGTACCGTTATTTTTTCATAAATGTAAAATTTTTTCTAAAAATATTTTAGAAAGTACTTAAAAAGTTTTAAATATCGAGTTTCAAAAAAATCTATGAAGCCGATTTCGAAATATTTGATTTTCCAAAAAAAAATTTGAAATATTTTTTAAAAATCCAAAAAATATATTTTCAAAAATGTTGGTACACAAAACTATTAACATTTTTTTGAAGCTTCTGTATAAAAAAAAATAATTGAAATCGGTCATACCATTTTGAAGAAAATCAAAAATTAAAAAAATGGTTCCTTGGGAGGTACCATTAATAACCATTTTTAAAAAATGGTTTTCCACCCAAAGAAAGCCTTTACTAACATAAATTTATTGAGTTTTTTTAAGAAAAGTTGTCGAGCCGTTTTTGAGAAAAATACGATTATGTAAATTTGCCAAAAAAAAAATGTATGGCAGGTACCGTTATTTTTGGTTCTAAAAAAAAATGAAAAAAATGTGTCGGCAGAATCACCAAAAACCACTATGTACCAAGTTTTTAGGTTTAGGCTGTAGACGAACAGACAGACAGACAGAATTGTGCCACCCACTTTTTTGGTGTTCTCTATCATCGTAATATCATGTTTGATTGTTATCTCAAATTTTTTTTTGCACGAATCCAAAACTTGACAAGTAAAAATTATTGTTTTTCTATGAAACAGTTATTTGTGTTTTACTCAAAAGTAGCTTTTTTTACTTGCACTGTTCTTCCACTCACCGATTCAATTATTTAAAACTTTTTAGTGTTTTTAACATTATTTTATCATACAAACAACATTCCTTCCTGGTTTTTAGTGTTATTTAAATTATACTTACGTTTTGGTTTCTTTGTTGTTTTTGTAATACAGCCGACGGGGTCACGAGAATGGACGTCTTGAATTTCTTCTGACGGTTCTCATTTCGGACAACCTGCTCATGATAATACCTTAGATATGTGTAGCACAGTTGCAAAAAGGCTTACTATTGTACTGAATTCGGTACTATTGGACTCGACTCCTGAGTACGCAAGAACCACTTTTCAATTTTCAGTACTATTTGTACTATTTTTAATTTTTGAAAAGGCCAACTTTCATAAATCTCTAAAATCAAACAAATATGTTCAGTCAGACTTCACCACATCTTCACAACAAG
The DNA here is from genome assembly GCA_963921185.1 of Dasysyrphus tricinctus. NCBI lineage: Eukaryota > Metazoa > Arthropoda > Insecta > Diptera > Syrphidae > Dasysyrphus > Dasysyrphus tricinctus. Next base: position 281,332,129 of record OY992530.1, on the reverse strand, counting down.
AAAAATATTTGTGAACGCACCCCAATGGCCCATTAAATTGTCATAACTTACTAGAAAACCACCTTCCCGTCGAGGAAATCTATTGCGGGACCAAAAGTGAAATTTTTTTACACTTCTCAAAATTTAAATGAGAGTGAAATTTATAGCTTTAAAAGTCATGCACGGATGTTCTATATAGCTTTCCTTGAAGATGTGAAAAAAAAAGATTTAATTTTGAAGACATTTTTTTCAATTTTAGATGGCCAAGTAAATTAATAAAGAATATCGAGCTCTAGCTGACTGCCAATACTTAAAAAAATTTAGAAATGCTTCTATTTCTGAGTTCTGGGCTGAAATTGGCCTTGTGAAAAATGAATGCAACGAGTTCATGTTCTTAAATATATACCGAATTGTCCAGGGTGCTTTTTTCTATTCCTCATTCTTCCGCAAACGTCGAAAAAAATTTTCTTATCAAAATATTATTAAAACAAAACTAAGAAACCGAATGCAGATGGACACGTGTTCTGCACTAATAGAAACTAAAAACCTAATTAAAAATGAATGCTGTCACAGCTACATATATTATTCAGAAAAGTCTATTGAATAGACATTTACCGAGTTAACCATTTGCTAATGAAGACATTTTAGAGAATGTAATGTATGTACATATGAATGTAAATACAAAGAAAAGACTTGTGCCAAAGTTGCTATCCGTCCATATGACTCATTTTAGAATAAAATTATACCAATGAAAAAAATATTTATTTTAATTGTTTGCGTTGTTTTATAATTTAAAAACGTTGAGTACTATTTGGTCTTTTTCAGTACAATTTTTTTTCAGTTTTCAGTACAATCGACAAAAGTCAATTTTCATCACTGATGTGTAGTGTACTGTGATCGGTAAAGCTCCCTAGTTTTTATTTCCGTGGACTTAAGAACTAATCAAATCAGAAAAAGAAGAGAAAAGGTTCATCTTGAGCTAACGACATGAGTGTTCCAAATAGTTTAGAAATAAAAAAAAAATCGCGAAATTGAAAAAGCGTTAACATATTTATTAGTTGTAAAAATTGATTTATGATTTGATTTAACTGTTAAATACAATACAATAATATTTTCGTAAATATTGAAAATGCAATATTACTTGAACCACTATAAAGTACCTACATAATAATATGAACTGGGAAGTATGTAGCTATAAAGTAACTATAAAGTACGTAGCTGAAAATATTATTGATACGAGACAACGGGGCATAGAAATTTTTGATCAGAATGACAGAATGGCATTAAGTGAATATCAAAGTGAGCCAAGATAAACAGCAACCACCGTTTTGAAGCAGACAAATTTTAAAGTTTGGGTGATAGCAAGTGTGTTCGTGTACGCAAGAAATTTATGTAGGAAGAGAACGCTCAAGAGAGAGTAAAGCATACCCGTTTCTACTTCAAAAGTTGATAGACTGCCAAATTTAGCCCAAAAAGTTCACGAACAAATTTAATAAATGGTTATTGAAAAGAGTTGTCAAAAACGTTTGTAACAAAAAGGTTAAGAGAATATTTTTTCTTCAAAACTTAGTAAAAAAAAATGCCTTCTTAAGCCTAGTCTATACTTGTGAATCATGTCGTGAATCCATACAAAAATTGCATTTTTGTTCACCCGGGAACGTGCTCGTGAAGTTGTGTGGAGAGTTTTCGTTCACGAGCAATTCCCGTGCAAAATGTACGGGAACTCCTGGTGAACAGTTGACAGTTCGATTACAATAGAAAAATGCCTCATTGGAGGCATTGTGGTTTTAAACGTCAAACGTTCACAACACACTCGCAAGTCAGTACCAGTGATTAATGTCAAAAATCACTTTCTCCACTGGTGATTTTTCACTTCACGAGGAAGTATGTAGATACTAGGCTTTAGGCGTAACAGGAACCGATAAAATCGAATTGACGCCTTATTCATATCGAAATTTAGCTTTATCTTATTTGAATTTCTAATCCTTTCAAAAATTACCCAGATCTGTCCCTCTTGTCTATACTAAAAGTAAACTATTTCTTATGCAGTGTCCGGTTGGAAATGATATTTATCTGTACTTGAACAGAAGTTTAAATTGGTGAAGTGTTTCCATGTTTTAATGGTGAAAAGTTGGAGATTTTCCATTGAATCCATTGCATGAAGTTTAATGGTAGTTTAGAAGCAGTTATTTCAATGTGTTTGGCTGTTTGTTGGTGCCTCTTTGGGCTACAACCCACCCTAATCAACTGATGAGAAGGGCGATAAACCAATAACAACGAAGTCCGGAACCGCTATGGAAATCCTGGATATAACTTCAACAACCAACGATGAAGCAGTACCCTCCTTCTCCGACCCAGGGTCAGCACATTATCGTTGCTAAGCGCTAAACTCAACCCCCAGCCTATATTAATATATAAATACACATATACCGGACAATCGGGACTTAATAACCCGAGAACCGCAAAGTCAAGCCGACGCCGACGTTAATATTAAGTTTTCACATATTTGTATTTTAAATTGAATCAATGTATGTACACCGTTAGGTCCATTATGTGCTTATTATAGGTTAGGTTAGAAGGGGTGATGATACGGCAAGCCGCCTCATCCCACTCGGATCTCCGTGGATCCATTGCGCTCCCAAGGATAAAGGAAGGTAGGTGTGAGGAGGGGATGGGTGTGGGACTGAGGACATGTTTAGGAATGGGATGCCTCCTTGAACCGACCTGACTTCGGAGTGAATTTCAGGATATTCTTTAGTGGAAGGGTAGAGATGTCGCCCATTTCGTCGAAAAAGTATTCTCCGAGGGCCTCTTTTCAAGTTATGGCCAGACTGGGGCATTCACAAGGGAAATGGGATGAATCCTCCTCCGCCTCTTTATCCTGACACCCTCTACATAAGTCAGATGGGTTGATACCCATTCTGCTCATGTGGGTTCCCAATGAGTTGTGGCCCGTTAGGACTCCCACTAGGAGCGATAATTGAGGCCTGCTTAACTTGAGTAAATATTCAGTTTTTTTCTTTAAAATGTTCGGCCATAAATTTCTTGAAACCCGACAAGTGTCAAGTGAAGACCATCTGATGTCTGAAGCTTCAAGGAAATTCTGGTGGATTCTATTTTTCTCCTGGTCCAGTACCAAAAATTCGATTTGGCTAGGATCAAGAGATGATCCGTTTCTGGCCAGTTCATCTGCCATTTCATTCCCGAGAATATCACGATGTCCAGGGACCCATATAAGGGTTACTGTGTTTGTTGCGCCTAAGGATCTAAGTTCAGTTCGACAACTATCTATCAGTTTGGACTTAATACTGATTCAGTGATGCCAGATGAGATTTCTAGAATCCCACCAAATTCCAAAAAAAATCCCACCATTTTTGTACTGGAAGTAAAAAAAACCACCATAAACTTTTCTGCTACAAATATTTCCGAGATATACAAAAAGAAGAATGTAGGCTCTGCACTCTTTTTACTTCATATTCGCAAAAAAAGTATGTCATCTAATTGGTCAGTAATTGGTGAAGAAAGTTAACTTGTCCTAGAAATACGTCAGCCCTAGAAAACTTATAATCAAGACTTAAAGTTTCTTAAAGTCACGTATAATTTTTGCCACCTCATTTTCTGGAATATTCACAAAAAATGTATACCGATCCGAAAGATCACTAGATTATGATAAGATCAAAATTGGTCAGCCAAAGTTTTTCTTATGAATTTTTAAAGTTCGTTTCAAGGTCACAAAAAAAATGTTGGCATCTCACTTGAAAGGTCACTTAAAGGTCGTAAACGCTCAGCTAGTATGTTTCAGTAATTATTGGTCAGCCATTGATTTTTATGAATTTTGAGATATATTTTAATTTTTTCAAGGTCAGTGATTTTTGGTACCTCATTTTTGTGGTATTGACAAAAAAAAATATTTTTTAAAGTTTCTGTTTTTTTTTTTGTGCCAAATGTGAATTGTGGTTTTTCCCACCAAAAAAGAGACCATTGAAATATTTTCCCACCATAAATCCCACTATGAATATTTTCCCACCATTTTTCCCACCAAAGGCATTTTTTCCAACCATTTTGGTTGGAAAAACCACCAATCTGGGAACACTGTACTGATTGAAGAAATAGCTTTAATTGCCGCCTGGCTATCTATGAAGATGTCTATATTGCTATTGACTATTTCATGAAAGGCAAGATATTTCGCGGCTTCGCAAACTGCAAGCACCTCCGCTTGGAATACACTGCAAAAGTTTGGAAGCTTTATTGATCTGTTTATTATAGGTGGGTTTTCCGAGTAGATACCTGACCCTACCCCTTCTTCTGTTTTGGAACCGTCTGCAAACACCGAAACATGATTTGCATTGATGACCCTGTTTTCATTCCAGAATTCCCTACTAGGGATATTTGTCATCGCCACTAGGTTAAAATCTATGTGCGGAGTGACGTAATCTGTTTGAATGTCTATGTCAGTGAATTTCATTATGGTTCTGTGACCGAAGTGGACCTTTTTCCAATTATTGCACTGTTTAATTCTAAAAGCACTTTTGGCCGCCAGCTCTTTCGTAAACAGATCGAGCGGAGCTAGTGAAAGGAAAGTTTCTAGGGCTGCTGTAGGTGTAGTTCTTATAGCACTGGTAGTGCCAATACACACTAGTCTTTGAATTTTGGCCATGGTCTTCACATTGGTTTCCTTATCTAAAGCTGGCCACCAGACCATGCAAGCGTACGTTAGTATTGGCCTTATTATGGCTGTGTACATCCAATGAATGGTTCTGGGGCTGGGACCCACAGTGCGTCGATTGTATGGAGATGGTGGACAAAAATCAATTTTCCAAAACTAAGTTGACTTTGCAAAAAAAAATTATTGGAAATGTAATAAAAAAGATATTTTATAAAATCTAACGAAATTTTCACGCCCCCTGCCACGCCCCCTGCCACGCCCACTTTTGAATATGGTTTATATCTTAAGAATTGTTTGCACGATTTCAATAAAATTTAGAGAATTTGACTTTCTAGGTGAGTTCAAAAACAAAAAATGGTGTGGACCCTATCCGCCCACTGCCACGCCCACTTTTTTATATTGTTTATTTCTAATAAACCGCTTGTAAGATTTGAATAATATTTTCGAAATTTGAATTAGTTAGTGAGTTGAAAAACACAAACTATTGTAAACGTTATTCGCCCTCTGCCACGCCTTTTTTAAATCGTGAACAATACTTCACAAATACATGATTTTAAAATAATATTTTTTAGATAAACTCTGACAACACAAATAAAAAGACCAAAAAATATAAATTTGTGCATAAAAAATGAACAATTCTTCTTTAAAAAATCAAAAATCGGAGTTCTATTTTCAAAATCTTTAATGATAAAATAGTAAGCGCAGCCAAAGATTTGTCAACCCATTCAGTATTTTGTATATGTATATTGTGCAATTTCTTCTTGATCTTCCTTCGATAATTTTAGATCTTTTTTTTCTTAAATTTGAAATCAAAGGATCAGATCTGAGAAGCAGGACGAGGACTGTCAAAATATCTTCGTTGGTTGCGAACCTCAGCTCTTCAGTTGTCCAATTCAACTGAAGCGCTAAAAGTTTCACAATTTTTCGTTTTTTCGTGTTTTTTGTCGCTTCTGAAAATGGTGTTTGGGGTCTTCCCTAACTAGTTCCTGGTTCATCAAAAGGCGATACATTTTGCAGATAGGTTGAAATGCTATCAGGAAATGTAAATCTATTTTTAAGCCAAGCCTCATGGCGCTTCTTGAAAAGAGCATGATTGCTTGAACATTGTTTCCATCGTCGTTCAAGGTTTGAGTCACCAAACTTAATTTTGGACTTTAAATCATTTTTAATTTTAAAAGGACATTTATTTTTCTTCAATTCATTCAAAATAAATGTTAAAATATCTTCAATTCATGATTTGTTATCAAAAGAAATTCATTTTTCACCAACTTGTTGATTTTTAAAGGTTTGACCTTGTTCTACAAAAAGTTGAATATTTTGAAGGTTAGCAAAAAGTAGCATGAAAACTTTGCATTTTCGCAAAGTAAAATTATAAGACAATGTAATGACACTAAAAATTCTGTTACACTTTGCTAAACTTTTTTTAAAAGCTTAACCAAATAGAAAAAAATGCCTTAAAAATATGATTTTTTTCAATAATTCACTTAAGTTACAAATTATTTCAAAAACCAAATAAAATTAGTCATAGCAGCTCTAAATGAATCCATTATTAATAATCACTGCCAAAAAAAAATTTTCTTCAATTACTTTTCTTTCACCAGCTACATCACTTCACACAAAATCGCTTTTCACAACAATACTCTGACTATTATTACCTTATATGGTTTAAACAATTTCTTTTATCTATCATCTAAAAAAGCAAACAACAAAAAAACATTAAATGACAGTTATTCAACATGTGCTTGACCCGAATCAAAGCATAATAGAACAAAATTGCATTTTTTGATTTTTTGATTTTTGTCCACTGGTCGACGCACTGTGGGACCCCACCTTTAACCAAAAATTCTACTATAAGTGTAGAATGCAATTGAGGCTTTTTTCTCTCTTTCCTTTATGTTTTCTTTCCAGTTTAGTATACGATCAAGTACAACGCCAAGATATTTGGCAGTACCCGAAACATGTAGCGGAGTACCGTTAATGGTTGGTGGATAAATGTTGGGAATATTGTGTTTCCCCGTAAACAATACCAATTCTTCTTTCAGTGGGTTAACGTTGAGTCCGCAGCTACTGGCCCAATTGCTGAGCTTGTCAAGAGCTGTTTGTAGAAGCTCGCACAGAGTAGGGACAAATTTTCCTGAGGCCATTAACACGATGTCATCGGCATATGCAATGACCTTGATACCACTCAGACTTAGTTTGACTAAAATCTGGTTGACAAATAGGAACCAAAGCAAAGGAGATAAGACTCCACCCTGTGGAGTACCCCTACACGCCCTAACTTTTAACTTGCTATCACCCATTTCTACATTTATTAGCCTCGTTTGGAGCAAGGAGTCAATCCATTTTATCAGTATCGGATCGATGCTGGCGTAGCTAAGGGCTTGTCGAATTGCACTGTTGCGTAGCTAAGGGCTTGTCGAATTGCCCTGTTGCGTAGCTAAGGGCTTGTCGAATTGCACTGTTATCAACATTATTAAAGGCCCCTTCTATATCAAGGAATGCTGCCAGAGTGAATTCTTTGAAATGGATTGATTTTTCGATTGTGCCTCCAACTTTATGCAGCGCTGTCTCAACAGATTTGCTCTTCATGTATGCATGTTGGGCCTGTGAGAGCACACTATCATTCAGATTAAGGCGAATATGAGTTTAAATTAATCTTTCTCAGGTTTTGAGAAGAAAGGAGGATAGGCTTAAAGGCCTGAAATCTTTCGGCTCAGTATGAGTGGGCTTGCCAGCTTCCGGAATGAAGATGACATTGACTTCCCTCCAACTAGAGGGAATATAGGTGATGTTTAGACAACTCCTAAAAATATCCACTAGAATTGGAACAATTATGTCTTTGGAGCTTTGGAGCATAATTGGAATTATTCCATCAGGCCCTGCAGACTTGTATGCAGAGAAGGAGTCAATGGCCCACGCCACACTCTTATTTTTTTCAAGATTTATCATTTGGTTACCTATGTTAGAGGTTTCACTGATGTTAGGGCCTCTGTCCACAAGAGATGTATCGGTGGTACATCCTGGGAAGTGAGTACTCAAGAGTGACTCCAAGGTTTCAGAGCAGGAGTCTGTCCAAGTATTGTCCGGTCTTTTTAAGATGTCTGTACAAAATTTTTGCCAGGCTGCTCTTTTTGCATAGGTTGTTCCATTTTTGTACATATTTTTGCTGATCTCGAAGAGATCCCAGTCAGCGGGTTCATTACTGTATTTTTCTCTATTGAAAAGCCTCCTTGAGTTTTTCCTAAGAACAGACAGCTCTTTGGACCATCATTCGGGGTTGAGCTTGCCTTTCCCTTTGGAAATGGGGCAAGAACTATCAAAGGCGTTATTAATGGCTATCGTTAGTTCATTAACATGATTTTCAATCTCCGAGTAGTTTGTCAGCGGTTGATTCTTATAATGACCCAAAGAAGAGGCCAATCTAGTATTGAAGGCGTCCCAGTGCTTTATTTGGAATGTTATCATTCTATGATCTGAAAATGTAACATTACTTGATACCTTCCAATCAATAACTACAACAGTGTCGGAGTTAGTGGAAAGCGTCACATCGAGCACTCTCTTCTGCTTCTCGTAACGAAGGTTGGTTCGTTACCTTTATTTGAAATCAGCAAATTTTCTTTAATTATAAATTCAAATAGTGACTCACCTCTTTTATTTGTGTCCGTACTCCCCCATTGTAGATGATGAGCATTTGCGTCGCAGCAAACTAGGAGATCCCAACCGTTCTTACCTGTTGTTGTCACAAGGTCACCAAAAGTGACAGACGGCGGTGGCCCCGGTGAATCACCTGGCATATAGATGGATGCTAAGATTAGGGGCGGGGCCCCTTTTCTTTCGCATTTCATTGTCGTCATGTCGGCACTACTTGTGGGAAGATAAGAGGAAGAGATTTATAATTTTTTTCGCCACTATACATGTCCGAAAGTTACCTTCTGTAGGCCCTTTACTGAAATAGAGGATATAACCCTTGGACCTAAGTCCGCAGATCCTGCCGCTGTAGCTGTTGTTCCAGGGCTCCTGAATAAGGGCGATATCAATATTATCTTTTGACAATAGTGAGGTTAAGGTGGCCGAGGCCAACTTATTGTGCTGAATGTTTATTTGTAGCACCTTCATCGTCATTTTTATTTAAGTTTTTGTTGTGTAGGTTGGCTGCTATCAACGGGCGCACCTTAACCTCACTAATGACAACCATTGATTTGTAACCCCTTGATGGAAGCATTGCCATTGTCTCATGGTTCAACATGACAATGGCTTCCTGTCCTGTGTTGGAGGGCGCTTCTATCTCCAGAACTTTCCAATCGCCACTAGGGAGGTTCGATTTTTGACCCCGGAGAAGGTTAGGTAGAAGGGCTGACAGTTGATCTCGTTACCGTCACACTTAGATCTATGTAGATCCGTTGTGATACCCTAGGAAATTGTATTCCACTTATGTAAAAACCTATGTGTTCTGTTAGCAGTCAAGCCATTTAGAGGCGTTGATGAAATTCAGGAGGCTATTAGCCGAAGTTCCAGAAAGTTCCTCTAGGTCATCATAGAAATAATTTCCTAGGTGTTTCTTTCTTAAATGACAGAGGGCTGGGCAGTGGCAAAGGAAGTGTAAGGTATCCTCGTGTGCTTCTTCGTCACTGCATCCTCTGCAAAGGTCATCAGTACTGAGCCTCATTTTCTTTTTATGGTATCTCAGTAGGTTGTGTCCGGTGATTATGCTGACAAGGGAACGGAGATGTTTCTTGTCCATTTGCATAATTTTGTCTGTTCTCTGCTTATTGAAATTTGGCCATAACTTTCTAGTTGTGGCGCATGTTTCAAGCAGATTCCATCTTTCATTGGTTTTTTCTAATATTTTGTTACCAATATCCTGTTTGATACTACAAGTTGGTACTTTGATGTGTTGTTCGGCTTGACTTGAATCAAGCGACGAACCCGTTCTCGCCAGCTCATCAACTCTCTCGTTTCCCTGTACATCACCGGGAACCCAGCAGAGTCTAATGTTATGCTGCATGCCAAGAACCCTAAGCTCTTCGCGACAGCAAGTCACAAGCTTCGAATGTATCTGGGTGGCAGGAACCCCGGAGAAGGTTCTCCAGGAGTTCTCTAGTAATGAGTGGGCCCGGCACATGTATGTGGACTTTGGGTATGGTGGGGAGGTCGTTCTTAGAAGCTACTTTCAGGGTTACCCCTTCAAGTAAATTCTTCATTAAGGAAATTTTCTGTTGGAGCCATTTGAGAGTGGGTTCGTCCTTACATGTCAAAATTTTGAACCCCTTGAAAGTCGACAGCGGCCCGAATTTCGACACAAAACCAGTAGAAGCAAGAATCTCGGTGTTGATACATTCCGATCGAGTCTCTCGCGCCCTCTTAACTAGTCCTTTGCCGCCAACTGCAAACATCGAGAACCAGTGGAAAAACTGCCAGGAAGCCATCAGAGATGCCGCCTCTGACGTGCTGGGCTTTGCACGACCACCACAGCGAAACCCCTGGTTCGACGAAGAATGCCGGCAAGTACATGCAGCCAAACAACAGGCATACAAAGCGGCGCTGCATAGAAGGACCAGAGCTGCTCTACGAGCAGAAGAGGAGAGAAGAACACAAGCTTCTTAGAAGGAAGAAGAAAGAGCATGAGAAGCGCGCGATCGAGGAGTTAGAGAGATGCCACTGCAGGAATGAAGTTCGGAAGTTTTACCAAAAAGTAAAAAGAACCTCCCAAGGTTACAAGGCCCGAACCGAAGCCTGCAAAGACGATGAGGGGAACATCGTGGTGGAATCGCAGTCGGTGCTGAGGATATGGAAAAATCATTTCTGCAAATTGTATAACGGCGATGACGAACCGAGTTCCGCTAACATGCAAATTGCACCATTCAACTTGGACGACGTAGGCCAACAATTCCGTCCACCCGATCTTGACGAAGTGAGGATAGCCTTAAACTTAAGTCCAATAAAGCTGCTGGAGCTGATGGCCTTGCGGCTGAGCTATTCAAAGCGGCTGGCGATGAATTGGTTAGGAGTATGCACCAGCTCATCTGTAAAATATGGTCGGAAGAAAGCATGCCCGATGAATGGAACCTCAGTATCAGGGCTGTCGAAGTACTGCAATTGAAGTATTTGTACTGCTTTTTGAAACTCCGTACTGCCGTACTGCTAATACGACCAAAGTACTGCTTTTTTGAAAATTTGTTCACAGAACATTTGCAATAAATAAATACAAAAAGTCGTAGATTTATTGAACAAAATCTCGCGTTACATTTTTTTATGAGTGCATAGTTTGTCGTTTAGGCATTGCCTGTATATCGCAAGTAAAAAATTCGATATTCTGGAACTTTTCAGCTTTTCTTTATTATCCAAAAAAAAGGAAGTTTATGGACGTTTTGATGTCATTTGAAATAAAATATTCCACACACGTCAAAATGTTCTTTTTTCACCCATCTGTCAAGCAATGATAAATTATATTAAATGATCTCTAGCCCAGGAAATTTAGACTTTTATGTACTTCCACAAAACTCCTACAAAGCTGAATTTTTGTTTTGACTTCCCAAGCAATTTCCAAAACCACCCTAAGTTTTGGCTGAAGAAAGAATTTTTGGAGAAGTAAAAGAGTGTAAGATTCAGTTTTTTGCTAATTTCACGAAAACTATCAACTTTTTGGAATGAAATATTAAAGTAAAATTGTAGCTTATTCAATTCTATACAACAAAAAATTACCATGCTTTTTCTTCATAAAACCAAGAGATTAAAAGTAAATCATGATGCAGGATTTTAATGGAGTAGCAAATTTAGTCAAAAAAATTATTAAAATACCATTAATCAATCAGCAATATTTTGTGTACGATATGGGTTTCGCTACGTTTTCTCATTATAAACCAAGTCATTGTGGTGTCCAGGCTAAGTAAGGCCACCACCTGGAAAAAGGGGTGGTTTCAATTTTTTAATAACCTTATGGAATTTCATTTTACAACAAAATGACGAAAATTAACTATTAGGCAGTAAAATTATCTAAACCTATAGGTACCTATGCACAGCGGAGAAAATTTGGTCTATTAAGGAAGGGAGAGGAAAAAAAATAATTACAATAAATATTGTATGTAGCTTATAAATTTCTACCCAAAAATATAAACTTTCTTCCTGAAAGCAACAGATTTTGAGAGAAACGTGCACAAACATAAATTAAATATAAATTGGGTGGCGCAACAGCTCGTGGAAAACCAGGGCCTAGTGACTTACAACTCACAACCATTCCTGTGTGCGTGTTTGTTGTCAGGAATGGAGGGGACCTACAGTTTTTTGCCGAGTCCGAACGGCTAAATGAGAAGCACTTTTTCATGACAAGTATACTCTTGGAGGATTTGTCAGTTCCTCGCAAGAGGCAGTACCTCGCACAAACATAAGAAGAGTTTTTTATGTAAGTCTTTTTAATACCACCATTGCCGTGCGCTAGAGTTAAATAGGTAATGGGAGCGTAGGTATGTGATAATTTTTAATGAACAATATATACATTTAAACAAAATTAAATGCATTAACAACTAGGTATGTTTGTAAATATATATTTTACTGCCGTACTGCTGTGTACTGCTATTTTATTCCTCGAAGTACTGCTTTCTGAAAAAGTGAAACGACAGCCCTGCTCAGTATTGTTTGCCCGATCCTCAAGAAAGGCGATCCTCTGGACTGCACCAACTACAGAGGCATCAGTCTTCTTAATATTGCCTACAAGATCTTCTCTGCCGTACTTTGTGAACGCCTGAAGCCATTCGTCAACAACCTGATAGGTCCATATCAGTTTGGCTTTAGGCCAGGGAAGTCCATCATCGACCAAATATTCGCACTACGACAGATCTTGGAGAAAACCCAGGAGTTCCAAATCGATACCCACCACCTTTTTATCGATTTCAAGGCCGCGTATGACAGCATCTATAGAGACGAGCTATATAGAGCAATGTCTAGTTTTGGCATCCCTGCCAAACTCGTCCGTTTGTGCAGGATGACGATGGAGAATGCACGCTGCTCCATCAAGGTCGGCAAAGACCTCACCGACACATTTGATGTCAAAAAAGGTTTTAGGCAAAGCGACGCGCTGTCATGCGACTTCTTCAACATCGTTCTTGAAAGAATAGTGCAAAACTCTCACGTCAACACTAAAAGCACAATCTTTCAAAAGTCCGTCCAATTACTCGCTTACGCTTATGACATTGACATAATGGGACGAACAAAGCGTGATGTCAGTGGTGCTTTTGTGAGCATTGAGAAGGAAGCCAAGAAGATGGGTTTAACGGTGAATGAAAGCAAAACGAAGTTTATGCTGTCAACAAGAAAGGACACCCAACACCGACGTCTAGGACAGAACGTCACTATAGACAGCTATAATTTTGAGGTGGTCAGAGACTTTGTCTACCTAGGATCCGCTATAAACTCAGCGAACGATACCAGTGCTGAGATCAAACGAAGAATTACTCTTGCCAATCGCTGTTTCTTCGGGCTAAGAAGGCAATTGAGAAGCAAAGCCCTCTCTCGAGCAACTAAACTGTCCCTGTATAAGACGCTTATCATCCCGGTCCTGATGTATGGTGCAGAGGCATGGACACTGCTAACGGTGGATGAGAACGCGTTAGGCTGTTTCGAGAGGAAAATTCTTCGGGTGATTTTTGGTCCCGTCTGCATAGATGGGGAATGGAGGAGAAGATACAACCACGAACTGTATGGGCTGTACAGCGACACCGACCTAGCCACAAAAGTGAAAAGCCAACGACTAAGATGGCTGGGTCACCTAGAGCGAATGGACACCAATGCTCCGGCCCGGAAAGTCTTTGAATCCAACCCCGTGGGACAACGCAGTAGAGGTGGACAGCGTAAAAGGTAGCGCACGCAAGTGGAAGAGGACCTCAACCAACTTGGCGTGCGAAACTGGAGACAGCTAGCTAGAAACCGAGCCGGCTGGAAGAAGCTTGTTGGTTGAGGCCCTGGTCCACCCCGGACTGTAGCGCCACCTTAAGTAAGTAAGTAACATTCGAGTATCCTAGCCTCCACCTGAGACCACTGCTCATTGGTTAAGAGCATTTCGGAGCTACCCTCATTAACCACGGCAATCTGTAGGCTTTGCGAGACCACGTCAGCTAGCGAACCTACGCCAGCGTTGTGGGTCGTCTTGTACTTTTTACTGGCTGAAGTTGCAGGGGGCGTCGAGTCGCTGTGTCTCATTATTTTCCCATGACTGCCAGTGTGTTCGACCCTCGAGTGTTTTGGACCTCTTACCGGTCTCACCTTAGGGCTACTGTCAGCCAATTTCAAAGAAGAGGCACCCAGATCTTTGGAATTGTCTTTTAATTTTCCACCGTCGCTCACCTTGGAAACGACTGGTTTGTTTTTAGTGTCTGTCTTGGCAAGAAGCTTTTGAGTCCAGCTCAAACGCTTCCAGTCCCTAAGACTAAGCAACTTCGTGTCTCCCTTGCCATATCTGCGTACGGCCCTCTTGGCGTTTTCAAACCTTTTTTGATCTGGATTCAGATCCCCCACCTTATTCTGTTTGCTTGGATGCGCCTTTTTTCCTTGGGTCAGTTTTGGCCCATCGATTGACGGGCATCGACCTTCGGAAAAGGCAGCCATCACGGTCCTGGAGGACCCCTGGCCATCCGCGCAGACTTCGGTGGGATCACTTACACCCGACCCTTTATAGGGTTAGGTTAGGTTGAAGTGGCTGTCAGTCATGAAAACTGACACACTTAGACCATAAGTTGGCCCATTGCGATACCACAAGAATCTGAGAAGCCTTTTTCCCTACTCGATGAACCATTTGGAGCTTCTTATGAAGCGTAACAGACTACCTATGTCAACATTTACTAAATCACTAGGATCATTGAAGTAGAAATCTCCAAGATGGAGTCTTCGCCTATGAGATAGAGCAGGACAAGTGCATAGAAGATGAGGAATCGATTCTACCTCTTCCTCATCCATACAGCTTCTGCAAAAATAGTTAGGGAATACGCCAAGACGCGTTGCGTGCTGGCCTATAAGACAGTGTCCGGTTATGACACCGATCATGGAGCTAATGTGCAATCTGCTTAGAGATATCAAACATTTAGATCGCTTAAAATCCATTACTGGCCGGATTTGTTTTGTTGCCAAGCAAGTGGTGATATTGTTCCACCTAAGGTTTATTCTCTCTAAAGCATCTTGCTTCAGCATAAGTTTACATGTAGCGATGGGAATACCAATATCTGCCTTACTAGGTAGAAGAGGAGAGTTGTTCCATATTTAGCGAGTTCGTCGGCCTTACAATTACCTGGAATGTCTCTATGCCCCGGCACCCAACACAGGTGAATGTTAAACTGCTGCGCCATCTCCAGCAGAGATGAACGAAAATTTAGGGCTGTTAAAGAGTTAGTAGAGACCGATTCCAGAGATTTGAAAGCTGCTTGACTATCCGAGAAGATGCGGATATCTGTAGTTGATAACACGTTTTCTTTCAGCCAAGATAAGGCTTCTTTAATCGCCATAAGTTCCGCCTGGAACACGCTAAAATGATTAGGAAGACGGAAGGAGAGACTTAATTTTAGTCTTTCTGAGTACACACCCACCACCCACCCCATCATCAGTTTTCGATCCGTCGGTGTAAATATGGATTGATTCATCTTCCAAGAGAGCCGTATCCTCCCAGAGAACTCTAGAAGGAATGCTGACTTGAAAGTTTTTGCCAAACTGAAGTTTTGGGATGGTGTAATCAGTGCGACTTGGGATTGATCTGAATGAATTCAGCATGATAGAATGGCCAAAGTTGTTGTTGGTCCATTGTGAGGAAGCTTTAAGGCAAATGGCTGTATTTGCAGCCACTTGTTTGCTGAAAATATTGAAGGGTGTCAGATGGAGCAGAACGTCTAGAGCAGCGGAAGGTGTCGTACGAAGTGCTCCACTTATGCACAAACAAGCAGAGCGTTGGACTTTGCTCAATTTGTTGCAATTTACCGCTTTATCCAGAGCAGTCCACCATACTGTCACCCCGTAAGTGAGGATCGGTCTAATCACCGAAGTATATAGCCAGTGAGTGATTCGAGGTTGAAGGCCCCATTTGTTCCCAACGGCTTTTTTGCATGAGAAAAGTGCCACTATGGCTTTTTTGACTCTTTCTTGTATATTAGGTTTCCAGCTTAACTTTTTGTCCAAAATAAGACCCAAATATTTTGCTTGATCAGTGAATGTTAGTGGAGTACCTTTGATAGAAGGAGGATCAATATGAGGGATTTTATATTTCCTTGAGAATAGAACAAGTTCTGTTTTATGAGGGTTGACACCCAGACCATACCGGTCAGCCCAGTTGGTAAGCTTATTTAAAGCATTTTGTAAGAGTTCTTTTAAGACAGTAGGATGCTTTCCTGATACGGCAATAGCAACATCGTCCGCATATGCGATCACTCTGTAACTCTCCGCTTCCAGGCATGTCAGCAGCTCATTTACTACCCTTTATAGGGAGTCGAAGTTGTCTTGGCGCCCTGCAGCGCCAGGATTTTTGCTGCAGACTCGCCTTGAGGGGGTATCTGACTTCCTCCTTTCGCAGGGTTTTCGGCCATAGTGGCGTCTGCGTCGGAGCTGTCCGAGCTGGCGAAGGATTGATAGTCGTCGTCATTGAGGATACGGTTCTCCTCATCAGGCGCCATCTCTCCCTCATCAGTTCCAGCAGCACCGTCCTCAGAGTCAGCAAAATCCATGAGGTATTCTGAGAATACCTCATTCATTTTGCGGGCATTACTGCTGCTACAGGAAGTATAGCAGTCTTCTGCTTCTCTTATTGTTGCTGTTGTTGTTTTTATTGTTATTTTTGTATTTGTATTTGCATTGTTTTGTTGTGTCACTGGCGACATAGCTTCTTTCGAAGCCAAGCCCTCGCCGGCAGCCGTGACCTCTGCCGAAACTTGAGTAAATATCCCCACTCGATTTTTATCTTCATTGCTTATTATACATATTATATGTATTTTTATAAATTATTTTGTAAGTCAATTGTAAATAGAAATGTTCAATAAAACAAAATTGAATTGAACTAATATTAAGAACATCGATAATTTTTTTTTCTTAATTTGTCTTTTGTTTAATTATTTAGCAAAACTAATTTTGAAAGCAAAAATTTTGTTTTATATTGGGATATATGACTATCTTTTGCGGAGGTAGTTACATTATTACTTGCATCACATTAGTTTAATTTTGACAATTCTTTGAACTGAGCTTGCCAGTTAATCCTTCAATTTTTTAAAATAGAAATCGTTAAACCGCAATCGTCCTTTATTTCTCAGTTCTGAACAACTTTTCATCGACATCCTCTCATTCCTACTATAAAATTTTTGTTGGCTGCCACCTGCCACTGTTAAAATAATCATCATTTCACCACTACTATTCACCAAACTCTCATTTTGTAGCCCTTTACAGAAGCAGCTCCCATAGCTCATTTGCATGAAATTTGTTATTCCGGAATTATTTATTCCTTCCGATTGATTAGTATTCATGGCGTTTTCATGAATATTCGGCATCGGAACTTTGCCGTCGATTTAGAAAGTTTTGTAAGGTCGGCATTGAAGAGGGGCAAACTAATCGTTCAGTTTTTGATATATTTAGGTACCTGAGATGGGGCGGGCTGTTTTCTTCTTCTTAGGTCCCTGCTCTATGCCTATAAAAGCTCTTTTAGTGTTAAATCATGGGCCACGTCCAAATGTCTTACCGCAATTGATTTATTATTTCATTTTGTGCAATATAAAGATTGAACACTGCCACTGATAGCAATGCTGATTGTTCTGTTCTGATAAATACATATATCGTTTCATTTTAAATTTTATCTGATACAATCGTCAAACGGGAACCAGATGAGAGCTGGCGAATTTAAAATTTGATGATTTGATAATGCTCTTTAGACCCAGGAGCTTGAAGAAGTTGAGTATGCCAAATCAGAGGACAACATTTTAGCAACTGATATGTGCTGCTCCAAAAAGCAACCAGAATAATATTCTGGATATTGCCAGAAACTGCGTTAATGTATTTTTTTAGCTACCCCCTCCCCTCTTATCAAATAATCCTCCCTTTAAATTTTTTTAAAGAAAGTTGTTTTAATGAATAGTTTTAAAATTTAACTTCCAAACTCCCATTTTGAAGAAAAAATAGGTACACAAATATCAATTATATGCTCTTATCGAATGTCCAGTCGAATGCTAAGAACCAGATAGTTAGATATTGTTTAGCTTGCAATTGAAGATTGCAATTACGAATAAGTTCCTACCCACTTACCCACAACTTTTTCCTAAACAACTTAATTTTACATGTGATACGTGGGTGGATACTATATGTATCACTATATATGGGCTCTGGAGCTTTGACACCTCATTATGGGAAAATTGAAAAAAGAAAATGCCATCTAATTGGTCAGTAATCGGTCAGAAAAGGTAATTAGTCCTAGAAATTGGTCAGCCCTATAGTAAAGATAAAATAGTACGAAAAGTCTTTCGAATAAAAAAAAATTAGTACCATCATGAAGCTTGGTGAAAACGTTTCATGTACATATTATGAGAATGAAAAATCAAAAGAGTCTATAACAATATTTCACATGGAAGGGTTTTTTTTGGGTGAAGTTGTGGTGTATCAAACAGAAAATTAACCTTAGTGCAACCTTAATTTCCCATAAAATATTATAATAAAACATGAGGTGCCAAAAATCGCGCGTGACCTTGAAAAACTTTGAGTCTTGATTAAAATTTTTCTAGGCCTGACCAATTTGTAGAACTAGTTGACCGTTTCTGACCAATCACTGACAAATTAGATGGCATTTTCTTTTTTCAAATTTCCCATATATGAGGTGCCAAAGGTCCAGAGCCCAAGTTTAAACGTTCCAAAGAAATACCAACTATTGATTTAGATCAAACCTGAAATATATGGAAGCCGACAAGAGTGAGTCGCGATTCTGTCTGTCTGTCTGTTCGGATACAGCCTTAACCGCTGGGTCGATATTCCTTAAACATGGTACAAAGCGTTTATTGGTCACTCCAGCCACATTTTCCTTTTTCGTTTTTTTTTTTACCAGAAGTAACGGTACTTGCCATACAATTGTTTAACAATTCTGCTTAATCCTGTTTTTATGAAAAATGGAGTTAAGGTTTTCTTTGAAAGGAAGACCGTTTTTCAAAAAAAAAATTAATGGTAGGTATACCTCCCAAGGACTATTTTTTTTTCAAATGTTAAAATTTAAGTAATTTATTTATATTTAAGTAATGTTGTAAAGTTAGAATTTAACGCATTCAAATAATTAAAATCCGTTATCATATCGATCATAAGTTAAGTTTCTATTATTCCTGTTAATCCCATTAGATTTCACACTGCCTTTCAGCTTCATTTTATGCTTTCATTTTCAATTATAGAAATATATAACACTATTAAAAAATTTTCACTAAACCACTGAGGCAAAACTGGCCATCCTCTTAAAGACCGCCATCATGACTATGCTATTATCATCATCATAATCGTTGATCAAAGATCCGAAAGCATTGATTTGTGTTAATGGACTGAACTACCCGAACGACCCCGTTTCTGTTAACATTTCCTTTCATTCATTTTAATCAATAAACAGAGACAGTGATAGAAGAGAAAAGGTATTTTTGGGGTAATACCGATACACAACTTTAGGAGACCCATTTAGTTGACGTTATTCGATATTTTATTATACCTTCCCTTCTCGTTTATGTGATATAAAAGATATTTATATGAAGGTCCTTTTTTTCCAAAGGTATGTAGCTTTCCTTGTCGACTATGTGTATTAATATTTGATTTTATTTTTTCCGGAGGAGCTTAAGAACATTTTCGGTGGGCTGGGTTGTTGGGTATTGAAAACGATGAAGGTATAAGAAAGTCTCTGTTACGCCCGGTAATTTGTTCTCTCTATTGAAGCACATTAAAATTTGGAAATCGTATAAGGCGACTACCGAAATCGAGTGCGTAAATCAACCCAAAATAGCTACTAATTGATAATTACCCAGTGAGGTTTGAGATTTATTACAGACCTTTTGAAGGCGCGTTTCTCTTATCTGAAATATAATATACGTTGCATGAAATAAACTAGGTATAGCTTTTATATTGGAATCATAAATCCGAGTAAAAGTAAAAAACACGAGATAGGAATAATATCTATGATCTATGTATCTGCAGTGGAACGTCAACTCGTAAGTATACAAAATATTAATCATCTATTTAAATGGGATGTACAAAATGGGTCTTGTCACAGCTATACTATCGTATAGGGACTGATTGGGCGGACTGAATATAGGGCGCCAAAATTCTAGCGACGAAGTTCCTTATTTTTATTCAATATAAATGCTATTATAATTAATAATTTCATTTACATTTTATTTTTAATGTATCCAAATAAAATATTGGCATGATGTGAAATTTGACAAATACATAAGTGTTCATTTGGTTTTTTTCATTTTGAATTTTACATTTTCCCATATTTTTGAGATAGTGGTATGTTTACCCAAAAACCATTACACCCGAATTAAAATCCCCAAGTTAAAAGCTACCTATAGTAAACACAAAATCACCAAGGCAAGATCTTTTGAAAAAAATATCCGCAAGACAAAATTCCAAAAATAAGATGTGCAAGTAGTGAATCAAGCAATCAAATCACGATTTTATTGTAACACTAGGGTGGTCCTTATAAAGGTCATTGTTTAATTCAATTTGGTGTGCCCCCCTAATTTCTTCTAAGTAAATTAAAAAAAAGATCTGTGAAATGGTAGCTCATTATTTTACCGTTAACCCGGCCCCCAAGACGAAATCAGTTTTATATGGGAAAACTCATGTAAAATGTTCAATCAAATTCAGAATTTGTATAACTTTGGTAATATCTAAGAGCCCACAGCAGATTTTGGGTGTGATTGATAGCAACAAATGAATTATAGGCGCCGAAAGCTTCATTAAACGCTATTCAAAAAGTCAAAGTCTTGCAGTCCACACAGTGGTGTGGCGAGGGTTCGAGCCGTGGGGGCGGGGTGACTTTCATTAAAATGCCGACTTATTTTAGGAATTTGCCGACTTATTTTAAAAATTTGCCGACTGTATAGATTTAGCATTTTTCGGGTGAAACTCAAAATAAGGGAAAAGAAAAAAGGGTTTTTTTCCGAGTGGAATGACATTCAGCTCAAATCTTCACTTCGCCACATACACTTTTGAGATTTCGAAATGCGAGATTTTTCAATGAAACCGCCTTCAGCTGATGTAAGAGATTTAAAACACTTAGGAGCAATGATTTTCCATGAAACAATTTTAAAATTTTGGGAAATATTATTTGGTAGAAAAATTAGATATCAATTATTTTTGGAATTATGTATTTATATTTATAATAAATAATTAATAACAATGGAATAAATAAATTAATGCTATTATTGCAACGATTAATCTAAATAAGAAATAATTTTTAACAACGAATTAAATTCATGAACATTTATATTATTATTGCAGCAGTTTTTTTTGTTTAGGTATAGGTATTAAACAATCTTTATACAAAAATTAAAGTAACTCATAATTCTATCAGAATCAGCAGTTTAGTCATTTATAATAATAAAATACATTAATTTATTAATATTGCAGCAGTTTATTTATTTAAAATAAACAATTTTAAATAATATAGCTAATTACACTAGTTTACAAAATTTTGGGTCATGGTAGGGTCCTTAGAAAAAATATGTTTTCTAGACTAATTTTGGGTCACTGAACACGAAAATCAAAATTATTTTTTTTTCCAAAGAAGCGTTTTCGAGATATGCGAAAAAATCATTTTCTCAGCTTTTTTTCCAGATATTCCCATAAATCTCGCTAGCGGCTTAGCTAATTTACATAAAATGTGTATTTTCGGAATGATGTGATCTGTCTCCTTCCTACGATGTACTGCTTGTATAAGTCGGACTGAAATCTTATAAGTTACAGGCTTTCAAAGTTTCAAAAACGAGTATTTTTGAAAAATTTCTAGTTTTTGGTTGCTCCATATGGATAGAAAAAAAAATATTTAAAATAATTTTAAGGACTCAAGTGAAAAACAATCTTTTTAACAAAGATTTGAGCCAAAGTTTTTCAAAATCTGACGATAAATGTAGAAGTTATTAAATAATTAGTGAAAGAAGGCAAATTAGTTTTTTTCAATAAAAGTCATATAAATGTACGTTAGGGTGTCTGTTATTTCCCCAAAATCATTTTTTTAAATCAGAAACCCGTTAATTCGAAATTGTATGCCCTAAAATAAAGTTTTTGACCAAAAAATGTTTGTCTAAGGTGATAAACCGGTGCCTCTTAGGACATTCTCTTTTCCATACAAAGGAGAATTGGACACACCAAACTCCAAGACCAATGATGACGTGATATATATCGTTGGAAAGATATTTTTATGAACTACAATAGTTACTAAGAGAGTTCATTTCAAATCTCTATGTGAAAACAGTTATTCACTAGTTAAGGATAGTTTTTTTCACACCAAAATGCGCTGAAACACAATTTTGACCAGCGAATAACTTTTTTCACATAGAGATTTGAAATGAACTCTCTTAGTAACAATTGTAGTTCATAAAAATATCTTTACAACGATATATATCACGTCATTATTGGTCTTGGAGTTTGGTGTGTCCAATTCTCCTTTGTATGGAAAAGAGAATGTCCTAAGAGGCACCGGTTTATCACCTTAGACAAACATTTTTTGGTCAAAAACTTTATTTTAGGGCATACAATTTTGAATTAACGGGTTTCTGATTTAAAAAAATGATTTTGGGGAAATAACAGACACCCTAACGTACATTTATATGACTTTTATTGAAAAAAACTAATTTGCCTTTTTTCACTAATTATTTAATAACTTCTACATTTATCGTCAGATTTTGAAAAACTTTGGCTCAAATCTTTGTTAAAAAGATTGTTTTTCACTTGAGTCCTTAAAATTATTTTAAATATTTTTTTTCTATCCATATGGAGCAACCAAAAACTAGAAATTTTTCAAAAATACTCGTTTTTGAAACTTTGAAAGCCTGTAACTTATAAGATTTCAGTCCAACTTATACAAGCAGTACATCGTCGGAAGGAGACAGATCACATCATTCCGAAAATACACATTTTATGTAAATTAGCTAAGCCGCTAGCGAGATTTATGGGAATATCTGGAAAAAAAGCTGAGAAAATGATTTTTTCGCATATCTCGAAAACGCTTCTTTGGAAAAAAAAAATAATTTTGATTTTCGTATTCAGTGACCCAAAATTAGTCTAGAAAACATATTTTTTCTAAGGACCCTACCATGACCCAAAATTTTGTAAACTAGTGTTATTTATAATAAATTTATTTTAATAATAAAATTTATTAATTTATATTTATTATTATTTTATTGCAGCTACTTAATAAGTTTTAATGAAAATTTAATATTTAAATTTAACATTGTACTATCTAGATTTTAATTCGGTGGTGTTTTAATAAGGACCATTCTTCAACGACCTCATTAAGAATAATTTCGTCCACTTTATTTTTCGAAGAATAAAGCAGCATCAAATTATTCAAACGATCATCACTCATTGTCGTGCGCAAATAGTTTAAGACTAATTTTAATTTACTAAATGATCGTTCACAAGAAGCTGATGTCACAGGAGCAGTTAAAATGAAGCAAATGAGTTTGTGCGCTAAGGGAATTACCATTTTCAACTTGAACACAACTTTGCTAATGTCTTCGAAATTTATACAATTTGTGGATGTATCAAGAAGAATTTGCAACTCAGAAAGCAAACACTCTGGATCTTCTTTAAAAAATAGGGGCTCCAATTTCATTATGGATTCCACTGATTCTATTGTGACATTGCCTCTGTCGACTGGAATTTCAAAAATCTTTTGAAAAGGTTCGAAAGATGAAAAATTGTCTTTTAAATTATCGTTTATACACGTCGTAAAAACTTGCAAAACCGTTCTAAATTCTTTTCGATAAAATGTTTGGAAATCGAAGTCGAAAGCTGTTTCTGGATTTTCATCGATTCTTCTTGGTACACGGCGTGTTCTATGATGTTTCAGAAACTCATTCTCTGGATTTATTTTTAATTTCTCAGCGAATGAAGATGAACTTTTTAAAAGGTATTTGTGGCCTTTACTCCAGAATGCGTTTCGCCCAGGCATGGTGGTGGGCTCATCAGTTAGATGCCACCATACCCAATCTAAGACGCATTGTTTAGTCGATGGTTACCGACGTATGCATATCACAATTTTGTGAGAAAACTCACTGTGAATTATGCTATCTAAGGAACTTTGGTTAAAGTTGTGCACTTAGATTTTGTTGTTGTTTTGCCCGTGGCCAGGCGGAGTAATTAAGAAGAAGAGTTTTTAAGAAAATAAATAGAAAAATTATTTATAGTCAAAGACTATAAACAATAAATCCATTTATTTCTTAATTTTTGTGGAGTTTATGAATAAAATTCAATTAAAAAGTATTTGTGGCCTTTACTCCAGAATGCGTTTCGCCCAGGCATGGTGGTGGGCTCATCAGTTAGATGCCACCATACCCAATCTAAGACGCATTGTTTAGTCGATGGTTACCGACGTCTGCATATCACAATTTTGTGAGAAAACTCACTGTGAATTATGCTATCTAAGGAACTTTGGTTAAAGTTGTGCACTTAGATTTTGTTGTTGTTTTGCCCGTGGCCAGGCGAAGTAATTAAGAAGAAGAGTTTTTAAGAAAATAAATAGAAAAATTATTTATAGTCAAAGACTATAAACAATAAATCCATTTATTTCTTAATTTTTGTGGAGTTTATGAATAAAATTCAATTAAAAGGTATTTGTGGCCTTTACTCCAGAATGCGTTTCGCCCAGGCATGGTGGTGGGCTCATCAGTTAGATGCCACCATACCCAATCTAAGACGCATTGTTTAGTCGATGGTTACCGACGTCTGCATATCACAATTTTGTGAGAAAACTCACTGTGAATTATGCTATCTAAGGAACTTTGGTTAAAGTTGTGCACTTAGATTTTGTTGTTGTTTTGCCCGTGGCCAGGCGAAGTAATTAAGAAGAAGAGTTTTTAAGAAAATAAATAGAAAAATTATTTATAGTCAAAGACTATAAACAATAAATCCATTTATTTCTTAATTTTTGTGGAGTTTATGAATAAAATTCAATTAAAAGGTATTTGTGGCCTTTACTCCAGAATGCGTTTCGCCCAGGCATGGTGGTGGGCTCATCAGTTAGATGCCACCATACCCAATCTAAGACGCATTGTTTAGTCGATGGTTACCGAACGTCTGCATATCACAATTTTGTGAGAAAACTCACTGTGAATTATGCTATCTAAGGAACTTTGGTTAAAGTTGTGCACTTAGATTTTGTTGTTGTTTTGCCCGTGGCCAGGCGAAGTAATTAAGAAGAAGAGTTTTTAAGAAAATAAATAGAAAAATTATTTATAGTCAAAGACTATAAACAATAAATCCATTTATTTCTTAATTTTGTGGAGTTTATGAATAAAATTCAATTAAAAGGTATTCGTGGCCTTTACTCCAGAATGCGTTTCGCCCAGGCATGGTGGTGGGCTCATCAGTTAATTAAGAAATAAATGGATTTATTGTTTATAGTCTTTGACTATAAATAATTTTTCTATTTATTTTCTTAAAAACTCTTCTTCTTGATGAACTTTTTATTAATGCATCGATTTGGTCGTCATCGTCATTCATTTGTTGAAAAGAATGTGCTTCAAGTCAACAATACAGCATCAATGACATTCAACTCTTCAGCTTCTAAATTTTCTGTCAAATTTTTACTTTAAACATGACGTTTTCACAAAAATATAACGAGCTTATAAAATCAAAATCCAAGATTTTTTTCAGCAGACCAGAAGCGGAGGTTCGAGTATTATTATCAAAAGAACTTACATCGGTTTTATTTTTTCGAAACCATGTACAATGCCTTCGAAAGTAATCCAAACAGCCTTTACTGTCTCAGCTCTAGCTGTCCATCGAGTTTTTGACAAATTTTTCAGTTGCATGAATTTTCAATGCTTTTGAATTCCTCACGCATACATTGAAAACGTTTTGTGCTGCCGTAGAAGAAAATATATAATGCTTCCAAAACATTGAAAAACTCTTTAATCAACACACTCGAATTACATGCTGTTTCAACGAATATATTGATACGATGCGCTTGGCATGGAATGTAAGGGATTATCTTACCGCATTTTTCCGATAGTTTTTGCTCCGTACCGTTGTTCTTTCCGGACATGTTTTTGGCGAAATCATAAGATTGAAAAGCTTGTTTTTAATGGAAATTCCTACTGACTGAAGGGTCACTATTATTTTTTGGGCCAATTCTTCTCCCGTTTTTTTCGTTAGGACGACGTCCATTTTCAGAAGACATTCAATAGGAATAAGTCTCTCGGTTGCTTTCACTACGTATCGAACATTAATAGCAAGTCGATATTGATGTGATGAGCCTGGAGCTGTGTCAACCATTACAGAAAAAATACCAGCTTTATTGATTTCATTTACAATGGCTTTTCGAGTTTTAGTTCCCAAGAGATCAATGAATTCATTTTGGGCATCCGGACTAAGCTTCACAAATCGAAAATACAATTCAATTAAAAAGTGGTACTAAATCTTTAATCAATATTCCCATGATTCATCGTCGTCGATTTGCAAGTGCAAGTTTTTGTGCTGGACAATCAGCCCAAATAAACAGAACACAAATATAGTGCTATAGTTCATTCAAGATTTCTTTCTATCTCTGCCAGGGTTGCAAAAAGTCAATAAAATTGTACTTTTTTCGATACACTCGACTTTGCTAAAGTACACAAATACACTTTTAAGAAATTCGATGCACTTTTGCATTCAACGAAAAAGATAAAGTAAATTAAAAATAAAATCATCACAAAATGTATTCTGTGGAACCGAGGCTGACAACGATATAACAGAAAAAATAAAAATGATTAAGACAGTTTGTTCGAAAACATTTAAGAAAATGGCATCTACAAAATCCCAGTTTCAAAAATCTCGCAGTTAAAAATTCGAAATCATTAAATTTGCCAAATTCAAATCTCGCAAAATTGAAGGGTATTGCAACAAATTCACAGTTTTGTAATAAAAGTTTCGCATATGTACATATGTATGTATGTACCTAATATGTTTAGTAACATTATAAACAATAAACAGAATTGCACAAGTTATTTAATCAATTGGACAAAGGTACATAACATAAGTTCATATAACAGCAAATATGTATGGACAAAATATTATTTTGATGAAGCAAATCAAAATGTACAATTCTATACACTTCATTTTTATTTTTCGATATATTGCTCAAACATGATTTTGCATCCCTGATCTCTGTTTATTATGAAGATTGTTCATTTCAGTGTTCAGTCTCTTGTCTCTTCAGTCGTTCTTGTTCTTCACTTCAGTAGTGAAGCTAACTTGATGTGGTTAGGTTCGTTTGCTGCTGATCGTAAAAAAATTTTTTTCAGCTATGTCATCATAGCTATAAAAAGTTAAAGAATGCGATGTGCTGTAAGGTTTGTAGGATAGGATGCTTGTGGGATGTTAAGTTTTAAGGTAGGTTCGTTGCGATATTTGTTGAGTATTTTTGTTTTGTTTATTATTTTACTTTTGTGTTTTGTTTAGCTATGATTAGACGGATTAACGAAGGAAATGAAAAATATGTAATAAGAAGGCAAGCAGGAATACAAATAATGTATAGGTAGGTCAATGAAATCACAAAACTAAAATATAAAAAGTCCTTAGTATTTTTAACTTCACATTGGAAGTTATTGTAATTAGTCCGATTTGTCAAAATGAACATTTTGACATATCTTCAGGTTTCGAATCCATTATTTTTAGAAAGATGTCTGTTTTTGTACGTACGTTCCTTCGCTTTTTTCGTTCACCATATCTCAAGAACGAATAAAGATATCGACTTCGAATGGATTTTATTTTATAAATACTATAAAATTACATTCATACATACGTAGTTTAATTTTTTTAGTCTCGAGTATCTCGAGAGCAAATCATGCTATCGAGATCGACTTCGGGTTAATTTTATTCTACGCATATTGCGTAATAAAGAATTGATTAAAATATAACATATCATTATAGTTTTTTTTAATACAAAAAATGTTGCTGAAAATTAACTCGAGTATCTTGAGAACAAACAATGATATTGGTTCGAGGTAGTTTTATTTTATACGCTAGTTTATAAATAAAAATTGATAAAAGCTTAGAAAATATTGAATCAACTGTTTTTTTTTAAATCGAAATAAACTACAAGCAAGTTTACACAATAATTTTTGAAAATTTGTTTTGTTTTTTTTTGCCTCAAATATCTTGAGAACAGACAATGATATTGGCTTTGGGTTAATTTTAATTTACACACTAATTTAATTATGATAATTGATAGGATTTGTAGAAAAATTCAACAATTTTTTTTTTAAGCGGAAGAACTGCAAGATACTTTACCAAAAATTGTGGAGAATTTTTGTTCGTATAAATTATTGTGAGAACAAACAATGATATTGGCTTCGGGGTAATGTTATTCTATAACCAAGTTTATAATAAATAATTGATAACATTTGTAAGAATATTCAATAAACAGTTGTTCTAAGCGATAAAACTACAAAAAACCTTACCAAAAAATGTTGAATTTTTTTTAAACTCGAATATGCTAGGAACAAATAATTATACTGGGTTGGGCATACAATATTAGATTATAGTTGATAATTAATAGGTTTTGTAATACAATTCAACAAACGGTTTTTTTAAAGCGAACGAAAGTTCAAGGAACTTTACCAAAAATTATTGAATACAAAAAATAACATTAAGCCTTTAGCTTCCGGGACACCAATACCATATTGCGAGAGTCTATTCAAAATAGACTGGTTGATGACACTAAAAGTTATTGGTAATTCTTATGTGTAAATATTTTTCTATTTGATAATTATGTAATTTTCCAATTTCATAGAAATTTCAAGTCCATCAAGAATTTCTGATCGACTTTTATCTTGTCGAATTTTTTGAAAAAGGAAAAGCGAATACACGAAAAAGCAAAAAAAAAAAAAAATACTGATACATGCTTAAATCAATTAGCCTATATTATCGTATTTTTTGCTTGGGAAAGAATAAAAATTTGGTTGAAGATAAAACGAAGGGAAAATAAAATCTACAAATGTATTAAGCAATTGAGAGTTCCGATGAAGAAATTGTTGTTGGACCAACAGCTTAAAATTGTTCAAAATGCGAAATGATCAGAAGGCTTCAAATTTCTTTATTATCTCTCAAGCTAAAGAAAAACAACAAAAAAATCAATTTGAAGTGCTGGATGGAAACGATGGAAATGCGTGTGCACGTGCGAATGAAGTTTGGTTAACAAGTTAGTTAGTTAAATATAATGCTTGGCCCTCATAAAAAAGATGAATAAAATTGTTATGTATGTATAAATTTGTGTTTGAAAATTATTGGTAAAGATAAAATTCAAAATAGAAGAGAGATTATAAATCATAAAGATTAAATATTTATCAAGCATAAACAAAGTAATTTTCAATGTCCCCATCGTTACTCAAGGAGTGAAATCTGTAAATTTTATTTATTTGAAAGAAATTAGAACATCACCATTCATCATTTGCACGAACGACCAAAGCTCGAAATTCGGGTTGGAGCTCTTCAGAAAATTACCACAACCCGATGTTTTAAATAGATAATAGCCCTGTTATTTAGTGCATTTTTATCTTCGCTTGGAAAAAAGTAGCATGTTAAATACAACAACAGTACGGAATTATACCAGTTTGTTGTTGTGATTAACGTGCTCCTTTTTTCTAAGCGAAGATAAAAATGCACTAAAAAACAGGGATAATATCAGCCAGGCGCCAATATTAACAGTTTTCTTGGACGGACAACAGCAAAAGCCCCTTTTTGGTTTTTTGCATATAACTCGAAAACGAAGCAAAATTCGAGATAATTCTGAAACCTTTTTTTAGAGAATAAAATTTACCATCGAAATGGATTTTTGAAAAAAAAATTAATAAAATTTGTAGTTAGCTAAATTAAAAAAAAATCATTGCAGAAAATGTGAAAAATCATGTTTCTTGGTTTTTTACTTATTTGCTTATAACTTCCTTACCAGCAAAGATAGGTATAGGGAGGCATTGCTCCATATAAGAGAAAGATAATTAAATTTCCTTTAAAATTAATTATTCAAAAAAAGGTTGGGATAAAAATCGACCGAGAAATAGTCGTTCAAACTAGTAGCCTATTGAATAGAGCTTTTAAAAAGGAACAATTACGTGCAAGGGTTTTTATTATTGAATATGTTTGTTTGGCCCATAAGCATGCTTAAAACCGAAAATGCTACTAAATTCACCCATGCGTTTCTGGGAAAATGGTCACACTGGCCACTTTTCAGTATTTTTGGTATAACTCGAAAACTAAGCCGAATTTGACAATTTTACACTTAAGACTTTTTGTTCAAAATTAAATTTTCCATCGCAATGGATAGTTTGGAAAATTTCTTAAAAAAATTTAAGGAAGAAAAGTAAAAAAACCAACATAAAAATCGAAAAATCAAAGATTTTTAAATTTTTTTTCTAAATTGCGCATAACTTTTTTCGGAGCAAAGATACGCTCAAGACATGCATGAACAAAGTAAACTGGAGTCTTAAGGCCTTAATATTACATGTTAAAAAGGCCATATTAATTGAAAATTAACAGAGATATAACCATTCAAACTTTACTATTTCTTATAATTTTTCGCAGTTTTTGCCCGAAAGCCTTTTTTTTGGTACTTTATGACAAATTTAACGTTCCTAGCACCTAGTACCAAATCTTATGTTAATCGGACCAGCCGTTCGGTCTGTAGGTCGGAAAGCATTTAAAAACAGCCGAAAAACGAAATTGCGAACTTACATTTTTTTATATAAATTCTCTGTAGTTCTAATGTTATATTATATCAAAATTTTGATTTCGAACATTTTTACGAAATTTAAATTTTCCATATTGTACCGAAAAAGGGTTTTTTCGGGCCAAAACTGCGAAAAATTATAAGAAATGACAAGGTTTGAATGGGAATATTTCTGTCAATTTTGAACAAATATTAATTTTTTAACATGCCATATTAAAGCCTTTAGTCTCTACTTTATTTTGTCTGTGCATGTCTTGACCCTATCTTTGCTTCAAAAAAAGTTATGCCCAATTTATTAAAAAATTTAGATATTCTTGATTTTTTGTTTTTTTTAGGTTGGTTTTTGTTAACTTTTCCTGCTTAAATTTTTTCGTAAAATTTTTTGAACTATCCATTCCAATAGAAAATTTAATTTTGAACAAAAAGGATTATGTGTAAAATTGTCAAATTCAGCTTTGTTTTCATGTTACACCAAAAATATTGAAAAGTGGCCAGTGTGACCATTCTCTCAGAAACGCATGGGTGAATTTAGTAGCATTTTCGGTTTTAAAAATGCTTATGTACCAAACAAACATATTCAATAATAAAAACTCTTGCACGTAATTGTTGCTTTATACCCCTCATTTTCCGGTATATTCAATAGGCTATAGGCTGATTTTAAGTTCTTAAAGCTTTATAAATGGCTATTTTGATGGACTTGTTAGATTTTACGTTCATACTAGGTGTATTAGTGAGTCATGATCAGTTAAGTCAAAAATAAAAGTTAAATTTCAAAATTTTCACAGTTTTAGGGTTGCCATCTAATTTTTTTTTTTCAAAATTAAGAGTAAGTGCCAAACACAAACACTTTGCTCTTACAAAGCCGGGCTTTGAACACATGCAAGCTTATACCTTCTCGAACATAAAACAAATAGTGCCACACAAGTTTTAAGGTTGAAAGTCCTTGCCAGACGAGCTCAACATTTTCAAAGTAGGTAAGAGAGATGGCGAGGTCAGACAGAAATTTTCAAAAAAATTAACTTCAACCTCACTTGGCCATCAATTTCTAAGAGATGAGATGAGAGTGAGATTGTTTGACACACAACATATATATTTAAATTTATTATTTTAAATATACAAATTAAACACTAAAAAGAAACAAATTTAATGTATAACACTTTTTATTTACCACTATTGTGAATTGATTATTTAAAAATAACGAGTAAATAGCCCAACGTGACACTTCATGTCAAAGTAATGATTTATGTCATCAATTATGCAAACTCATCGTTTAACCTTTATAAAATGTAAAAAGGTCATATCATTCTTTCGAGAACTTTTCACCCGACACCATTTTTGCTTGCGATATAAAATAATTAAAGTTAATTTCTAAAGTATAAAAAAAAGAAATCGAGTTTTATTTCAATTAAAAGTTAATTAGAAGATTAACCAGCGCTACACCTAAACATTTGGTCCTTCGAAGCCACAAAAAAAAAAAAAAGTGTATGAATTTGCTGTGTGTAAAGTGTATACTGTACATTACATATGTATAAAACAAATTTTACTGTGCAAATAAACTAAGCTATTTAAAACTTTAAATAAAAATAATTTCATTGCGAAATTAAAATATAAAAAAAAACAATTTAAGAACATTTTGTGCTGTGCAAATCGGGATTCCCGCGACGTGCAACTCACCACAATTTACATCACCATTCCATCGAAGGCACACCAAGTAAGTCCTCATTTTTAAAGTATTTTTTTGCTTTTTTTTATTACGTTTGATAAACAAAAGTCCACCATGTCTTTCGGTGAGTTACAAAAGGAAGTTTTGGCTCAGTTAGAGCGCGACTTCTCAAATTTTAAAAAAAACAGGTCAGGCTCGTCGCACGAGCAATTATTTGAAAACTCGCTTAGAACTTTTAGAAGCTAATTTAGTTAATGCTAAGCGATACCACGAGGAAATTGTTAGTGGGGGGAAGCTGGAAGAGACATTGAAGAAGGAAGATTTAGTAGCAGTTTTCGAGCAAATCCGTGATACGTATCTCGATTATCGGAGTGAATTGATGGATGCCTTGGATAAAATCACGCCACCTGCTCCTGCTTCGCCCACTATAAATCCTGGAATAAGTCACACTGCAGTGCTGCCTCAACCAGCACAAACTCCTCAAAATAATTTCATGAAGCTACCTGCAATAAAACCTCCAACTTTCTCGGGGTCTTATACAAAATGGCGTTCGTACCACGACATATTTATTTCTCTGGTGCATAGCAACCCTGCATTGAATGAAATTCAAAAAATGCATTTTTTAAAGGACAGTCTAAGTGGAGATGCCGAGAGGCTATTGCATCATTTAGACCTAAGTATGGGGAACTACCAAAAGGCATGGGATTTATTAAAAGAAAGGTATGATCATAAGAGGGTTTTAGTGAATTCTCATCTCAAGGTTCTTTTTGGTCAAACGGCTCAAAGTAAAGAGTCAGCAGAAGGCCTTAAAAACCTTTTAGACACCACAACCGAAGTAGTTCATGCCCTGGAGAATTTAGAATTACCAGTGGAGCATTGGGACACAATGTTAATATATATTCTCTTCCAAAAATTGC
The DNA here is from genome assembly GCA_963921185.1 of Dasysyrphus tricinctus. Classification (NCBI taxonomy): domain Eukaryota; kingdom Metazoa; phylum Arthropoda; class Insecta; order Diptera; family Syrphidae; genus Dasysyrphus; species Dasysyrphus tricinctus. The sequence continues at coordinate 281,299,004 of OY992530.1, read as the reverse complement.
CTCGTATCACACAGCAATTATGGGAGGAAAAATTAGGAATTGATAAAGAGCTCCCAACATTTTCTTTTTTTACTGGTTTTCTCAAATCCCGTTTCAGGACTTTAGAGGCACTTATAGAGCAAGGAAACTCAAGCTCTCAGTCCAACCAAACAACAAAATCCCAAGCTTCAGCCAAAACATTTCATGCCAATACACAACACAAACAACAACTAACCACACAGCGATATCAATGCCAAATTTGCAAACAAGGCCAGCACTCTTTGATGAAATGTCGTCGTTTTTTGAGCATGGATTCGGCTCATAAACTGCAAGCTGTACGTCAGGTCCGGGTTTGTGAGAACTGTCTGGCCTATAGTCACACAACACAAGATTGCCTGAGTAACCGCAGTTGTTACTTTTGCAACCAAAAACATCACTCACTCTTACATAATAATTCAATTTCATACATAAATACTCCAACAACACAGTTTCAACACCAGGTTGCCCATCCTCGGACCGAACAAGTGGCTGTCAACCCGAACGCTCCTACCTTTCAGCCGATAGATGAAAACACACCGTCTAGCAGTACCCGACACATTTTTTATGCGTCCCAGCTCGATGGCACGCAAATTTTATTGGCTACTGCAATTGTTAGGGTCAAGTCTGGAGATGGGAGATTTTCAGATCTACGAGCCCTAATTGATCCAGGCTCAGATGCCACTTTTATATCTGAATCTGCTGCACATTTATTAAATCTTACAAGACACAGAACATTTGTAAAGGTATCAGGGTTAGGGGAGGTCAGCAACGGCACCAGTCAAAATTACGTTGACCTACATTTTACGTCCAGGACTTCGACGTTTGAAAGCGCAACCAAAGCTTTTATTTTTAAGTCGTTGACTGGCCTCCTTCCGGCCCACAAAATGGTAACCAACACTTGGGAACACTTAACTGGTTTACAGTTAGCAGACCCTAACTTTTGCGTTCCTGCTCCGATTGACCTACTTTTTGGCTCGGATGTTTACACTGACATTATTCTACCGGAAATAATCCGTAGTGAACATGCAATTGCTCCAATTGCCCAAAGCACTCACTTAGGATGGATTGTCTTAGGAAAGATTCCTGAGGCAATTCCAAAGGGCATTCGAAGCTTTTTCCACCACGTTGATCTCGACACTCAAATACGAAAATTTTGGGAGATCGAAGAAACTCCATTCGTGACTCAACCATCAGAGGAGGATATTGCCTGCGAAAGGCATTTCAAAGAAACGACCAGGCGTCTGCCCGACGGAAGATACGAAGTTAGACTTCCGTTCAAAGGAGGACTTCATCCTGAGCTCGGATTCAGCATGGAAAATGCAATGAGACGCTTTTCATCTCTGGAACGACGGTTTGAAAAAGAACCAAAACTACGAGTGAGCTACAGCCAATGTATCACGGAATATCTTAGCTTACAACACATGGAGGAAGTGAGTCTAGAAGACTCTATTTTGAAATCACACTATCACTACTTCCTACCCCATCATGCTGTGATCAAAGAGTCTAGCTCGACTACGAAGTTAAGGGTCGTCTTTGACGCAGCTGCAAAAACGAATGATGGAACATCTCTTAATCAACACCTGATGGTAGGTCCTAAGCTGCAGAAAAACATTGTCGATATTATCCTAAACTGGCGAAAACATCAATTTACAATAACAGCTGATATAGAAAAGATGTATCGACAAATTTTCGTACAACAATTGGATCAATATTATCAGCTCATTATTTGGAGAGAAAGCCCAAATCAACCGATAAAGGTATATAGACTTAAAACAGTTACCTTTGGCACGGCCTGTGCGCCATATTTGGCCCTCCGTGTCCTACAAAAGGTCGCCGAGGATGAAGCTGAGAAGTATCCAAAAGGAGCTCTTGCAGTCACTGAAGAAATGTACGTGGACGATTTCATCAGTGGAGGAGATTCCATCGATGAGACTCGGCTGTAACGCGAGGAAACCCGCAATTTACTGGCATCAGCTGGACTCAAACTTCGGAAGTGGACGTCCAACTGCAAAGACCTTCTACAAGACTTACCCAAAGAAGACTGTGAGATAAGTTTTGAGCTCCCTTTTGGATCGACAGATCATGTCAAAACTTTGGGCATAAGATGGCACCCAGAAGAAGATGCGTTTTCATTCCAGAATTTCCAACACGACACTGAAGAAGTAACAAAGAGAACAATGCTTTCGGCGATCGCCAAACTTTTTGATCCACTCGGTTGGATCGCACCAGTTGTGATTAAGGCAAAGATCATGATGCAAAAGTTATGGTGCCGCGGAACTGATTGGGACCAACCAATTCCATCAGATTTAAAAGACGAATGGCAAGTTTTTCGAAAAGAACTTCCGACCATACAACACATTAAAGTCCCAAGGTGGATTAAAACACACAGCACACACAAAGTAGTGGAATTGCATGGCTTCAGCGATGCGTCTGAGAAGGCTTATGGTGCAGTAGTCTTCATACGTGTACTTGATAGCTCAGATAATATCCATATGCACCTGCTAATCTCAAAAACCAAAGTGGCTCCTTAAAAAACGGTCAGTTTGCCACGACTCGAACTTTGTGGAGCTGCTTTACTTGCCTCTCTGCTCAACTACACGAAAGAAGTGCTCGGTTTATCTAACGCCAAAATACATGCCTGGTCAGATTCAATGATTACGCTGGCCTGGATCAGAGCACAACCATCTAAATGGACCACATTTGTCAGCAACAGAGTTTCAGAGATTCAACGTCTGACAAGCTGCGACATTTGGAAACACATCCCAACAGATCACAACCCAGCTGATCTTGCATCCAGAGGCGTCTTACCGTCAGCTTTAGGAGCACAGGAATTGTGGTGGACAGGCCCTTCATTTCTGCAGGAGAATTGGCATTATGAAATACCTGAGCAGCCATCTACACTAGATACTGAGGAAGAAAAACGTTCAGTGAAAGTACAATGCACACTAACCACCGCTGATGCAGCAGCTGATGACATCAATAAAAGCATTGTAAGATGCTCGCGGCTTTCAAAGGTCACCAGAGCGATTGCCTTCTGTCTACGGTTTCGAGCAAATGGCCTGGCCAAGAGAAGAAAAACGTTAAGAACCACAGGAGAACTAAAACCCGAAGAATTACACTGTGCAACTTTAATAGTGCTCAAAGCAGTACAAAGACTCATGTTCGCCGACGAACTGAGTGAATATGAGAATAAGGATGCAATACCAAAATCCTTACTCTCACTCAATGCTTTCATTGACGGTAATGGGATATTACGCGTTGGTGGTTGACTACAGAATACACTGCTTTCGTACAACCAGCAACACCCGATTATTCTGAAACCCAATTACCATTTTACAGAGCTTGTGATGCGCGATGCTCACAACAAGACACTTCATGGAGGAAACCAACAAACTACGGCTTATATTCGTATGACCTACTGGATTATAAGCATTAAAATGTACGTAAGGAGATATATCCATAATTATCCAAAATGTTTTAGACACACAAGAAAAAATCTGCAACAGCTCATGGGCAGCTTGCCAGCGCCACGAGTACGAATGTCCAGACCATTCACCAACACTGGAGTGGATTACGCCGGTCCTATAGACATAAAAGCATGGAAAGGAAGAGGAGCAAAAACATTCAAAGGATACTATGCAATTTTTATTTGCCTAGCCACAAAAGCTATCCATCTAGAAACAGTGTCAGATTTAACCACGAAATCATTTCTGGCAGCTTTTCGTCGCTTCATGGCACGGCGAGGCATATGTGCACAAATTTATAGCGACTGCGGCACAAACTTTGTAGGAGCTAATAGAGAATTAGCCAGGATGCTACAAGAAGCAAAGCATGATTGGAATGAAATTGCAGGAATCTTAGCCAACTCAGGAACCAACTGGAATTTTATTCCCCCTGCTTCTCCCCACTTTGGTGGCCTCTGGGAAGCTGGGGTGAAATCAGTGAAACACCACTTGAAACGAACCGTTCGAGATGAAAGGTTAACTTTCGAAGAGCTCTACACGCTTCTTACCCAGATTGAAGCATGTTTGAACTCCCGGCCTCTGTGCCCTCTATCGGATAATATAGAGGACCTAGACGTCCTAACTCCAGGACACTTCCTAATTGGCGAACCTCTCTTATCCATTCCTCAAGGAAACTTGCCCGCGACAGAACGAATCAGTTATCTCGATAGATGGATGAGGACTCAAGTCTTTGTCGACTCCTTCTGGCGTAAGTGGAGCGGAGAATATCTTTCACGCCTACAACAACGACCTAAATGGACAAGAAAAGAAGCTGAACCCAAAATCGGAGCTCTTGTCCTGGTAAAAGATGAAAGGCTTCCGCCATCTCAATGGATCCTCGCCAGAATCATCGAAACCCATCCCGGAGCCGATGAACTAGTTCGAGTCGTAACCTTGAAAACGAAAACCGGAATTATGAAACGACCCATCACAAAAATCTGCTACCTCCCGAGCAATAAAACTACGGACGAAGAAACCTTGATTTAAATAAAACACCAACAAGATAAATTACGCCCCCTACACAAATAAAAATAATAATTATCATTTACCCTACACAACACAACACTTAAAACACATCATACAGTCCACTTTAAAATCGCAAAGGAATGATAAAAAAAAAAAAATTAATATGATGAAAATAATTTGATAAAACTTAATGAAATCAAATTATTTTTATATCAATTGTATTCATAAAAATAAATTAGAAAAACAACAACACATACAAATATCTAATTGAAATCCTAAGAGAATAATGAAATGTCCATTTAAATATTTAAAATAATTTTTATTCATCTTATAATCGCAACAATATAAAACAATTATTGAATTCTTAAAATTATAAAACTAAAAAAAAAAAAAAAAAAATCAACACAACACATAATAATTATCAAAATTACTTAATTTTAATTAAATACAAAACAAAAAAAAATTATTTACATAAAATGTCAAAACCCCGTCGGCATTACAAAATTCAATTCCCGTCGGATCGAATTGCCGACGGCATTTCAAATTTTACACAATGAATCACAGCACTTTTATACAACACTACACAAGACTTTATCACCAAAATTATACACAACACTTTGCACAACACATTAAATTCATCACTTTAATTAATTTAATTAATTAATCACTTGTTTTTTTTTTATTAAATAACACTCGATAAAATTACTAAACCCGATATGACGTCATCAAAATCATTTTTGATGGCGGCCATTTGCAAATACCTAATTTGCATCTTCAAAAGAAAAAGAAAAAAAAAAAAAAAAAAAAAAAAATAACCCACAAAATCAACACTCATACCTACATACACACAATTCGCCGGTAAACCGATTCATAAAATTCGCGAAACCGAACCGATAAAAAACCACAAGCACACACACACATACACACAAGAAGAAAAGGGGAAATTATCTGGATACCTAATCTAAATTAAATTATTAAAATTATCAAAAATAATTATTGAACTAAAAAACTAAAATCAGAATATAACCAATTAAGAAATAAATAAATAAAAGGAACTTATCCAAAAACCCCTCCGCGCTTTATACGGACAACTAACAGCAGCAGCAGCAGCAGCCCAGCAGCAGCAGCAGCCCAGCAGCAGCAGCAGACCAGCATCAGCAGCAACAAACACCAATCACACACAATTTCAATTTGTATTCACAAATAATTATATTTGTTTAAAAAACACTTTTCACTAAAAACACAACGAATTCAAGATTATTATTCAAATTAATAACATTGGTAACCGCACTACCAATTTAATATTTATTTATAAATAATTCGCAACACAACAACACAAGACGAAAAGAAACGAAACCTACAAAACTATACTAGTTTTACACGCCCGCACACGTCGATGACCGGCATCAATGAAAACCCGAATTCTTATGACAAAGCAATCACTACACTATTGGCCTCGATCTGGAGTTGTAAAAAGATAACAACAACGTAACGTAACTGATCATCATATGCATTGCATTTACTCAATGGGCTAACAGTTCCGAAAGCTCTAATTGGAATGTATGAGAAATGGAACTAAGAATTCATGCAGATGTTGACAAATGTTCCTAACTGTTATTGTTGTTTTGTCCTTGAATTGTTTTTCTCTTGTATGTTCTGTTACTAAAGTTTTTTTTTCTTTACATGTATCAAAGAAAGTCGACGAAAAAACTAATTTGGAGTAACCGAGGTGCAACAATTGCAATGAAGGCATTTACCAGGGGCGGCTCCGGTACTAGATTGCGAACATCGTTCACCGGGGCGGAGAATGTTTGACACACAACATATACATTTAAATTTATTATTTTAAGTATACAAATTAAACACTAAAAAGAAACAAATTGAATGTATAACACTTTTTATTTACCACTATTGTGAATTGATTATTTAAAAATAACGAGTAAATAGCCCAACGTGACACTTCATGCCAAAGTAATGATTTATGTCATCAATTATGCAAACTCATCGTTTAACCTTTATAAAATGTAAAAAGGTCATATCATTCTTTCGAGAACTTTTCACCCGACACCATTTTTGCTTGCGATATAAAATAATTAAAGTTAATTTCTAAAGTATAAAAAAAAGAAATCGAGTTTTATTTCAATTAAAAGTTAATTTGAAAATTAACCAGCGCTACACCTAAACAGAGATATAAATAAGAGACGACAAAATGAATAGCCACACGTGAAGTTGGTATGGAGATGAACACTGTCAATGATTTGTAAATATTTTTCAAAACAGTGAAGTTAAAATTTAAGTAGAAAAGTCATATATCGGGTTATCAAAAAATTTATTGACTTTAAAATCAATGTAAACTTTTATTGCCACAAGCACACAAGTCTCTAAGCGCTCGTAGATCTGCCTTCGACAGGTATTTTCGTTTACCCCTTTTTAGTTGTCAAACCAGTTTTACATAAACTGAATAAAAAACTATTCTTAACCAGTCGATCGCAACATGTACCTATATACATATATGCAAAAACTACCCCTGCAACCACAAACAAATTTACGTTTTCCTTGCCTATCTGAAAAAGCAGTCAAACCATACAAAAGGTAACTAGTATCGCCCAGTCCATCTTTGGATCTTCTGAGAAAATGGCGTTGATGAGCTATATTCCAAAACCAAACAAGCAAGTGCTATCCACGCAACATAACTGTGAGAAAGCCACTTCCGGTTATCAAAGTAAGCCTGTAATGATACTTGACTACAACAGCACCAAATGTGGAGTCGATGTATTCGACCAAATGGTCTCCGTTCGTGCACACGACATGCAAAACGCGGGCCGATGATTGTATTTTACATCTTAGTAGAAGTGGCAGCCCTTGCATAATTTTTCGTCCCTTCAATGCACCTAGAATTACCAAACATTTGTTCAAAAACGATAAGCTCATCGGACTACCGGAGGAGCTAATGGAGTTGGACCTGAATGACCGTTCACAACCTGCATCACAAAGCACAGTAGTAGATGTCCTCCGCATTTCTGGGGTGAGTTTAGCCGGTGTTACGAACAGGCCTTGAGGGACCTCCTTGTAAAAGAGGCAGATGTCACTTTTGTCCAAGAGCAGAAGACAAGAAAAGAAGAAATACCTGTGATTGTAGTGGTAGATATTGTTGCCTTCACCACACAAATATTGAAATAAAATACCTAATCATTGGAAATAAAATATGATTTTTGTTAGAATTTCAGTAGTGGGGTCCAAATGGACCATGTTAGATGTATGGACTATTTTCAGAAAAAAATCGCAGAAAATTTAGTAAAATTTCAGTGATTATTAATAGTTTAGTCTCTAGTCAGATTCTTGTTGAAGTTGAACCTAGAACCAGTGACGGTGCGTCAATAAGACGTTTTAGACAGTGTCTACCCTACCGTAAAGAGAGAGAAAAAAAGAAACCTACAAGTTACAATCAAGAAAACTGTGTTAACATTCATTGCATTATGTCCCTAAAATCCATAACCTATGTCAAATTGTAAACACCTACAATTTACAAAACAAAAATCATACAATTCATCTCTTACTATTCACACACTCACATTTTCCACACCTACTTTTATTTCATTAAATAAATTTGACCTCTACCAACAACAACAAAGCACAAAATCTCAATACCCAAACTATACACACACGCTTCGCTACCCAGCGGGAAAAATTAAAAAAATCATTGAGGAAAAACCTGCTTTTTCCTTGAGGAATGGAAGCTGTACCTGCCACTTTTTAGCTTATTCCTTTGATGAATTTAACATGGGCGTGTCATTGGCGGGAAGCACATGCCACTTTCTCAATGAAAATTCACTAACGAATTCACTACTTCAATGGAAGTTGGTTATTCACCGACCCAGGTGATGAAAAACATGGTGATTGCATAATCCGTGAATTCACTACATACGGGTATTTAGCTTATTCATCAGTTCAATAATTTCAATGAAAAATCTAATGAAAATTCAGTTATGAAATCACCAGGTTAGTGGTAGTTTCTTTTTCATCAATTAAATCCTCCCATTTGTATTGTTACTAAATCCCATCGGTAATGCACCCTTTATTTTAAAATGAAAACAAACCAAAAAGTTGTTTCCATTTCAAATCAAAAATTTTTGGCGTTTCGACAAACGCAATTTCTATTGACTTCAGTTCGTGTTACATTAACTTTTGTACAGAAAGTCTCTGTGAACTGTATCCAACAAAATGCGAATTTATAGTTGCCAACAAATTATAAACTACTTTGTGCCTTTGTGCATTACTATTCATCGTTGGAATCATCGATTACAATTCAACATGAGTTTCACTCACATTTGTTTTTTTTTTTTTTTTTTTTTGCTCGATTGGCAAGTGAATTCATTGATTATTTCAGCAATAAATTTCATTGAAGACGATATTTCCCGCTGGGACTCTGTCTTCGTTTTCAGTCGGGTATTCCCGAAGCACGAAGCAAATGCAGATGCAGAGCCATACCCAGCGGGAAATATCGTCTTCAATGAAATTTATTGCTGAAATAATCAATGAATTCACTTGCCAAATCATAAGAGAAACGACATGCAATGATTTAGTAGGTGAAGAGTAATGCAAAGTTTCCTCAATTCGTAGCTTTGAATCCACTTACTGCTTTGTGTTTATGAAACGACCCTTTATTTCGGTGAATTTAAAAGGGAAAAGTATGTGATGAAAAATTTGTGGAAAAGTAATGTACAAGATCATCAGTTCATTGTTTGAATCCACTCATCTGCTTTGTAAAGTGTTCATGGCGAGAAAAAAAAAAAAAAAAAAAAACAAATGTGAGTGAAACTCATGGTGAATTGTAATCAATGATTCCAACGATAAATAGTAATGCACAAAGTAGTTAATAATTTTTTGGCAACTATAAATTCTCATTTTGTTGGATACAGTTCACAGTGACTTTCTGTAAAAAAGTCCATGTAAGACGAACTGAAGTCAATAGAAATTGCGTTTGCTGAAACGCCAAAAATTTTTGATTTGAAATGGAAACAGCTTTTTGGTTTGTTTTCATTTTAAAATAAAGGATGCATTACCGATGGGATATAGTAAACAATGCAAATGGGAGGATTTTATTGATGAAAAAGAAACTACCACTAAACTGGTGATTTCATAACTGAATTTTCATTAGATTTTTCATCGAAATTATTGAACTGATGAATAAGCTAAATCCCGTATGTAGTGAATTCACAGATTATGCAATCACCATGTTTTTCATCACCTGGGTCGGTGAATAAACAACTTCCATTGAAGTAGTGAATTCTTTAGTGAATTTTCATCGAAAAAGTGGCATGTGCTTCCCGCCAATGACACGCCCATGTTAAATTCATCAAAGGAATAAGCTGAAAAGTGGCAGGTACAGCTTCCATTCCTCAAAGAAAAAGCAGGTTTTTCCTCAATGATTTTTTTAATTTTTCCCGCTGGGGTCTTTCGTTCTACCTAAATCATATGAAAATAAAATCAGCGGGTTATGTTGTTTGTTGACATAAGAAAGCGTAAATGGCAATGGATTGGTCACACACTGAGGAAACCAAACGATGAAATTGCAAAGCAGTCTTTTGAATGGAATCCTCAGGGTGCACGGCGGGTTGGAAGACCAAGAACAACATGGAAATCAACTGTTCTAGCAGAAGCAGACTCCCAGAGAAAGACGTGGCCACAGTTAAAATATCTATCTGCAGACCGAGAAGGATGGAAACGATTTGTTGGCGCCCTATGCCCCAACCGGGGTTACAGGACTTGATGATGATGATGATGTTGCTCAGGTATAATTTGTATGTGGAGCAAGTAGACAGAATCGAATCTGTCTAATTGCTTATTTTGCTTTGAACTTTGAAGTAAATTTGAAATTTTTTCTTTGACTATTAAGTAAGGAGAAAAACTTCTTAATTTTTTTTTATTTTTGGAGTTGATTAAGGAGGAGGATTATTTTTTGTTTTCTCATTTATCTTTGGAACTACATATTATTTTTTTGTTGATCGTTCGTTCACCGTCCAGTGGCCAGTAGGTCAACGCTAAAAATTGCAATAGGTAGGAAGGCTGGACTCTTTCGCAGAAGTACACTACTGACGAAAAAAAAGGGAGTATGTAATAACTTTATCCGTGTGTGTTTTAAAGAGCTTTATCTCTGTGATTAGTTGTCGTATTGAGTCGAAATAAAAAACATTTTGAAACTGTATGTTTCTTCTTGTTTTGAAATTGTTTTACAAAGTATTTATTTTAAGGTATCGTTATTGCCTTATTTCGAAACTGTAAGAAATGGTACGAGAATCAAATGTTCTATTATTTTCTTAGTTTTATGGGTTTCTAGATTTTTTTTATAAATCAATACATTTTTTATTCAGCTTTAATTAAGGTCTAAAAGTTTTCTTTCTTTGAGATTGATGGTGTACCTATATAGCTTTTAGACTACTTATGTTTGCCCTTCAACGCTTGTTTCAAAAATACACCTACAAGCATTTGATAAATATCCCTATCAGTATCAATTTTTTGTAATTTGTATTCTTGTAGGTATTAAGGGCGATGGAGACGCTCGAACTTGGTGCGAGTGAACATAGTTCGACTAAACTCCGCAGACACTGAAACAAAGCAGAAAGCAAACTACTCGAACTTCATTATTTTTACGACTTATATGTCATTCACAATATTCACTGTCACATTTATTTTATTTTTATTCAAGTTATTTGACATTTTTATTTTTATTTTTCATATTGAACTTAAAATTAAAGCAAAATGTTCGAGTAAACATACGAAACCGGTCTGCAAACAGTCGAACTTGGTACGACAAACGATTAGCCCCGCCCTCGAACATCGAAAAATATCAAACTCCTTTTGATTTTGGTGAGACCAAATTTTTGTTTAGTGGCACCAAATAATTGGTACTCGAACCAGCCCGCAGACAAGTAAAATCAACTCGAACATAGTACTCGAACCATGTTCACTCGCACCATGTTCGAGCGTCTCCAGGGCCCTTTAAATAGGTATTTATTTTTGCCTAAAAGAGTTCGTTATTGGTAGACATGTTTTTATTCACGTTTGTGAAGTCTTGTGTGAAGTCTTGTGTGAAGTCTTAACGTTTGATTTCAAGGAGAAATACGCTCTATCTTGGACCTCGTAGAGTTTTTATTTTTGACTGGATAAGAGTAAAATAATGAATTCAATTTATAACTGTCTACCCAGTTCGTTCGAGTGCCGCACGTCACTGCCTAGAACTAATAGCAAAGGAACATCTGTAAATGGGGTCTTTCTTATTGGAAATTTTGGGTAACACACGATGGTGAAAAGTCAACCAATCTACCATGAGGGGTTAAGCCAATAATGCCGATTATTCAAAACGGCCACCCATTATTTGACACTTAAGTGTATAAAACTGTGAATATGCCCATGTGGGGTATCATTTTATTTGTTTTTTGGGTCAGGAAACTCAAAAATGTTATTAAAAATTAGGTTTAATGAGAATTTCTATCAAACAAATTTGCATCTATGCAATCAAATTTCTGAAGACTTTCAGAAGGTTCCAAGCCAAGGGTTTGGCGGTTCCTATTTCTGCTGATGCAGCTGAACCAGAAAGATTAATTCAAAAAGAACCTATATTTTTTCTCCGGCTCTCTTGCAAGGTATTCTACATCGAAAAATGCATTTTTTTGAGTCATCAAAAAGATACAAATATTGAAATTGTAAATACAAGTAAATGGAAGGAAGTAAAACAAGTTCTTCTTGAAATCAGATTTCATTAAGTAATTTTAGTAATGCACGAATGCAAATGCTGCAACGGAAAACAAGAGCAGCAAAAGAGGAGTACCGTGAAGAGAGAAAGAAAGAGAAAAAAAAGCCCTGCGCAGAAAGAAAAGAGCATCTGCAGCCTCTCAGCTCAGGTATCTCGAAGAGTCCAGCACCGCCACCAATTCCCGCCGGTTCTACAAAACAGCCAAGCAACTGGCATCAGGTTATATAGGACTGGCAAGCAAGCTCTTCGAAACAGCGAAGGGAACCTTTTCACCGAAGCACAGGGAATTGTAGACGAAAGCTTAACAAAAAACAACCATGCAATTTTCCGTAAAGCAAATGAACTCAGGAGAAATGGGCTTTTGCACTCCGTATTTACTAGACGAGGACGAGTATACGTTCGGCAAACTAATGAAGAAAACAAAAAGCCTATCAGCCTTATTCATTAGATTCCACTAAACAGATGAATAGTTATACACTGAATAAGGACTTATATAGCCACTATTCAGTGTTACACCAATTCTTATCCATAAAACATTTTCTTACCCATTATAGTTATACAATGCTTGTGTCAAATAAAGTACCAAATAGGGAAAATCTATTACATTTTACTTGCATATCTCTAAACAAATATCAGCTGTTTGTGAAAAATCAATAGAAGAATAATACTGCCGGTGCGGGTCTTTTCAATTTCAGTATTAATAATTATAATTTTGAAGTTTCCTTGTGTCCTTTTTAGTAATAATTAATTAATATTTCAATAAAACTAAGCTATTTAATATTTCGTTTACTCAGTGAATTTTTATTAAAAGGAAAAACAAATCAACCCCCATTTTTCCTGCTGCGACGTCGGCGGCTGCCACAGCTCCATGCTCCATTCCGGTTAGATTCTTTTTAGTTTATTTTTATATAATACAGTTTTCGTTGTTATTGTTTATAGTAGATATGCATATGTGCATATAAATTAAATAAAAATGTTTGGGATAAAAAACTGTATGTAACTGTAGGTATACATATCTGAATATTTCACTATTGTGAGTATATTAGTGACATTTCGATACTTATATCATTGTATATCCAATCTATAGTATTCTCATGAAACACGATTTTGTAGGTAGACATTTGGTCGATAGGTTCGCTGTGATCGCCTTACCGAGATCCCTTAACAAAAATTAGTATTACATTTGGACGCATAGATGGCCACGAGCTTTTTTTCTTCATGAGAATACTATAGAATTTATATACAATGCTTATATATCCTTATATTGCCACTATTCAACCTCCAAACGCGTTTAGCTTATTATGAGCCTATGTAACGTTGTATAAGTTTTATGAATAAGGTTTTCGTGTTCAGAGGCATTATAACGAGTGGATAGCGCTATACACTTGCTATGATGCGTTTATGAATAAGGCTGTATATGTATTACAGGAATGAACTCTCTTGAGGTATTTCGCTCTTTGGTGGATAATAATTACATTCCTACAACTGATACCGTTGCTTCTACTGATGTTGTTGTTGATTCTGCTGCCGTTGTGGGTGTTCAAGAGTTTATTGCTGTCACCGCTGGTACACCTAATATAGTTGTTGCCTCTGCTGCGGTTGGTTCTACTGATGTTGTTGTTGATTCTGCTGCTGCTGTGGATGTTCAAAATTTTGTTGCTGTCACCGCCGGTACACCTGATGGTGTTGCTGATGTACATACCGATGCTGTTGCTGATGTTGTTGCTGATAATTCGTATGATTTATTAGTAGAATTATAATTTTTTTTTTTCTTTTTTTCCCTTTTTCTATGGGTACATACCTGTGTATATTTGTAGTTAAAACCTATGCATTATTGTTATTATTTTGTTTCTAAATAATTGAATTTCTTTTATAGCTTATCATATAAATATTGAAATGTATTTTTGCAAACTTTTATCAATAAACCTACCTTTAAAGAGATCTTATGTATCTAGTATTTTTCCTAGTTCTAGTTCCTATAAATACTTTTTCGATTTTGATTTTGTGGTGAGAATTTGTTCCTCTTTTCTGCTGGTGGTGATGGTTATCTTTAGGTATCTATTTAACTATGGTTATTGGTACAGATCCTGATAACGTGAGATGCGTTCTGAACTTGCTGTGTGGTGCGTTTGATGGCCTCTGTATTTGTTGTTTGAATGCTGAGAGTATTCGAGCAAAATATACTATTTTGTATCAAATGATTAGTACATCTAAGTTGGATGTTATTATGGTATCTGAATCGTGGCTAAATTCCAATATTTGTGATGCATTGGTGGCTATACCTGGTTTCAACATGCACAGGAGTGATCGTGAAGATAGAGTTGGGGGCGGTGTTTGCATGTATGTTCGTACTCATATTTCAGCCTCTACAGTTTTTAAATCAACTTCAACCAATATTGATTTTATTTGTGTGGAAGTGAGGAACGCGTTAGAAAAATGTTTACTTGTAGCTATCTATAGTCCACCCAATATGTTTAAAGAAGAACACTTGAGTGAACTAAGAGAAACTTTGATGAAACTTAGTCCAAAGTACAGTGATATCTTGATTGGAGGTGACTTTAATGTAAATTTTTTGATCAATAGCAGTTCTACACGTTTATTTAATCACTTTTTTGATATTTTGGGTCTATCAGTTGTAAATAATCGTTGGCCGACTTGTTTAAAATCAGAAGTGAACCCGTCTTTATTAGACATGTTCTTGACCACCTCTAGGCACAGAATTCTGGGAAATGATCAAATTAGACCAACTTCCGACTTCATACATGATTTCATTTTTTGCTCTTTTCAGTTTGACGTTGACATACGAAATACCACTCGTTCATTCAGTTTCAGGTCGTACCGTGACTTTAACTACGAGAATTTAAGGGTGAATTTCACCAGCTTCGAGTGGAATGAAATTTATTTTTCACCGAATGTGAACGTTAAAGTATCAATATTTAACACCCTACTAACCCGGCTTATGATAGCTTTATCCCGATTATTACTAGGGAATTAAGAACTAAGCGATGTCCTTGGTTTAACAATAACATTAGTGCTCACGAGCTGTATTATTCTGTCAGATCGGTAAAATCGAATGCGATTGGTCCTGATGATATTCCGCCTAAGTTTTTAAAGCTCATACTCCCCATTGTAGATAATTATTTAATTCATATTTTCAACTTTTGTTTATATAGTGGTGAATTTCCTGATACATGGAAGAGTGCCAGTGTTATTCCAGTTCCCAAAAAATCAAACCCTTCAAACCCTTCGGAGTACAGGCCAATTAGTATCTTATCATATCCGTGTAAGTTATTTGAAAAAATAATGCATGACCAAATCCAAAACTACTTAAATGAACACCAATTGCTTTGGAAGTGGCAATCTGGGTTCCGCAATAAGCACAGTTGTGAATCTGCAGCAATTAAAGTTACTTCGGATATCCGCTTTGCCCTTGATTCTGGTAAATTTGGTGTCATGGTGCTCTTAGACTTTTCTAAAGCATTTGACTGCATTGATCATTCTATCCTACTTTCAAAATTTAAGAGAAACTTTAACTTTTCTAGTAAATCACTCAAGCTATTATGTAATTACCTAGTAAACAGGATTCAACGTATAAAAACTGGGATCGGTATTTCTAATCCTCTTATAACAAATATAGGAATACCTCAAGGTTCCGTTCTGGGTCCTTTAATATTTTCGTTGTTTATAAATGACCTTCCTGATGTCATTTCCAATTGTCAAGTTCATTTGTATGCTGACGATGTAGTACTTTATATTTTTCGTCCAATTGGTTTGATGGAGGACTGTATAGCTAGGTTAAATGAGGACTTACGCCATATACTTTCGTGGTCAAATAGTAGCTGTATGAAGCTTAACCCTGCTAAGTCTGTTGCCATGTTGTGCTCTAGAGATGAGCTTAACTTTAAAGATTTTCCTCCGGTCGTACTAGATAATGAAGTAATTATCCATGTGAAGGATGTAAAATACTTAGGATATAGAATAAATAATAATCTAACATGTTGTAGAGCAATCTCAGATACCATTAGAAATATTTACTTTGGATTACGATCCCTGAGATCTTCTTCTGACTTATTGCTACCAAATATGAAGAAGCACCTCATTAAATCACTGGTTATGCCATATTTTACTTTTAATTGTTCAGTTTACCCAATTTTAGACTGTGAGTGTAAGCGCAGATTGAACGTTGCTCTAAATGATTGTATTCGTTTTATTTATAGTGTTCCGAGATATTCCAGCGTATCCCATCTTCGTCACACGCTCTTTGGAATGAGCCTTGATGAATACCTGAAGTTCAGGCTTGTTTTGAAACTCCACACTATCATCCACAACAGGTGTCCTAATTATCTCAGTGAATTTCTGAATTTTGGCAATTCCCAAAGAGGTTTAAAACTAATTTTACGCGTTTTGCATACAGCATAGCAGAGCGTTCATTTTACGTATCTGCAATTCGTTTGTGGAATGCTCTTCCAAATGAATTGCAAATTACTACCATGCCCACAGCTTTAAGGAGGAAACTATTCTTGCACTACTCAAATCAGAATCAGAATTAGGTACATATTTTGCACAGATACATAACATAGGCTTTTTCTTTATTTATTTTTTATTTAAATCAATTTATGTTCAGATTTATTTTATTTTTCATATTTAAACTTAAATGATTTGATTTTATCTTATTTTTTCTTTTTTTTGTAATAATACAAAATTAATAATCATATAGTTGTTTATCATAGCTTTAAGAATTATATTTTTATATTTTTCATATTTTTGAATACCTAAAATCTATGTTATTTAAATTATCGATACTCTAAAAGATTTAAATCTTAATGTATCATTGTTAATTATATCTTTCTTCGAAATAAATGAATGAATGAATGAATGAATATTTAAGCAGCATTTCCAGCAACTGCTTGATGGGCATTATGTAGAGGAGGCAACAGAGGAACAAAGAAGCATAAGACCAGTCAATGAAGATCCAGTCCCAGCGCCCAGTACTGAAGGGGTTAAGAAAGCCATCCACAAGCTTAAGAACAACAAATCCGCGGGCTCGGATGGCCTACCTGCGGAACTCTTCAAGTATGGAGGAGATGTCCTGGTAGGGTGCATGCACCAGCTCATCAACCAAGTGTGGGAGGAGGAAAGTATGCCCGACGACTGGTCAAATAGCTCCATATGCCCAATCTACAAAAAAGGCGATCCTATGTCCTGCAAGAACTACAGAGGCATATCCCTGCTTAATGTTGCCTACAAGATCCTATCCAACGTACTATGTGAGCGTCTAAAACCTTTCTGCAACACTATGATTGGCACGTACCAGTGTGGTTTCAGGCCAGGTAGATCAACGATAGACCAAATCTTCACATTGAGGCAAATCCTGGAAAAGACCAACGAATTTCAAGTCGAGACCCACCACCTATTCATCGACTTTAAAGCCGCATATGATAGCATAAGTCGCCAAGAGCTTCTATTGGCGATGTCGGAACTCGGGATCCCGAAAAAACTGATCCAGCTATGCCGCATGACGTTACAAAATACGCGGTGCAACGTGCAAATGGGTAACAGCTCATCCGAGTTATTCCAGACGTGTACAGAGTTCAGACAAGGAGATGCGCTATCATGTGATTTCTTCAACTTAGTCCTGGAGCAGATAGTGCGCAAGAGTGGTGTTAACATGGAAGGCACTATCTTCAACAGGTCTTCTCAACTGCTTGGCTATGCGGCCGACATCGACATCATCGGCCGCTCCAAGAGAGCTGTACTTGAAGCATTCACAGCTATTGATGAACAGGCGAAACGCGTTGGTTTTGAAGTGAATGAGGACAAAACATAGTATATGCTATCAACAAACAAAGCCTCATCTGTCCATCGCCTAGAATAAAACGTCACTGTTGGTAGCAGTAATTTCGAGGTAGTCAAGGAGTTTACCTACCTCGGAACAAACATCAATTCCACGAACGACAACGACACCTTCGTGGAAATCCGACGAAGAATTATCCTAGCGAACCGCTGCTACTTCGGTTTGGCCAAACAAATGGGTTCAAAACTCCTTTCCCGAAAGACAAAGCGCACGCTATACAAAACGCTAATTTTACCAGTTCTACTCTACGGTGCCGAGTGCTGGACGATAAGTAAAAGAGGAGAATTGATACTGGGCACTTTCGAGAGTAA
Source organism: Dasysyrphus tricinctus (assembly GCA_963921185.1). Lineage (NCBI taxonomy): Eukaryota > Metazoa > Arthropoda > Insecta > Diptera > Syrphidae > Dasysyrphus > Dasysyrphus tricinctus. The sequence continues at coordinate 281,280,599 of OY992530.1, read as the reverse complement.
AATTCTTCGGCGGATATTTGGTTCTATATGCGAAGAGGGCGATTGGAGGAGAAAATTCAATCGTGAACTGTACGAGCTGTACCAAGATGTGGATGTAGTCCAAAAAGCCAAAACACGTCGACTACACTGGCTCGGCCACATCGAGCGAACGGACAACAACGCTCCAGCCAAGAAAATCTTCGAGTCCCAGCCCCCAGGTTCGAGACGACCAGGAAGACCGAACCTCCGCTATAGGGACAAGGCGGTCACAGACGCAAGAGCGCTTGGCCTTGACGACTGGAGGGAGCGTGCGAGGGACCGCAACCGATGGAAGACCGTAATATCTCAGGCAGAGACCCTTCATGGATCGGGAGCCGGATAAGTAAGTAAGTAAGTAAGTAATTTTAGTAGTTGATAATATCGTTTTTTTCATTAAAGCTTCATATAAATTCAATCCAGCATGGAATCGTAAAGTCTCTTTATGTAATCCCGCTTAATTTCCATCCAGGATAATTTTATGGCGGGTTTATTGGATTTTTATTTGGTGGCTTTGGGATTTTCTGTCTTTAAGCTGACAAACAGACTCCTAAACTTTAGGTATTAGCCATCCCCAAAAATCAATCGATGCAATCGCAACAAGAGTAGACGTGCTTTTTTTCGGCGGGCTATTCCATTAAGTTATACCAAAGACCGTATAATACCAAGATATTGCATCTAGTGTAAAAATTCGCAGTCAAAGCGCTAGTGCTGTGACGACCCCAGTGGTGACCCCATAGATGTGTGAGTGAGAACCCCGTCTATGTATAAGTTTTACAATCGTCGGTGGCGCGGACGCTGAGTCGTGGGTCTGCGGCGAATAAAGGCTTGCATGTCTGTATGTGTTATGTGAGTTCGAATGTGAATGAGGATGTGATACAATACGTGGGAATGTTTCCCTTCCCCCGACCGACCGCATCTAGAGCTGATTTTTGGTGGTTGGTTGAGATGCGGTATCTTGGTATTATACGGTCTTTGGTTATACCCAAATAAAAAGTATCGTATTAAATCTTATTCTGCGGATTTATTCTTACATTTTTGATTGCTTACAGTCACGATTGTGTATTCATTGTAAATGTGCTTAAATTCAAAGTAAAAATCATTTCAAATTTGCTCTAAAATTTTCGTTTTTATATAAAACTCCTGTGTTTAGTATCAAACCGTGTCAAACTCCATAATACAATACCAAACATAACAGTTTCCAACAATATATAAGAATCTTTTTTTGTTTGCCACAACAAAAAATACAACTACGTCTATATCAAATAACAAACGAAATAGAGTAATTTCTTATCTTGACTCTTTAAAACCAAAGTCACCTCGACCCTCGCTCAGCACACCACCGCAAAACGTAAAAAAATTGCTTATGATGACACTGTGTTGTTAAACAAGATGGATCAAATGCTTAAAAACCAAAGTGAACAAATAATATCACTTCTTTCATCCAAAATGAAAGAAAGTAATGACACTCGTTTTAATAAAATGGAAAATAAATTCGCCAAATTTCAAAAAAATATCACGGACATCAACAACAGAGTTACACAACTAGAGGAATCACAAACCATAGTAAATAGCAACATTGCCACCCTTATATCCGACGTCTCACTCCTAAAAACCACACTCGCAGTTACAAATAAAGATCTTTTTGATACTAAAAATTCACTGCAAATGTGCATAAGTGAGCTTTCAGATTTAAAAGATCAGTTAAAAAACATTAAAATAAATCAAGACGACCACGACAGTAAAAGTGTTGCACGCGACATGCTAATATTTGGTATACCCCGCACACCCGAAGAAAATCTAAAGACGTACTTCAACCACCTTTGCCGCTCTGTTGACATTAAACCACCTATTATGACATTTTTCGCACTCGTCCCAAGCCAATAACATAGACCCGAATGAACTCAATAGAACCTTTACCTCTCTCCCTTCTCCCATCCCAAATCAACCAGAATTATCCTCAATGTTTTATAATGGTCTTCATGACTCAGATCCTAGAAATGGTTTAAGCTTCCGAGGTGTCGATGAATCTGACGTCTTAGAAAGTTGTATCTCAATCAGATCCAACTCAGTTGGGTTCGATGAAATTCATCCAGTCTTCGCTAAAGCTATCCTTCCCTACATCCTTTAATCAATAACTCACCTTTTCAATACCATTATAATGACTGGGGTATTTTTCCCTATACTTGGAAACGTACGAAAATTACGCCTGTTCCTAAGAATAAGAATGAGTTCCGGCCGATAGCTATCTTACCATTATTTTCCAAGGTGCTTGAAAAACTCTTAAGCTCCCAGATACAAGAACATTTGAAGCGTAACAATCTGCTTTGCGACAACCAGTCTGGTTTTCCCCCAAAACACAGCTGCACTACCGCTTTGATAAATGTTGTTGAAGACTTAAGGCAAGCTGTAGACTGTAATAATGTAACTTTTCTTGTCCTTTTAGATTTCTCGAAAGCATTCGATACAGTGAACCATCATGTTTTATGTATGAAGCTAAGTAATCAATTTAATTTCTCGCGATCTTCCCTGAATCTGGTTTCATCTTACCTGAACAACAGGTGTCAAGCAGTTGTGTCAAGTATCTGTATATCCGTGTTTCTTCCACTAACAAGTGGTGTTCCACAAGGCTCAATATTAGGCCCACTTTTCTTTACATCTTCTGTAGGTCTTATGGAAAATGCAGCTCCTGAAGTTAACGAAGACCTTAACAGAATCTTATGCTGGTCTCGATCTAATGGCTTATGTTTAAATCCCTCAAAATCAAAGTGCTTACTTATCTCAAGAACGAGTATTGATACTTCGTATTTTCCTAGCTTATACCTAAATGACTGACCAATTGAATTTGTTAAATCGGCAAAAAACCTTGGCATAACATTCAACACGACACTTTCATGGAATGATCACATAAGACTGACAGTAGGAATGGTTTATGGATGCTTACGCCTACTATGGGCTAGCCAAAAAATTACACCTCTTAAAACAAGAATCATTCTCGCTAAAGCACTTGTTCTGCCAATATTGCTATTTGGTTGCGAAATATTTAGTGCGACTCTATTCATAAAAGGAAATTAAATGTTGCTTATAATTGTATTGCGTGGTATATCTATGGGTTAAAAAAATATGACCATATCTCTCATTTCACTAAACTCATCAATGGGGTTACACTAGAAAATCGTCGGCCTAGAGTGTAAAGCGGCTAACTCCACATTTTTTTTTGTCATTATAGACCACTTCAAAAATTGCTTAAAAATACAAAAATCTATCAAATCTTTTCAATTTCAGTGAATTTAGCAAAAACGAATGCTGAAAAATAATTAATGTAATTTTGGTTTTATTCAAATAATGCGAACACTTCTATTTAAATATTTTTTTGTAAAAAATGCAAAATAGGAGTGAGCTGCTTTTCACTCTAAGCCGACGAAATATCTTTAAGTTTAAAACATTAGTGCTGCTTCATAATGTAATGCAAACACATCAACCGATGTACCTTCATAATAAGATTTGTATGTCACGATCCATAAGAACGTTTAATCTGGTACCAACGCGGTGTTTGTACTTGGTATCAAATCGACAATTCTTTGTGTTCTCGGTCCGATTGTGGAATTCTCTTCCCCTTGCACTTCGAATGATTAGTTGTACTAAGCTGTTCAGGGTGAGACCTAAGCAGTACTTGGAGAGTCTTTGATGATGATAGGATTTGTGTAATATGTGTGCCCTTTTTACTTATATTTTTTCTTTATAATATGTACCTGTATAAATTTTAAAATTTAAAATTTTCTTTTGAATTTTTATGAAATCTTTATACTTACTTATAATTGAATAGGAAATCGGCGTTAGGAAATAACGCCCAAGGAAAAAGCGCCCAAATCGATTTGGAAATAACGCCCAAAAAACCACTGAACAAATTGTTGTTGTAAATTTTTTTCTCATTTTGGGTGATATTTCCTAATTTTGCTTTCTTTTATAAAATGAAACAATGCCCAAATTGATAAATTAAAATAGCAAAATGGGAAATAAAGCCCAAAATAGGAAACAATGCCAAAAACCACTGCAATATAAGGAAATATCGCCCAAATGCAATCGGGGCGATTCTTTAAATGCAAAAGAAACTTTGCATACATTCAACCTCGCACCCACCTCAAATCCTATAACGAACGCAAGCAGGGGGGTTGCAGGGGAGCAGCATGCCCCCCCATACATACCTCACTGTTTATTCGTGAATTTGTATCTACATTTCACAAGCCTAATAAATCCTCTCCTTTATTTGGTTTGTGAAAATTAAAAATTTTCGAATAAACAGTGGGTGAAATGTAGATACAAATTCACGAATAAACAGTGAGGTATGTATGGGGGGACATGCTGCCCCCCTGCAACCCCCCTGCTTGGGCTCGTTATAGGATTTGGGGTGGGTGCGAGTTTGGGTGTATGCCAAGTTTTTTTTGCTTTTATATCCAACAATAATTGTAGCTGTATCATTTTAAGATCTTAAACAAATTTTATTACCATCACAAAAATTTCTAAAAACTTTGCCAATTCATTGAAATTAAGTTTGGAAATACCACCCAAAATTGAGGAAATATCGCCAAAATTCTACAAAAACAATTTACATGCAAAATATTTGGGCGATATTTCCATTTTATTTTTTGGGTTCAAAGTTGTTTTGGGCAATATTTCCAATTTCTTCTTTGCTTTTGGGTGATAAAAATTTTTTTGGGCGATGTTTCCAAATCGATTTGGGCACTATTTCCTTGGGCGTTATTTCCTAACGCCTTTAAACAATTCATAACTTGTATTTGTATATATAGCAGCTAGAACTAAAATATATCAATTTATTAAAGTGTATATTGAAGCTTACGCTATCTTATAAGATATCAAAGGGCACGGTAGTGCCCAGCCAAGTTCGCGGCACTACACCCTTTTTACAGGAACAAACTCAGGCGATTTTCAACCCCCCTCTAACTTCAGTACCAATAAAGTCAGAAACTTCAAATTCGGAGTATTTGCTGAACTGATCAAACACAGGTGGCTCACCAAATTTCAACTCTTTAGCATTAGTAGTTCCCAAGATATAGGACTTCAAAAATCGCAAAAACCGTAACTGACTGACTCACTGACTCACTGACAGATCATCAAAATTATGGAGCACTTCCCGACATCGTAGAAACTTGAAATTTCGCACAACGGTAGACCTTGTGGTACATACAAAGAAAAAAATCGAAAATCTGCAATTTTCTATTCAGGGGGCGTGGCATCCACCCACTTTCTTAAATATTCTATAAATTATATGGAGCCTTTCCGATTGTTGTAGAACAATGAAAATTGGTAAGTTGGTAGGGTTTGAGGTACGTAGAAAGAAAAAAATTGAAAAATTGGAAATTTCCATACAGGGGGCGTGGCATCCACCCACATTCATAAAAATTCTTATAAATTATGTGAAGCACTTCCGATTGTTATAGAACGATGAAAATTGGTAGGTCGGTAGGGCTTAAGGTACTTAGAAAGGAAAAAATTTAATAATTTGAATTTTGTATTCAGGGGGCGTGGTATCCACCAACATTATTAAAAATTCTTATAAATTATATGGAGCAGTTCCGATTGTTGTAGAACGATGAAAATTGGTAGGTCGGTAGGGCTTAAAATACTTAGAAGAAAAAAAAATCGAAAAATTGGAAGTTTCAGTTCAGGGGCCGTGGCATCCACCCACATTCTCAAAAATTCTTATAAATTATATGAAGCACTTCCGATTGTTGTAGAACGATGAAAATTGGTAGGTCGGTAGGACTTGAAGTACTAAGAAAGGAAAAAAATCGAAAATTTGGAATTGTCCATTCAGGGGGGGGGGGGGGGGGGTGCCATCCACCCACTTTATCAGAATTGCTTTTATTTGTATGGAGCACTTTCGGTTGTCGTAGAATTATGAAACTTTGTAGAGCAGTAGGGATTGAATTTCACCTGGCAAAATAAATCCTTGCAAAAAGGAGTGAAATCACAATAAAAACATAAATGTTAAAAAAAGAGCCAAGTTCTTATGTGTACAAGAAACCTGTGCGTAAAAAGTCAGCCAAAAAAAGTAATGAGATCTTAAATATATGCCAAGTTTTAAGTTCATGAAGTTTAATATCAAGTATCTTAAGTAGAGTAATATCGAAACAATTCGTAATCATGACAGAAATTTGGTAATTAATGATTACTGATTAAAGTTTGGTGGATTTACTTGGCAAGTTTTCTCTTAAATACTTACTTAATCACAAATTTCAAATGTATGAAAACTTGACCAGTAAACCCACCAAATTTTAATCAGTAATCATTAATTACCAAATTTCTGTAGTGATTTGGAATTGTTTCGATATTACTCTACTTAAGATATTTGATATTAAACTTCATGAACTTAAAACTTGGCTTATATTTAAGATCTCATTACTTTTTTTGGCTGACTTTTTACGCACAGGTTTCTTGTACACATAAGAACTTTTTTTAACATTTATGTTTTTGTTGTGATTGTATCTTAATGTGTTATGCTATTACCTTTATAATAAAAATAATTGAATTGAATTGAATTGAATAAATCTTTTTAACCTGCAAAAAAAAGAAAAAGATTTAGGTCAGGTTATTACGGTTTGAATTGAAGCAATTCGACATTTGCCCCCCCCCCCCTATAAAATTTTTAACTATGCACGCCTTGAGGATGGGGGTCATCCAACATAAAAGTCCTGTTTATGGGTTTAAAAATAACCAAAAAGTTAGGAAAATCTCGTTCCAAGATTTTTCATAAGTTCTTACAGTGATTTTTGAGGTTTAGAACTCAGACTCAAATATGACTAGTGGCTAACTCCTCCAATAATATCTATTACCTATTCGACAATGATCCATGTTAGTTGGGTCTTTCAGATGTAAAACATATACATTTTGAAAGTGCTAACCTAATAAAAAACCTTTTTAGCGTGGCACTATACCTATTCGATAGAAGGTGATGTGGTGAGCAGTCAGCTATACTATGGCTTTTCTAAGTCTTTGAGTTCCAAATGTCAAATTTTCGGATATTTTAGGACCCATAAACGGGACTTTTCAGCAGGACAAGCCCCCCCCCCCCCCCCATCCATACTGTGCGGACAGACTTGCATACTCTTTTTGCGTGGCCGCAATGAGGTAGGTATAATCTTACGGTTGGCTCCCAGACTATATGTACAGATACATTTTGGATTTGAAAAATAATTTTTCAAAAACAGTTCTCTAAAACAACTTTATTTAGAAATACAACAAAAGAAGATATTTATGGTTTTTTAGAAACGTATAGCATGGCCTTGTAGGTGTTATACAGTTGTTTTTTAATGATGTTTTCCTATTTTTAGTAATTACTTAGAAAACTGCCCCTCCTGGCTAAACGGGGGTAAACGACGCCCCACCACCGTTACATTTTTTTTTTTATCTTATTGCATTCCACTTGCCAAGCAATTTGCTTGTCTCCCAACTTGCTTGACTACGGATACTGACTTCAAAAGTTCCTTGCCAGGTGGTGAGCAAGTTCCTTTGGATTTGTATGTGTTCCTGAACATGTGTGCGTATTGCAACTCGCTTGCCAGTACTTGCCGTGTGACCTCGGGGTTAAACGTAAAATACAAACATTTTTTCGAAACTAAAGTAAAATTTTATGAATTCACACCAAACATTATAATAAAATTTCAGACATCCTTATGTGCTTTCATCGACGCCCTATTTCTGAAAGTCAGCTTTTTATTCTTACTACCTTCTCCAGAGATTATTTCTCATTCTATGTAAAAAAAAAAAACTGGCAAAGCTCCCAAATTTTACAATAATAAACTTATTCTGCATTCATTCTAACTTTAAGAAAACTATAATAAAATTGTTTTCTTTCATGGAGATACCATTTTTCAAAAATTCAATAGCACAAAACAATATCCAACCCAACACATAAAACAACTGATTTGAAGCTATACATACCTACAAGAACGTTAACCGACAAAGAATAGCGAAAATGAAATAGAACTAAGAAATACCATCTTCAAATTGAAAAATATTTGTGAGAGAGTAAAAGTTTTCCACAGCTTGCACTCAGAATCGTTGTCGTCAACATTGTCTTCTTATCGAATAACCTCTAATCGAAACCACTGACCTGAAATTACCCAAGATGTTTCCACAGAATATTCCTTTCCTCTTCTTCTTTCTCCCACAATATAAATTCTGTTGGCGTTTGTATAAAGTTTAGGTCCACTCCACCCCCCTACAGTCATAGGAATTGGTGCAGAAGAATCAGTGATCAAGTGAAATATGAAGGACACTGTAGAGGTTCTCATTCAATTTACAAACGTGAACCGAAATATAAACGGAATAAACACCTCTGTGAACTCGAGACATTTCTTAAATTATGTAGGTATTCTACTGATTTTCGTGTACAACGAAGACATTTCGGTCGATGTCTCATTTAAATTGCCAAACATAATATCTAGGAGAACTTTCGCACTTAAAATAAAATACCGATTTTCTTATCCGATTTAAAAAAAAAGCACAGAAACATTGGACTTAATGAGCTCTTTATCGCTTAGATAAGCTCATCGTGTGCAAAGAGAAAGACATCAACTTTATGTGATTTTATCGTGTGGTTAACAGGCTAAACAAAATGAAAAGTAGCAGTAGCAAAAGAAGAAGTTTGCTCAATTTCTGCTACATTGGGGCTAAATCGGGGGTGGTTGAATTTGATTTTTTTTTATTAATTATTACTATGTGTATAGACACAGTATTATATAAAATCACAGTGTCCCCCTTTAAATTGAACTGACAATTTAATTGCGTCTCTAATACAATTTTGCGACATTTACTTTGTTGAACCATTCGGTAAATTTGAAGATTAATATTCATGTAATACAATACAAATTGCAGAATAAACTTGGGAAAACTTTGAATTTTTGTTTGGTTGATTTACTTGTGTTCTTTTTGCCTCTCATTTTCGCATATTTAAGTTTAATTGACGTCCTTCTAGCAACGAACTGCATTTACACTGACTTTTCTAAAGCGTTTGATTTACTTTCATGACCATCAGTCTCTTGCAGGAATTCACAGAACACATAAATAATGTATATTGTTAAAAAAGCGAGATCTATGCTTAAAACCTTGGGCAAAAGAATTTAACGACCCGTATGTTACTCTTTCTCTATATAACTGTTATGTACGAGCTCATCTTGAGTATGCCTCTCAAGTTTGGTCTCCCTTCTATATGAAATTCATAAAAGTCGTACTGAATCAATACAACAAAAATTCATTCGCTTCGCTCTGAAGGGTCTCCCTTGGGCTGATCCTTACAACCTCTCACCATATGCACATCGGATCCAGCTACTGTAGGTCCAAACTTTATATCAAAGGTGGGTTAATAATGACTTAATATTTCTTCACCAACTTATGAGTGGCCAACTTGATGCCTCTGACTTGTTAGCCTGTATTGGCATAAATTATCGCGGAGGATCTCACCACCTGCGAAGATTTGAACTTTTTCACGTCGATTTTCATCGAACAAACTACGGAATGCATGAACCTCTAAGACCGTATGTTTAAGCTTTTTTAATTTAAATGGCTCCTCAGTTGATTTTAACTTAGGTAAAATGGGATTGAAAACATTGTTTCGAACTAGTGCTACACGTTCTTCACTGTCTTATCTACTTTTTTTTTTTTTTCCGTGAAATTCATCTGTCATTTTGCCGAGCTAAAGATCTCAAATCGTAAAACAAGTTTTTTTTTTTTTTTTCCGTGGGTAGGTGCAAAACCTGCATCAGGCTCTATGAGGACCGAAAAACGCGTGCTCATAGAAGTGTGAGATTCTTACTACACTAAAACCACCTCCACTTCCCGATTGCAACTAAGTTGAAACTTATCTAGCAATTTATTTTTAACGAAGTTAAGTAACGTGTTGCAGGTAACTTTCCGGTGAAAGTTCCTGCTTATTCCGTGATTTTAAAGCGGGTTTCCGTTCACCGCACCAAGTCGGAAGGTTTTGTTCTTTGCAGACGGCGTACTAAATTCGACTCGTCAAGAATGTCAATAATCGTTGGATTAGCGTGATCTAATAGCCGATTTCTATGTTTTCGCACGAAACTCTTTATTTCGTCTCGAACCGTTGGAATCCCGAGATCCCTGTGAAGATCTTCGTTTCTTATATACCATGGTACATTTACAAATGACCTAAGCAATTTAATTTCAAACGTTTGTAAGTTATCTAAATTTGTATCGCAGGTACAACCCCAGAGTTGTATACCGTAAGTCCAGACAGGTTTAAGTACCTGCCTGTATAAAATCAACTTATTATCAATACTAAGCTTAGAATATTTACCGAGTAGCCAGTTCATGTCTCTTAATTTACTTTTTAATTCTTCGCATTTCTTTTTTACGTGCGGCTTCCATTTTAATTTCGCGTCTAGAGTCATTCCCAGATATTTTGCCTCATTCGCAAATGGAACACGACCGGTATTTAAAAAGACGGGCAATCTATTTATTTTTTTTATACGTAAAGTCCACGTGGACTGACTTTTGTTCATTGAGCGCTATTCGCCATGTTTTTGTCCACTCATTAACTTTATTAAGAGCATTTTGTAATTTAATCGTAGCTTCGTTAATCGTTTTGCCTACTGCTAGTATTGCAGTATCATCAGCAAACGTTGCTACGATAGTGTCTTCTGTTTGAGGTATATCACGTGTAAATAGAAGGTACAGAACTGGACCTAAAACACTACCTTGTGGTACCCCAGCCACTATTTCTTTGAAATTAGAATATTCATTTCCGTGTCTTACACGGAAAAGTCTGTTTTCTAGATATTCGTTAAGAATTTTATAAAGTCCTTCAGGCAGAACTTGTCGTAATTTGAATTTGAGGCCTTAGTGCCACACCTTGTCAAACGCTTGCGACACATCCAAAAAGACCGTCGAACAAATTTTCTTTTCTTCAAGAGCTCTCTCAATTACGTCAGTTATTCTATGCACTTGATCAATTGTTGAATGCTTGCTTCTAAATCCAAACTGCTGTTCAGGTATTAATCGTTTATCTTCTATTATAGGCTGCAGGCGCAGGAGTAGTATTCTTTCAAAAACTTTCGATATTATTGGAAGAAGTGAAATCGGTCTGTAAGAGTTTTTTTCATGAGATGGTTTGCCAGGTTTCAAAACCATTATGACTTCCGCAACTTCCATTGGCTTGGAACATATTCTAGCCTAAGAGCGGCATTTATTATATAAAGGAGGTTAATTAATCCTTTATGAGGAAGCATTTTTAATATTTCCGCTGTTATTAAGTCATACCCCGGAGCTTTATTAGACTTTAGCTTCTTTATTTCTCTGTTTAATTCAGCGAGCGTAGCATTTCTGATTGTGTAGTTCTCATTAGAGCTAAAACTCATATTAATATTTCCATTGAGTGCTTGCCCATCAGAAGGTTTAAATGTTTCTTCCAGGTAATCGGCGAATACCGCCGCTTTCTCTTTATCACTTTTAGCCCATTCGTATTGGCTTTTCTTAATCGGGGGCACTGGAAGCTTTGGTTTTTTCGTTGTTTTTATATAGCTTTCCAAAGTGAGTAGTTGGATTCTTTCCCAGCTGACAAGCTTTCAAGGTAATTTTCAACTTCACGGTTTTTGAAATCTGATATCGCTGTTTTTAGCATATTACACAAGCGATTTAAATGAGCTTTGTGTTGAGGAGCACGGGTTCGCTGCCATTTCTTACGTGCTTTTCGTTTATCTTTTATTAAGTCTTTTATTTCCTGCGGATATTTTATATCTTTATAGCGCGGCGTAACCCTTTGATAAGGTGTGTTATTCCACGCTGCCTTTTGTATTATATCAACAAAGGTATCTGCTGCATCTTCAAGCTCAAGAGGCGTTTGTAATGATACCCTTAATTCAACGTTGTCCTCGATATCTTTCTTAAATCCTTCCCAGTTGGTCTTACCGTTTGTTAACCTGGGTGGTTTTTCAATTTTGACAAGGCTTTCGCTCATAGTGAGTATGACTGCAGAATGATCTGAGAAGAGATCATGGCCTTCTGAGATTTCAATACAGTTAGAGGGTATTCCTTTTACCACAAACAAATCGATTAAGTCAGGTATTTTTGACGGATCAGTTGGCCAGTAAGTTGGCTTTCCGGTCGAATGAAAATCGCAATTATTTTCCATTCCTGCTTCATATAGCATTCGACCCTTTTGAGATATGCATCTTGAAGCCCAAAAGGTGTGCTTTGCATTAAAGATATCATTTTCCTGCACATAAGTCTCTAATTCTCCAAGTTTTTGCCATAATCCGTTGGCATTCCACGTAAGAATTTTAAACTTTTCCATCATAAATTTTTTGAGAGAGATTTGGGTCGAAAACAATTTTCGAGCTTACTTAACCTATCAAAGATAAGTTTATTTGTGTCACATTGTTCCTCAAGTTTCGACAGAATTATTGAAAAGACTTTTGAAACCGGGTCGGTTTCAGTGTCGTTGTTTACGGGTATATTTTTGGCCGCTATTTGGGCATATGTTTCTGCATTTCCTTGCTTTGATTTATTCTCCGAAGGTATTGACACTGTTTTCTTTTCCTTACGGATACTAGGTTTTGGAGCTTTACTAGATTTGGAAGTCTTGGGAACTACGGTTTCTATTTGCCTTTGTGGGTTTCTTTGTGTTTTGGCAAATTTTGATCGCTGCTTTTGTAATTCTTTAGCTACTTCGCAGCCTCTATAGTTTGCCGGGTGATTTCCATTACAATTGATGCACGTCGGTGGACTTTCACTTTTTCCGATGCAGTCAACGGTTAAATGCTTTCCGGCGCATTTTACACACCTTGGCTCTTTTTTGCAATAAGTTTGGGTGTGATTGAATTCTTGACAGCGTTTACACTGAGGGACTAACCTTGTGCTCTTTCTTAGAGGTTCGATCTTAACTACGATGTTTAGAATTGTTTTGATTTTATAAATTTCATCTAGTTTTTCAGTCTTATCGAACGAAAGTATAAATAGTGGAAGACCACGTTGTACCACTTTTGTTTCACCCTCTTTTGTCTGTTTCTCTCTTTTGACGATGTTAATTGCATCTAAGATTTTGAAGTTGCGCTCTTTTAGATCACTAATGATATCGTCTTTTGAACATGATGCGTGTAAACCTCTCGCCACAACACGTAAGGATCTTTCCGACTTATTTTCATAGGTATACCATTCTACTTTTTCTTCGTTTAGTTTTCGCGACAGAAGACGATAACTTTCAGGGTCTTTCACACATACTTTCCATTTGTTGTTATTGAGCGCGAAATAACTTTAAAAAACGATGGTAGTAATGCCTTTAATATAGTTTGCAACTTGTTATACTCCGCAATACCGATAACATTTATCGGTGGCGGGGGCCGCTCCTTAACAGGTTTTTCTTTTACTGTCGCATGTTTTGGTGAGACTATTATTTCAAAAGACGAGGCTGCCTCAGGTGAAGAGCCAGCTTTACGCTTTTGACTTAATCGTTTCTTTGAGGACTTTTCCGTTTCACGTGCTAGCTCTTCTTCGTCTGTTTCATATCTAGGATTATTGACTTGTGGCAAGCTAGCTTTGGAGTTTATTGGAGAATTTTTGCCTTTCAACATCTCATTTTCTTTTCGAAGAAGATCGACTTATTTCTTTAGCTCTTGATAAAGTTCCATTACTTCATCAAGTCTTCGTCGAAGTTCGTTATTATCTTTTTCAAGATTTTCTGTTTTATCCGAGTCTTTTTTGGCGCGCGCTGGCGTGACGGGTGGACTCTTTTGCCCGAATTTAGATTGTTTGTGGTGATTGAGATACCCTTGCCCTTTTTAGGAAGGGATTTATTAAATGCAATAATTGGCTCTCCCCAGAATCCATAGAGCCGACCTCCGAAGAGGGTGGATTTTCCAGTGAACCTGAACTGCCACCTGGGGTACTATATCTTATTGTTTTGCTCATTGCATAGTTTTGTATACATCAATCTCAGTATACGGAGTTTGGATTTTAGTCGCCTCTTACGACAGGCATGCCTACCTCGGGTATATTCTTGCCCCTTACCCGCAGGTAGTCTTATCTACTGTTTAAGATACTCTAAATGTTTTTGTATTATTGTTAAATTTTGTATTGTTTTTGTTTAGTTTTGTATACTTTTTACTTGCAAGCAATTGTTGGTTTGCATTATATTACTATTTTACTAACCACTAACACATGCTCTTATGATGAGCCTCTGTTTGTAGGTTGCAGCTTGATCTAAGTTCTCTGCAACATAGAATCTGGAGTGTTAAAAAAAAACGAATATTTGAAGCAAATAACAAACTATAGGTTGTTTATGCTTTCATGTCTTGTGCAGGGTGGTGTCAATTTCAGTGAAAAATCTATTCTTCTGAATTCCTACAATTTGTTAATCTTTTGTTATAACTTTTTGCTCCCCGTGCGTCGTTAAATTAACTACAAAAAAAAAAAAAGGTACATAACATTTTTGTCAAAACTGAGTTACATAGTGAATCGTACAAGGCTGTTTTGATTGTGCTATCCGTCTATAATTCACACTCTGCTCCGTCTCACTTGATTACGCAGAGGCAGTTTTTTTTTTAAATTTTACGATATTTTTCAAACACTTCGCTTATCTGGGAAAAACCAATTGCACAATGCACAATGAATGAAGGACATTTATGTATGTATTATGATAATAGAATATGAAGAAAATTTGAAAAGAAATTCTGTGGAGTGGAGTGACTGAATATTTATAACTCAAGTACCTGGGCGAAACGCAATTATGAAGTTGAGCTCATTGCAGCCCTGGATCAACGATTTTTCGAAACCGGGGCAAAACTTGATTTTGGCCCCCTTGCCGTTTTTGATAACAATGAAAAAAAAAAAAAACACTTACATTGGTTGAATTTTTTGTCACTGGGAGAATAAAACATTTTAATGGATTTGCAGCCCATAACAATTCAGCAACTTATTACTATAGATAAGAAAATTAACAATGCCCAAACAAAGACGATACACAACCAAGGTTCGTAGAACGATAAAATATCATTCGTTTCTCGTGAACAATTCAAAAGAATTTTGTTTTTGATTCCATCACGAATCTTATTTTTTGGTTCCTAGTAAAATTCGTTTTCATTCGAATCATCAGCAAGGATCTGTAAAATATGAATCGTTCCCGAATTCATCATGGGAGAACTATTGAAGATCCATTCCCTGAACCGAAGAAAGAAAAATGTAAATTTACGACAGGGCAAAATTTCGAAAAGCCAAAGTTACGCAAGATAAAGTAACGAAGTACAAAGTTCCGAAAAAGTTTTTAAATCCTCGGGACTTCGTTGCTCCTTGAGCGATTTCAATGAAATTGACAGAGGGAATAGCTGACACAGAGTTATAGCAGAAAAAATATTTTCAAAATAGGATGTTTCTAAAATATGTCAACATTTTGCAATTTCGTTCTTTCTTGAGAGATTGCAATGAAATTTACTCAGGTGATAGCTGATACAGAATTGTAACGGAAAAACATATTTCATAACAGGATCTTTCAAAAAATGTTAGCATATTATAACTTCGTTGTTCCTTGAACGATTTCAATGAAATTGACACACACAATTTCAAACCTTGATAGTGCGAGAGAGAGGCTGGTTCTTCGATACGCGTGACAGCAGTCTCTGGCTGGTGGGAAATTTTGTGTTATCCGCCATTTTGAAAAGGAAAAAGGGTGTTGTTGCGACAAATTCGGCCGCAACCCAAGACCTTTGTTCAAAAAGCACAAGGACAAACAAATTGGTTTGTGTGCTAATTACAAAACCTTTATTAGGAACAAAATGTTAATTTTTATGGTTTAAATATTACAATTTAAGAACTTACTTAGTCTTTTTCGTATTTACAAAAGTTAAGTTTATTATGTATAATATTAATTTAAAGAAAGTTAATGCAGGTTAATCTCGTGGCGAGTAGAGGTCATGGAAAGGATTCAGCTAGAACGATCGAGAATAGATTTGACATTTTTTGACTTGCAGAAAGTGGCTCCATCAAGCAGTCAATCCGCGAAACTACTTTATAAGGCTGCGTGGGTATCATTCTTTACACTCCCCCTTGGTAGTTCCGCCTGTGGACTGGTGTCTTCTGGAGCTTTGACATCAAGGACTGCCAATTTTACTGCAGGCCTTTCATATACTCCGCTCTGAGTTTGGATGACGGCACTTCTTACTTGATCATCGCTTGATAACTTTACCTTGACTATTCGTCCCTTAGGCCAACTGTTTCTTGGACTATTTGGATCAACGACCAGGACGATGTCGCCAACCTCTAGAGGTTTCGTGGGTGAAAACCATTTAGTGCGTCTGGTAAGCGTAGGCAAGTATTCTGCTACCCAGCGCTTCCAGAAGCGGTCCGCAAACTGCTGTGAGGTAAGCCAATTTTTACGAAGCACTTTGACGTCATCGTTGAAATCCACTAAGGGTTTTGAACCACAAGCCGAACCCAGTAGATAGTGGTTCGGTGTGAGAGCTTCCGGATTTTCAGCATCTATTCGAATATATGTCAAGGGTCTTGAATTGAGAATATTTTCTGTTTCTATGAGCATGCTGTAAAAGTTCGTCATTCGGATTTCGTGTCGGCGCAATAGCATACAGAACGTTTTTAATGGAGCGTACTAAAAGCTCCCAGCTTCCGCCCATATGTGGAGAGCCCGGTGGTATAAATTTCCATTGAGTGTTTCTTGTAGTGAAGGTCTCGACTAGTCTGTCTCTCTGGATGTTAGCAGCAGCTTCTCGTAATTCCCGTTCCGCACCATGAAAGTTAGTGCCGTTGTCACTATGAAATTCGATAGGTGTACCTCTTCTGGCCATGAAATTACGAAGGCACAGGATGCATGAGTCTGTCGTCAAGGTATGAGCTACCTCAATATGAACGGCTCTTATGGTAAGGCAGGTCAGGAGAACACCCCAGCGCTTTTCAGTCCTTCTACCTAGACTGACCGTTATAGGGCCAAAATAGTCTACCCCAACATACAAATATGGTCGACAAAATGAGGCAAGTCGTGCAGGCGGTAGAGGTGCCATTATTGGTGAGCGTGGTTGAGCTCTTTTGTTTTTGCATGTTTGACATAGTTTTTTGACGGCTTTGAGGGCAGATCTCATATGAGAGATGTAGAATCTTTGACGAAGTACATTCACCACTCTCTCGTCATTTTGGTGTCCGTATCGGCAATGTACATCATTTATAATGAGTGATGTAATGTCATGCAGTCTCGGGAGAATAATTGGTTGCCTTACATCTGCACTGGTGCTTTCTGCCAAGCAAATTCTTCCATTGGCTCGAACGATATAATTTTCGTCCAGGAATGGATTCAGATTAAGGATAGGACTACTTTTCTGAATATTACGGTTCACTGATAGGTCGGCGATCTCTTCTGCATACTCAATTTTTTGTGCCTCTCTCAATAATGAGTTTTCAGCGAACAAAAGTTCTTACATACGCCGTACTTCTAAGCACTTTAATCCAGGTGGATGATTCTTTGAACCGGTACATGTTTTCCTGAACGTAGGTATGAATACCGAGGAAATTCGTCTCCAGCTCTTCGATTGTGGAACCTGTGGTTTTTTCTTTCGGCCATTTATCTGGAGAGAGCTTCAAAAACTGTGGTCCATTAAACCATCTGCTATTGTTTTTAAGATCTGGGGGTTTTTGCCACTTCGTAGCTTCGTCGGCTACATTCATTTTGGTGGGAATCCATCTCCACTCATCAATTTCGCTTAGGTCCAAAATTTCGCTAGCGCGGAATGCTACGAATTGGCGGTACCTCCGATGGTCAGATCGAAGCCAACACAAGACTGTTTTGGAGTCCGACCAGAAGAAACGACGACTGAAGGAAATTCCATGTGACTCGGCAATACATTTCGCAAACCGCGCACCAAGGAGGGCTGCTTGCAACTCAAGGCGAGGAATTGAAAGCGATTTTAAGGGTGCTACTCGTGTTTTTGCACCTATTAGGCTAGTCTCAGTGAGTTCATTGTTGGAGTTTCTGATGTTAGCCACAGCAGCATAGCCATTTTCGCTGGCGTCAACAAAAATATGTAGCTGTATTTCAGAGCCCCACGATAGAGTCACATAGCATCTTGGTATTTTAACGGTCTCCACTTCGGGTAGGTGTTTAATCCACTTCATCCATTTTTTGTATTCTTCGTCTTTGATTGTATCGTCCCACTCTATTTTAGAGCGCCAAACCTCTTGAAGAAGAATTTTGATGTACATGAGAAAACACGCAATCAGACCCAATGGATCAAAGATAGTCATCATTACTCTTAAAACTTGGCGCCGTGATCCAAAGAGAATGTCTTTCTGATTTGGGTTAGAAGTAAGTTTGAATATTAGGCAGTCTAGAGATGTGCACCACCACATCCCGAGCACTTTTTCTGTCCCTAGCTCGAGATTGTTATTCATGCTAATCTGCTCTGTTGGTTCAGATCCGAGTGCCTTTAAAACATTACATGAATTGGAAATCCAGTTTCGGATGTAGAAACCACCGTACTGATGGATATGTCGGATCTCTTGCGCAAGTTTGACTGCCTCCTCCTCCGTTGGTACGCTATCCATCAAGTCATCTACATAGTGGTTCTCTTTAATGGAGAGAACAGCTCTTGGATATTTGTCAACGAATTGTTCTGCGTTAGTATTTTTAATAAAGTGTGCAGTACACGGAGAGCAGGTCGCCCCAAAGGTCATCACAGTCATAATGTATGTGTCGGGCTTTCCATCTTCGTTCCGGCCCCACAAGAATCGCTGATAGTGTTGGTCTTCTTTTCGGATTTTGACTTGATGAAACATTTCTTTGATATCTCCGCAAATTGCTATCTTCTGCTGTCTAAACTTGTAAATAACTGAAGTAAGAGGTGTTAGTTGGTCGGGACCCTTGAGGAGCACTAAATTCAGTGATGTTCCACGAACTGCTGCCGCAGCGTCCCACACTATTCTCATTTTACCTGGCTTATTAGCATTTTCAACGGGAAAGATTGGTAAATACCATGATCGACTTTGATGTTCTAGTAGCTCCTCCGCTGTTACTTTTCGAGCATATCCTTTTGTGACATATTCTTCAATTTTACTATCTAACAATGTTGCTAGATCTGGAGATCGCTCCATCCGTTTTTGAAGACATTCTAGTCGTCGTCTGGCCATCGGGTAGCTATCTGGGAGTTGCACATCATCAAAAGCAATGCTTAAATAAGCTGAGCATGCACAAAAAATAATTAACTCACTAACAAGTATTCTCATAGCAAAGTAAGCAAGTAATGTGAGTTCTGTATACAATGAAATAGGATTTTGGTGCTTTTTCTGATAATTGTTACAAAATTGAAAAGTTGAGAGTTATTTTTGGATTGGCGCAAAGTTTGAATGTTGTCCCAAAAAAAAAAGATTGGACATAATACGAGATATTTTTTTGGCAAAATTGCAGGAAGTAGGGGAAGTACCTACCCTACGTACAAAATGACATACCAGCCATTTCATAAAATCAGTGTCCACTAAAAACACCCAATTCAATTTTATTAGTTGGTTTGGATGATTTTTGAAATCCTATAAGAATAATGATTTATTTGTCGGCCGTGTCTCGTCACAAAAAAAAATAAAAAACTATTTACAAATAAATAATATTATTTTTTTTGACTATTTTTCGTATTTTGGTAGCTTTATACCTTTTTATTTTACTATTATTAATTTAATTTATTTATTATGACAAAATTCGTAAAAGAGTCTTATCACCATATCATTCGAGTTATGTGCAATTTATTGATAAAATTTTGCCATATTATAGGGGCAAAATGACATACCCTAACTATGGACAAAACGACATACCTTTATTGAGAACAATATTTAAATTTTAGTAGTAAAAATGTCTCGGAGTTACAAAAGGTCAACATATCGTCAATCTTGGAGCATTGAATCAATAAAAATAGCAATTACCTGCATAATGTGCAACCATTTGGCTCGTGAATCTTGTGCTTACGTGTCAAAAAACACAAAGCAATTCATTTGCGAACTATGTATATTATATGAACCCAAAGGCAAAATTTGAGGACAAAAGTGCCAAAAAACAAATTATAACTAATAAATTTATAAATTTTAGCCTAATTGAATCTTTATAGAACTATGGAACTAGAAAATATTTATATCCCATGTATGTCGTTTTGTCCATATGAAGTGTGTCATTTTGTCCATACTATATGAACGAAAAGAATTTTTGTGTAGTTCTGAAAAATATTTTTTTTTGTTTTTTTTAAACTTTAAAATTATTGTTAAATGTTTGCAAAGAATCAAAAAAGAATAAATATATTTTTCATTACGATATATTGTCTAAACAATTATTTTGATTCAAAAACTTTATAGTCATTTTGGACGTACTTCCCCTACACTTAGGGAAGTTTTGTTGATAAAATGCCTATTCTTTAATATTTTGCAATCACATTCTATTTTTTTTTTTTTTCAGGCCAAAGTTGTATACACAGTTACACGTGAAAGCTTAGATTCACTTAATTGTTCATATAAAACTCTAAAAAATAATTTAGAAAACATAAAACTGCATATTTATGCTTCATATAAAGTTAAAAAAGCATTTGTTATGAGCTAACAATTTTGAATTCATCAGTTAATTTTTTTTAACAATCTAACTATCATTTTTAACAATTGTCGTTTTGTGGTACAGAACCTGAGAATTCCAAAATTTCCCACTTGCTTTCGACTGTGTTAATTATTGTTAAGAAGATTGCTAACTTTTATTTGGTGGTACAGAAAACATTGTGAACTGTTAAAATTTGCTTCTTTGATTATACTTGTTGTTTTGTGGTACCGAATTCTCGTGTATTTTCTTTAAGTTATTTAACAATCTTTAAAGGAAATTTAACTTGTTAAATGTTAACGCATAAATCTTTGTGGTACAGAAATTTGTTTTCTTGTTAAATTTGTATGTTAAGAATTTACTTGTTAGAAAGTTAGATTGTTGTTTTGTGGTACAGGCCCCTGGTGGTGTTTTAAAACGCAGTTATTATTTCCACAAATAGTCTCTGACCTACATCTGTAGTTTAGGTGTCTTTTAAGACATTTATTGCATAATTGATGTTTTCTCACCTCTGCCCATCGGCCGGTGCGGTTGAGCTGTAAAAACTGCTTACAAACCGCTACCGAAGCACAGTTGCAACCACAAATGCAGCACTTGTTTTCCGATCTAGGAAGTTGCTTTTCGTTCTCTGTAAAATGAGCGTTTACAATGCCTCTATTCTTCCAGTTTATATTTCGAAGTTTCTTTTCTTCTGCTGATGAAGAGGGAGCTGAAACGAGGACTCCATTAGCCGCTTCAGCCATCGCGTACATCCAAGTACTGAAATCCACAAGCGTACATGTTGGTAGTGATTGCTTGTGAATTGCCCAATTGAGACGCAAAGCGGGAGGAAGTTTATCGACAAGTTCTTGTAGCAGCGTGGGATAGTTGAGATTATCAAAGATACCAGAGGCCTCAAATGTAGCACAAAGGTTCTGCACTGCTATGGCAAAGGTAACTATAGTCTCTAGTTTTTCTGCTTTCGGCGGAGGAGTAGCACTTATGGTTCGAATCAAGGTGTTAATGATGAGTTCCGGTCTTCCATACAACATTTTCAGGGTCTCAATAACACGACGAACACAGTTTGGCTGTATTATCAGACATTTCACTGCCTCTAGTGCATCACCTTTTAAAGCTCTATGCAATCTCAAAAGGTTCTCCTCATCACTAAAACCTCCCAGTTCTGTATTCCGATTGAAACTCGCAATGAAAAGTGGCCATTCGGAGGGATTTCCATCGAAAGTTGGCAAGTCACGGATTAAATGGCGCGCTGCTAAATGATTTTTTGTTAAAAAAATATTTGAGGGCGTATGTTGTTGAATGTGATCGAAAGAGGGCAAATGTATGTAGGGCTGTTGATGAGCTACATTCACTTGCGATGGCAGCTGTACGTTTGGTTGTTGATGAGTAACCTTTACTTGTGATGGCAACGAGAAATTTACGGTTGGAGGGTTCTCATTAAACGATGGCGCAAAAGTTGACCGTTGTTGGTGTTGAGTTGGATTAGGTTTCGCAACACTAGTAAATTGATTGGCATGTGGTAGAACTGTTATTGGGTAAGTTATTTCCCTCGCACCATTGCTCCACGTTATATTCATGTGTTGAGAAGTAGTTGGCATGAACTCCGGTGGATATGGTCCATTCGTCGTGGAGTGCAAGTAATTTTTCTCGGGTAATCCAGAAATCCACTTATCTACATTTTCTTTCGACGCTTTTATGTTATCTACCTCTTGAGTACCTTCATCGTCCTCTTCAGAAGAATCGATGACTTGACTCATGATTTGATATTTTTTATTTAGGTATTCGGATTCCCTGTTTTTTCTCAGTCTGAGTTCCTCCTTATCAAGATTTTCTCTCAGCTTCTTTTCTTCTTCTATTTTCTGCAGTTCTATTTGGAGCTTCTTTGATGAAAACTTGGATGATCTTGAACTGGATGAGCTTTTTGATTTCGGAGTTTGGTTCGGCTTACTACATAAAGCTGATAACAAAGGCGCATTATATGTAGAGGTTGAAATTTTTTGTTGATTAGGCACTAGCGTCATGGCATACGGTAGAACGTTTGCCAAACTGAAAACACTTCGATCTCCTGTATTGGCAAAGGGGTATGAATGAAGAGGGTTCGCACTTAGAACCGAAACGGCAACAGGATTGCTACACACAGCGGCAACTTCGGTCGCATTATGTGCAGAAACTGTGGCAGCAACTTGAGTATAAGCAGCAGCGGTCGGTGCTGCTGTTAAAGGTAAATGCGGTGGGTTAAAACCAGTGGCAAGGTTTCCACACTTAGCAGCATCTTCGGTCGCACTTGGTGCAGAAACTCTTGAGATAGCTTGATTATTGGCAGCTTTTGTCAGAGCTGCTGATGATTGGAGATAGAACGGGTAAAATCCAGTAGCAGGGCTTCCACACTTAGCGGCATCTTCGGTCGCACTTGGTGCAGAAACTCCTGTTGTTGCGTGAGTATGGACAATGATTGTCGGTGTTGCTGATGATTGAAAGTGCTCTTGGTTAGATCCAGAAGCAAAGTTTCCACATTTAGCGGCAATTTCGGCCGCAGTGGGTACAGAAACTGGCTCTGTACTTTGGACCTGCATACCGATTATTGGTGGGGGTGATGTTGGGAAATATAGGGGCTCTCCACGTTTAGAAGCAGCTTCGGTCACGCTTGGCACGCGTAACATATGGGCGCTTTGTGAACACGTAGCAAAATTTGTTGCTAGTTGTTGTGGCGGTATTTGGCTTTGGTTATTGGCTTCGACCAACCCCACGGCAGATGCGGAATCCGCTCCTGAAAAGCTAGATAAATACCTACTCTTACCTGTACATTTATGGCATAAATATGATTTTTCTTGAATGCTGTTGTTTACTCCGGCACAACCAAAATGGTTCCAAGCGTTGCACTGGTCGCATTGAACCATATCATCAATGGCATCAGGTTCTTCGCAGCTGCGGCAGTTGAAACCCTCTTTCTGGGCCAGTTTCTTAGTGGATGATTTTGGCGTTTTAGGTGGCATCTTTTTACCTCAGCAGCAGGACTTCACTTAAGTTTTGTAAAATGTTGCGACAAATTCGGCCGCAACCCAAGACCTTTGTTCAAAAAGCACAAGGACAAACAAATTGGTTTGTGTGCTAATTACAAAACCTTTATTAGGAACAAAATGTTAATTTTTATGGTTTAAATATTACAATTTAAGAACTTACTTAGTCTTTTTCGTATTTACAAAGTTAATTTTATTATGTATAATATTAATTTAAAGAAAGTTAATGCAGGTTAATCTCGTGGCGAGTAGAGGTTATGAAAAGGATTCAGCTAGAACGATCGAGAATAGATTTGACATTTTTTGACTTGCAGAAAGTGGCTCCATCAAGCAGTCAATCCGCGAAACTACTTTATAAGGCTGCGTGGGCATCATTCTTAACAGGTGTTGAAAAAGGTAAATCCATATTTTCTCGGAGAGTAACATGTTTTGTTTTATTTTGTAAGCTAAAATATGTTTTCAATTTTTTGTTTCCAAAAATTATCGAAATCATGAAAAATTGCAATGATGTTTGACTAAACCACAAATAAAAATCAGCCGATGATTTCGTTACAATTCATTTTATTATTCTTAGACTTAAATTAATTACTATAGTGTACTTATAATAGTGGCAGAGCAATAGGAGGGTGTCGATTTGTATGGTGGTCTGTATGCGACTGACTGACAAGCTATATACAAAGGTAAAATGCATATATAGTACATATGTACATAATAAATGTTAAGGCTTAAGGCAACTGCATACGTGCATGTTATATTCTTACATCGATACATTACAGTTGTCAAAAATGGTAAAAATGGTTTTCAGCGTTTATCTCACTTTTTGTTCATCCGAACGAAAAATTTGTTGACTAAACAGTTTTTTTAGAGTACCTGATTTCCTACATTTGTGGGTATTTAGATTTTTGATTAGTGTAATAAAGTTGTCAGTAGGTATCCACCAAATAATTCCTTAGGCAAGACTAGGATTTGTACGGCTTGGTGCGACGCTTTTTGAGGGACACAGTTCAAATCTTTTATTATTGAAAAAGGGGGATCTATCTCCTACAGTTAAGGGAGGAGGGAGAGTTTTGTAAAAATACACTTACATACAATGCAATAAACTATTGTTAAAAAATATCAGAAAAACTTTAAACAATGTATTATAGCTCATTGTCACATAGATTTGGCGCCCTTGTAGGCTGCCGCCCGGGGTACAGGCCCCGGTTTGCCCCCCCATACATCCGGGGATGGCTCATTGAACTTTTAACTTGAATTATAAATGTATGTATTATGTATAAGAAGGTTTTATAATACATACAAATTCTATACACTACTGAAATAAATGAGCCAAGTAGAAGACTTAGCATTAAGGATTGGACTTGTTGAATTATTGATTCAAAATAGCTTTTTATGGCATTTAGTCACACAAATTGGCGTTTCTTATGTATGTATGTATTATGTTTACCTATATGGTAAAAAAAATCTGATTAAGTAGATGAATGCAACTTTTATGCCGCTTGTCTTTAAAATTTATCTGTTTTTTATCTCATTTGATTACGAACAGTACCTCTTGCCTTGTCTTATATCAAATTAAAGGGTACTTCGAGTATTAGGGAGCTTAGTTCAAGAAATAAATATATACAGTCCAAAACTATGGGAAAAGGAAAGACATTAAACAAAGAAAAAATAGGACAAGTTCAACATGGTGTCCACAATTTTTCAAAACAAATTTCCCTGACTTTCCCTGACATTCCCTGACCAATTTCAAAACTCTCCCTGACCAAAATACTAAAAAATATTTGTTTTTTAATATTTTATTTCATATATGCGATATTCGTTTAAAAAGTATGACATCTAAGTGGTCAAAAATGATCAACTAGTTTTAGAAATTGATAAGCCCTAGAAAACCTGAAACAAGGCTTAAAGCTTCTCAAGGTCACGATTTTTGACACCTCACTAGTTGTATACCAGAGAGCTGCATGAATCCATTCATTCGCAATTTTGAATCATTCGCAAAAATACGAGCCTCTTAACAGTCTCACATTCATGGAAATGAAACGAATGTGTATCATATTCATTTCTTTCTAAGGCTCCTTGTACGTTACACAACCGAATTCGAATCGTTATCTTGCTTGCATCCATGAATCTCTGAATGTTTAAGGGGCTCACACTCAAACCATGCAATGAATCAGGTGATTCATAACAGCATTGAAATTTATGAGTGGCTCATAAGTTGTAAGTGGCTCACAAAACATAACATATTCTCTACACTTACAATAAATTCATAGCATTAAACAGAAAAAAGAGCAAAGAATGGAAAAAGAGGGCGCATGCGCTAATCACAAATCATCTGTCGCATCCGTTTTGGTCTTGCCAGTGGAGACAGAATGAAATAGAAATAATTTTTGATGAAGCTCCAAATATTCAGTGTCTTGTTCAGTATTCAGACACATTCACATTCGAACGAAAACAGGTTTTTTAGCAGCTCACAATGCATTCATACATTGAATCATGTTGAAGTGAATCATTTTCTCAAACGAATGTGAGCTCCATTCAGATTCGTTTATGAAAAGCAATACAATGTAAGTGTAGATTGGAAATGAATATGAATGTGTCTGAATACTGTGTAAGGCAATGAATTTTGTGAGTGGCTCGTTAAACGAGCTACTTGCTGCAGTTCTCTGTTGTATACTCAAGAAAATATACCATCCTAGTTTTCGTGATAAAAGGGTATTTTTAGTAATTTTTGTTTTCTATATTTTAATGTTTTTTTCGTCAAGGTGACAGAATAAATTTTTGGCACCTCATTTGGGTCATTTAACAAAAAAAGTGTGCGATCTAATTAGTTTTATTAATTTTTTGTTTTCTAGATTTTTGGTCCTTTATTTGTGAGATAATCGCAAAAATGTAAACCATCTGAAAAGTCACTCAATCAGATCAGCTGGCTTATGTCTTTGTATATAAACTCTATAGTAATACCATGGAGACGTTTTTATTAGTTGGGTGTGTGATCGATGGTGCGCTGGCATCGCTAAAGTTGCTTCAACATTTTTAAAATTGAATTATCAACATTCGCATGTGTATCTGGTTTTGTTGTTGATTTTTCGGTATGAATTCTCTTTTCTCTTTTTTTTTGCTATGAATGAATTTTGAAAGCAATGGTGGTGGGTTTTTTTTCTTAATTTTTTGCTCTATCATCTATTTTCCGCACGTTCGTTTGTTTTTTCGTTCTTGTTGAATCCAAAGTATTTTATAGGTATGCAAGGGGTTTGTTTTTGTTTGTTTTTTTGTCGAGAGATTTCGATTTGTTTTTTATTTGGGTTCTTCATCGTCGTGTATTGTTGTTGTATCTTGTGCTTGATGAGGTACATTAAGAAAAAGTAGATTTTATTTTTCTGAATTTACAATTTTGTAGATAAGAATCAAAGCGAAAGAAATTTAAGCTGAAAAAATGAAACAGCGATTTACCTATGTACTTGTACATATTTCAACTATTTTTCATGTAAATTATTGATTTCTTGAAATTTCATTGGTTTGATCAAAATTATTATTACGATGATCTTACAAATAATTCTCGTTAGATAAGTATGCATATCGTCCGTCAGTCTGCCAGGGTGTGTTTGTGCGATAATTATCTATGGGTAGCAGAGATCTGATGATTAAATGTGATTGATTAAAAAGACTTATTTTGAAGTATTTTTACTTCACCTCAGTACCTACTTCAACTTCAAATGTTATTCCCATTCAATTTTGAAGTCTTTAGTAATGCAATCATTTGCTGCTGTACAAATAATGCACACTGATTGAGTACTTGTAAGATACTAAATTTTATTTTATATTAAGACTTCTATTTATACAAATTTCTTATCTCTACTTAATTCTAAATCCTATGTTTATATTTCATACATGATACAAGACAGTTCGGACTATTTTCCGACCGTCATAAATACACAGATAACCTAACACAACAATGCAGGACACATACAACACGCTTAAGATTATACTCTCCCTCATCGCCTCATCCCTATAAAGATAAGGAGAAGAAGATTATACTCATGAAGCAGAGTGTCGATGCATTATCTCTGTTGCATTCTTGTTGTTATTTTATTTCTTATGTTATAGTTTTTGACCGTAAGATCACAAACATTTGTGTTCAAATAATATGTTTTGAACAGCTGCAGTTAAATGACAGTAAAACGAATGCAATACTAAAGACTGCTTGAAGTCATTGAAGTCTTTTACTAAGAATTTATTCATTAACAGCCTTATTCATTAGAATACGCTAAACAGATGAATAGTTATGCACTGCATAAGGATTTATGTAGCCACTATGTAACGTTACATAAATCCTTATTCATAAAAAATTTCCCCATCCAGTTTAGTTATGCAACGCTTGTGTCAAATAAAGTACCAAAAAGAGGAAATCTATTACGTTTTACTTCCACATCACATAAACAAACATCAGCTGCTTGTGAAAAATCAATAAAATCAAAATGCTTCCAGTTCGGTCTTTTCATTTTCTGTATTTATAATTATAATTTTGAAGTTCTTGTGTCGCTACTCATTTTTAGCAAAAATAAATAAAAGTTTCGATAAAAACTCATAGCAATAATTTGATAGTCCAGTGAAATTTTATAAAAAAAAAACAACCCCCATTTTTCCTGCTGCGCTGCCGCCACCACCTGTTGGATTGTTTTTAGTTTCTTTATTTTGGTTTTTGTATTATAATTCAGTTTTCGTTGTGTTACTGTTTATATTAGATACGCACTTATGTGCATAAATAAAAGAAAATTTAATTTTTTGAGAAAATAATCTGTTTTGTTGTTTTATTTCATTATTCGCTCACAGTTTTTATTGGGAAGAATAGGTATAGATATGTACGTGGGCATATAGGTATATCTAAATATTTCACTTTTGTGTGTGTTGGTGACATTTGATACTAAAATATCCTTATGTTGCCACTATTCAACCTCCAAACGCGTTTAGCTTATAATGAGTCTATGTAACGTTGCATAAGTTTTATGAATAAGGTTTTTGCGTTCAGACGCATAATAACGAGTACATAGCACTATGCACAAGCTATGATGCGTTTATGAATAAGGCTGTAAGTCTTTTGATTACAGTCTTATGACTGCAGTCAATTGACTGCTTTGGAGTCTTTTAACTGCTTGAAGTCTTTTGACTGCTTGAAGTCTTTTAACTGCATGAAGTTTTTAAACTTCTTGGAGTCTTTAAACTACTTGGATTCTTTTTACTTTTTTAATCATAATGAAGACTTAAACTATTATTGATATTTATTTGAATACCTACCTACCTAGCAATCGAATGTAACCACAAAATGAAAAAAAATTTTAGGTTCAAAAATTGTACATATGTATGTATATGCATTTTTTTTGTTTTTTTTTTGTTTTTACTGAGCACTATTTTGTTTGTTCTTCTACAAAAAACGAATACAAAAATAAATGAGGATAATCGGACGTGCCGCAATGAGTTTGAAAATTTGAATTTGATTTTTTATAAGATCTAAAAAAAAAATTCACGCGGCATTTTTACCAATCAAGCTAACCGCAATAGGCGGAATTATGAAGTGCAAGTGCTAAAAAAATAAGCTTTTTTTCCAGGAAACAGGAAAGCACTTTTTTTTTGGAGGAATGCCAGTCAATCAGTCAATTTGAATTTGACAGTTGACAGTCAATTTTACTAAAAAAAATAGTTTTCAGATATCTGTTGTGATACCTGGATTTGTAACGGAATTTTGAAATAAAAAATCAAGGACAAATCTCTATACTCATTTCACTGCTTTTTTTCAAATAGAAAAAAATGTGTTTTCTGTTGAGCAAAACGTTTGCCTCTTTGATATAATAAGCTGTATAGTTGTTATTACCTAAATACAAAAAATATTAGCAGATATATGGAGAAGTTCCTTGTTTTTAACGGAATTTTGAAAACAAAGCTTAAAAAATCTCCACATAAATACTGCTGTGTTTTAATGTCAAAAAAATACAGTTTAAACTAAAGGAATATGTCTGTCTCTTTCATATACTAATAATTACCTATAGTCTGAATTATTAAAAAGAATTAAAATTAAAAGAACAATATATCTGCCTCGCCTATATGTTAATTTTTATACTCTTTTTTATTAGAAAAAAATTATAGCCGACACCTGGTGCAGTACCTGCATTTATAACGGAATATTAGAAAAAGGCCTTTGAATAATTCCATACAAATTTTGCACTATTTTTAAGCCTCTTTTAACAAAAGCAATACGTCTGCCTCTTTGTTCTGTGAATTATTTTACCCTATTTTATTAAAAAAAAATTATAGCTGACACCTGGTGCAGTACCTGCATTTAAAACGGAATTAAAAAAAAAATTGAAAAACTCCATAGAAATTCCTCTGTATTTTAAAAGCAAAAAAAAAATATTTTAATCAAAGCAATATATCTGCCTCGCTTATATGTTAGTTTTTATAGAACAAACTTATAGCAGACACCTGGTGCAGTACCTGCATTTATAACGGAATTTTAAAAAAGGCCTTTGAAAAACTCCATACAAATTTAGCAGTATTTTTAAGCCACTTTACAAAAGTAATACGCTTGCCTATTTGTTCTGTGATTTTGTTTACCCTATATTTTATTTTAAAAAAAACTTATAGCAGAAAACATCAACGAAGCATTCGAATTCAACATAAAAGTTTGAGATTTCGAAAACTTTATCAGGTGTTCAATAGGCAATCAAGTGAAGACCGAAGATTTGTTTGCCTTCGAGATATTATAGAAAAATATTGTTGAATAATTTTTGTAACCTTTTTCTTTAAAAAAAAACTATTTGTTAATGTTTTTTACAATATTGAACTACATAGTATGTAGAGTAAAATTATTCCAATGCCCATATCAATGTCTGTTCTAAAGATATTTGAGAGTATTTTTTCGCTTAAAAAACAGTTTGTTGATTTTTTTTGCAAAACTTATCCCTTATCAATTTATTATAATCTAGTATATAGAATGAAATTACCCCGAAGCCAATATCATTGTTAGTTCTCAAGGTATTTGAGGCAAAAAACAAGTTTTCAACAATTATTGATAAAATTGCTTGCAGTTTTTTTCCTTAAAAAAAAAACTGTTAATTCAATGTTTTAAAAAAATTTATCAATTTTTATATATAAACTACTGTATAAATTAAAACTATCTCGAAGTCAGTATTATTGTTTGTTCTCGAGATATTTGAGCCAAACAACTTTTTTCAACAATTTTTAGCAACTTTTTTTTTAATTTAAAAAAACTATAGGTTGATATGTTTTTATATTTTTACCAATTCTTTATTACGTCAATATGGATAGAATAAAATTAACCCGAAGTCGATAGCATGATTCGTTCTCAAGATATTTAGGACTGAAGAGATTCAACAGCTATTTTTAAAAACTGCTATAGTAAAAAAACTGCTCATTTAATTTTTTTAGAAGTCCTTTCAGCACGTAATGAAACTTCTATCTATAAAATAAAATTCATCCGAAGTCGATATCTTAATTCGTTCTTGAGATATGGTGGACGAAAAAAAGCGATGGAACGTACGAACGTACGTACAAACACAGAAATGATCACAAAAATGATGGATTCCAATTCTAGGGAGCTCGAAACGTGAAGATATGTCAAAATTTTCGATTCGACAAATCGGACCGATTACAATAACTTCCAATGGAAAGTTACAAATACTAGAAAATTTCATAAAAGAAAAATAACTTTTTTTGGTAAAAAATGCCTTTTATTAATTTTTCAAAAAAAAAGTTTTTTTTTTTAAATTAAAAGAAAAAAATTGAAAGTTTTGAAAAAAACTGTTTTTACCAACTTTTTTTATTTTTTAGAACTGGCACTTCCTAGATCACGAATATGCATTTTATAAGTCGCTACGACGCTTAGGGTAACGCTAACGTGCAGGGGGACCGAATGGATGCCGGGATAAGTAGACAACCCAGCGTTGCTGGTCAGGGCACAAACTTGTCCTTGGGATGGTTAAAAGCCCCCTTAAGACGGATGAACTGCAGGTAGCGGTCAACGGCATGATAGTCTGGTGGCGGAGGAGCTTTTTTGGTAAAAGGCCAACGGCAGCAGCAGGTAGCGTCTGTAACCCATATTGGGCGGCTACAAAAGGCGTCTGTTTTCCCATAGTGGGCGGCCTCGAGCAGTTATGTGTTTGACCATACAAAAGGCGGGTGTGCCTGTCAAATCTGAGCTTATGTATGTTATTAATCATATCTCGGAAAACACCATGGTGGAAGGATATAAGCAAATACATGAATTATGACAACAAATGGAAATGAGTCCCCAAGAGGTAATCTTTTTATAGAAAATCCTTCTGTAGCTTCGGTTGCAGTAAACCGCACATCGGATTTGGGGGTGCGGCATCTTTCATGTACGAGCGTCAATCAAGACGCCATAATAATAAGTGAATCGTTGACAAATAGAAGAAGTCTTTCAAGAAGCGCAAATGTTACTTTTGGCTACCGCATACGTACGAAAATCGGAGCATGGAACGTTCGATCCTTGTACAGCGATGGTAGATACGAGCAGGTTGAGCGTGAAATGCTTCGTCTAAACATCAGTATCCTGGGCATAAGCGAAACTAAGTGGAGAGGAAGAGCTGAATACAGATCAGACACTGGACAGACGAGAATGCTGTATTCCGGGGAAGATGAAAGAGAGGGTGGCCAAAGACTGCATGGTGTCGGAATTATGTTGAACGAAGAAGCGAGGCGTAGTTTGATCTCCTGGGCGCCCATTTCTGCGAGATTAATGACAGCAAGGTTTCGTTCAAAAATTCGTAACGTCACAATTATTCAGTGCTACGCCCCCACAAATGAAGCGACCGAGGAAGACAAAACCGCGTTCTACACTCATCTTAACTCGGTTTACAGTAGTGTTCCGAGAGCCGACATCATAGTCGTTATGGGAGACCTCAATGCCCAAGTCGGTTCAGACAATTACGGACTGGAACGCGTGATGGGAAGAAATGGCTTGGGGTCACGGAATGAAAATGGTGACTTGCTTGTCGACTTTTGTAACGCGAATCGTCTTGTGATAGGTGGGACTGTATTTAAGCATAAGACGTGCAACAAAATTACCTGGGTGCATCCGGATGGTCAAACCGAAAACCAAATTGATCATATCATGATTCAGCAGCGATGGAGGAAGTCTATGTGTGATGTCCGGAGTATAAGAAATGCCGATGTGGGAAGCGACCACCATTTGGTTCTGATGAGTCTCAAACTACGAACCGCTGCCGTACAAAAACCAGCGCAGGATGCAGCAAGGAGCTCAAAATTCATTACGAATGCTTTAAATGACCCCAACATATGGCGAAACTATGTCACCACCCTTAACGACAGAGCCTCGTCATTAAACGGAATCCAGAATTCAACAATTGATGAGATGTGGGGTGAAATTAAAAGTGTTTTTATGGAGGCTGGATCCGAAACTGTACCCAAGCGAACGAGACGTAGAGACTCTTGGATATCCCAAGACACCTGGGATAAGATCGAACTTCGCAAATCGTTGAAAATCCAAATAAACGCTGAAGCAGATGTTCAACGAAAGGCTGACTTGCGAAGAGAGTACCGCATTGCACATAAGATGGTCTATCGCTGTGTGAGACGTGACAAGAGGGTGAAGGTAGATGGACTCGCAGATAATGCGGAAATCGCTGCCAGAAGAGGAGATATCCGGGAATTGTACCAAATAGCCAAAGATGTTATCGGGAAAAAAAGCAACACCAATCATCCTGTAATGGATGTGGATGGCACACTTTTGGTATCAATTGAGGATCAGCTTCGTAGATGGAAGGACCATTTTTGTGCCCTGCTAAATGAGGATTCAGTTGAGCAGAGTGCTGAAGTGCCCCAACTAAACGAGATGCGCAGGTCCTATAGGGGTATTGACATCGAACCCCCGTCAGAATCGGAAATCCAGACATCAATAAATCTCCTCAAAAACAACAAGGCAGCTGGACTGGACGGAATACCAGCTGAATTCCTGAAAGCCGATCCCGTAACAGCGGCTAGTATTTTACATCCGTTGATAAAAAACATTTGGGAAAACGAAAGCTATCCCAGGGATTGGAAGGATGGTGTGATTGTTAAGTTGCCAAAGAAAGGTGACTTAAAGAATTGCAACAATTGGCGTGGTATCACCGTTTTGTCCGTTTTCCCAAAACTAATGGCAACCATCATTCTCGAGCGAATAAAGGAGAGAATCGAGTCTACACTCAAGAGGCATCAAGCTGGCTTCCGCAGTGGTCGATCGTGTGTCGACCATATCAACACCCTGCGTATCGTCCTCGAGCAGTCGATGGAATTTCAATCACCGCTTTACCTCATGTTCGTGGATTTTGAGAAAGCCTTTGATCGAGTTAACCGAGAATGTATATGGAGATCGTTGCTTGGTAGAGGAATTCCACCAAAAATAGTTGCCATTATTAAAGAGTCCTACAACAACGCAAGGTGTTTTGTTTTGCACAACGGGCAGCTATCCGACTCCTTTGTAGTGCAACAGGGTGTGAGACAAGGGGATGTTCTATCGCCAATTCTCTTCCTGCTGGCGATGGACGACGTATTGACGGCCAGTGTAGGTACAGCAGAGCGACAGGGCATTCAATGGAGACCGTTCGAAAGGCTCAGTCATTTAGACTATGCCGATGACATATGTCTACTGGCAAATAACATCAGTGGGCTGAACGGGATGTGCCAAACACTGCAAGTGAAGGGAGAGTCGAGTGGTCTAAGAATAAACAGCAAAAAGACAAAAATAATGCTCACAGGCCGCTCCACACAGCAGCGTATTATTCTACAGGAGACGCCAGTTGAAGTAGTGGAACAGTTCAACTACCTTGGCAGTATTGTCTCTGCAAACGGTGGTACGGATCTGGACGTTAAAAGTAGAATAAATAAAGCTCGTGCTGCCTTCGGTACTCTGTCCCCAATCTGGAAATCAAGTCAAATCTCCTTACGCACTAAGTTGAGATTCTTCGAATCTAATGTCAAATCCGTGCTGTTATATGCTTGTGAAACCTGGAAAGTCACGTCTATCATTTCGAAGAAATTGCAGGCTTTTGTGAATCGCTGTCTTCGCCATATCCTAAAGATTCGGTGGCCACAAATAATATCAAATGAGGAATTGTGGTGCAGGACAAGTCAAGAGCGGCTGGACGTCGACATAAGAAAGCGTAAATGGCGTTGGATTGGTCACACACTGAGGAAACCAAACAATGAAATTGCAAAGCAGTCCTTTGAATGGAATCCTCAGGGTGCACGGCGGGTTGGAAGACCAAGAACAACATGGAAATCAACTGTCTTAGCGGAAGCAGAATCCCAGAGAAAGACGTGGCCACAGCTAAAGTACCTTGCAGCAGACCGTGAAGGATGGAGACGTTTTGTTGACGCCCTATGCCCCAGCCGGGGATACAGGACACGATGATGATGATGATGACGACGCTTAGTTTAGCCGCAAATCAAGTTTTAAGGTGTCAACTTTGATGCCTCTAGGACGCTTAGCTTAGCCGCAAATCGCGTTTAAAGTTTTAAGTTCATTTATCGTATGATTGAGCGCTAATGTAAAGTTTTCTTGAGCAAAAGTACCTTGGGTGGCGCATAAACGCGAATAAACAGTGAAATATGTATGGGGGACATGCTGCCCCCCTGCAACCCCCCTGCCTGGGCTTACTATAGGATTTGAGGTATGAAGTTTCTTTTGCATTTAAAGAATCTGGATTTATACGTCGCTAGGACGCTTAGTTTAGCCGCAAATATGACGCTTATAGCTAGTTTCACTGCCAATGTCAAGTTTTTTGCAGCAAGAGTACCTTGCGTGGCCCGCTTCGCGGGTTCTCAGGAGCTTAACCCTCCTTTTTGGGTCCTCTGTCCCACTCAGGCAACTCCGTTGCTCCACTTCGGGTATTTAACGTCGTCTAGCAGACGCCAATGTCAGTCGAAAAAGTTTTTATTTTAATATAATTTTTTCAAAAAAAAAAATTCCACCTCTGTCCAGAATCCGACCCACTTCTGCCCAGATCCAGACCCAAAAAATATTAAACCAAATGTAATCAGAGAAAAATAAAATCTCCCGTCAGAATTGAACACCAATTTTAACTGAGAGAGAAACGAAATCTCCCGCCAAAAACAATCCTGCTCTCTGAAAAATATATTTAATTCCAAAAAATACTTAATTTGCAATCACCACGAAATTCTTCTAATAGTATTTTTTAAAAATACTGAAAATCCCGCCGAATAGTATTGGGGTACAAGCCGGCGGGATTTTTGTGTATTTGTAATCGGCGGGATTTTGTACTGCGGGATTTCGTTACTCTCCCACATATTTTCTTACCCATACAAATTAATTCAAATACCTCAAAAATAATCATTCGAGCTGTTTTTGAGATATAAAGACATATAAAATGGATTCATGCGAATCAGCTCTGGAAATTTCATGCAGATCGTATGAGCCGTTGCGAGGATATAGAGACATGACAAAAATGATTTGTTTTTACCCGCCCCATTGCTCAACTAAATTAATGACAACCGCCACCTGCCTATGCAACGTACTGACCATATCGAAATCAAACAATATTTTTTTTCTTGAATTACTGAAAAACCTACCTACCTACAACGATTACAATAACAAAAAACCAATACCAAAAACACCCAACCCACGATGCCCAACTGACCTACATCAAGAACCAACCCAATATCGTTCAACCCTTCATACCTACATACATCCATCCTTCAATAAAATATTTCGATCGCTCGCCTAGCAGGAGCAGCAGCAGCCAAGTATAATGCAACAAATACACACAAAAATAACAAAACACGAAAGTAAAAACAACCAAAAAATATACATGCCTAACTAAATGACAACATATACTTACCTACCTACCTACAATCTTCAATCATACATATACTTACATAAAGCACCAACAAACACATTCTTTTCCTTTTGGCTTATTGAGGGAAGAGCGCCAAGAACCAACGACAACCTTCCCCCAGTAAAGCATCTTCACAACTAAAAAGTAAAAATGAAAACGACAACTAAAAATATACAAAGAGGCAAGCATGGTGTTTCAACATGTGGCAAGCAACATTCATGGGTGTGTGCTGTCAAGTGTCAACATGGGTGTGTCAACATCAGACGGTGTGTCAACATTTATCTTCATGATATTACTATAAAGTTCATATACAAAGCTTATGTTATTCTTCAGCCATTGATTATTCTCTAATGAATTTTACTGTGTACTTTAACAAAAACTTAAGAAATTCATAAAAAAAAATCTATGGCTGACCCATTACTAACAATAGTTATCACAATCTAGTGATCGTTTTGATGGAAAACATATTTTGAGTTGCCAAAAATCACTTGAGAATTGGATCGCATAATTTTGTTATGAATATCCCATATATCAGGTGCCAAAATTCCAGAGCCAAAATGTGCGTACATATTTGAATGGAGTTAATTAAACCTTTAACCAAAAGAACACATCTTGCATTTTCCAAACATCTAGGTATGAAATTGAAAGTATATTACATTAACTATTGCTTCATCACAATAATTTTTAACAGAGATGTCATCTAAACGAAATGTTCCATCAGGAAAAAGTGAAAGGAATAGAACTTTTAAAAATTTGATACAGACAAAAATCCCTGACTGCTTCCCGAATTCTGTATTGGAAGAGGTGCCACTGTTGTATACAGCTATATCAAGGATTCGGGAGGTATGGAAAAAACCGCAAGAAAGAGTCAGCAAAGGAGGGAGCAATAACCCTTACGGAACTGTGAAGCGGGATCTACAGAGCTCCAAAATGACGGCTGCCATCACTTACAAATCATTACTGGAAAGAGCTTTTCTGCAGTTTTCTGAGATATTTGGTACACATTGATGGACTTTTCAACAGGACAATGCACCGATACACACCGCACGAACAACAAAAGCCTGGATTCAGAACCAAATTGTAAACCTATACATGGATGGACGCCCTATTCAACCAACCGAACATCATGGAAAACGTGTGGGATAGGCTGTCAAAAAAAGTCTACGAAGGGAGAAGGCAATATGAAAAAACGGAAGAGATTCTTGAAGCCCTGGTCCAGCATTTCACTGGATTATTTGACAGCACTCTATGAATCTCTACACAGCAGGCTACTTGAAGTGATTAAGCAATCAGAATTCTTTGCTACTCTTTTAACAAAACCAACATTTATATATACAAACAAATTTTGTATTGATAGATAGATAGATATGTAGATAAAATTCTTTATTAAAATGTAAGATTTTCATTTACTTAAAGCTAAGAATATAAGGACATGGCTTGGTTGCCGTCTGCCTGATTGACATTTTTGAGTACAAGTTTATACAATATGAAAGTTTTATTTTTTTCTATTAGATTCTCACAAATAGATTAACTTTTAACTTGACAGTTTGCAAATATAATAATTAATTATTTACACAAAATTTGATTTTTTATTATAAGGAAGTTAAAATAA
This sequence comes from Dasysyrphus tricinctus, assembly GCA_963921185.1. NCBI lineage: Eukaryota > Metazoa > Arthropoda > Insecta > Diptera > Syrphidae > Dasysyrphus > Dasysyrphus tricinctus. Next base: position 281,242,472 of record OY992530.1, on the reverse strand, counting down.
ACAATTTGGAATTATTTGAAACACAATTTTGTAATGAGATCACTTCATAGTAAATCAATTTATCAATTTTGAATGATTTGAAACATAAAAATGGTACCTCTAAAAATGGTACCGATGGCTTCTGCAGACAGTTCTTTGCGAAAATAGCTCAGTTGTGATGTTAATTGATGGTTTAGATTCTTATATATGTTTCTGCTTGCTGACGAGGATGCTTTTTCTAAGTGTTGCAAATATAGTTTTTCATCAATTTTTGATATCAGGGCAGCAAATGTGTTTTTCCACTCATCGATATTATTTTCCCTTAGAGAGAATTCTACACCGTGTGTTGCTGCAAGTTGATTCCATTCTTTGAAAGGAGTGGCATTAGTTTGAAGAAGCCTTATCAATATCCGCTTGTGAAGTCCGTTTTCTCTTTTCATAGCCCTGGTAAGATAATCAGAATGTTGTTTTAGGTTTTGAATATAAATTGGAGCTATACCAGATTCGACATGTATGGCGTACGTAGGAGCTGCATTGGGCAATCGGAACAGTCTTTTAAAAAAGTACCTTTAGATGGTTTCAAATTCCTCAAAGTGTGCGTACCCAAAAGTCTGTACCCCATAACACAGACAGGTGTTTACGGTGGCATTAAACACTCGATACTTCGATGATAGGTCAATATGCTGGTTACTAAAAAAAGAAGGCCACATCAAGTTCAAAGCTAGTTTGGCTTCTTTACTTTTCTCCTTTATATGCTTACTCCAGCTAAGATTATAAGACAAAAGCACTCAGAGGTATTTAAACTCGCTCACTATTTCAATGATTTCGTTGTTGATGTTCCATGACTCTTCTGGCAATCTTCTACGCTGTCTTGACTCAAAAACCATAACCTTTGTTTTTCGGGTATTAATCCGTAAGCCCCATGTTTTGCAGTATCCTAGAAGTCTATTTATTTGCAATTGTAGGGAAAAGGGATTATCCGCTAACAGTACCAGATCATCTGCATATAAAAGAACTTTAACTACGGATTCAGCAAATACTACAACTCCCGGTAGAATTTCGCCAACACCATCAATAAAAAGTGCAAATAAAATGGGACTTAGAATACATCCTTGGGGAACTCCTGCCGATGTCTCAAATGTATTGGATAAATTATTTCCGTCCCATACTGAAGCATTAGTTGAACTGAGGAACTCGGAGTAAAGAAGTAAAAATTTTCGGGATAAACCAAGGGAAGACAGTTTATAAATCAGTGCTTGTCTGTTCACAGTATCAAAAGCAGCCTTGAAGTCTACAAAGCAGCAATAAAGTTTCTTGTTTTTCTCCACGTATTTTCTTGCTATGCTCGTTAGGGCGAAAATGTGGTCTACAGTTGAAAAGCCGGATCGAAACCCAGCTTGAAAGATACTTAAGCAGTTCGTTGCCTCAATCCACTTTATAAGTCTTTCGTAGAGAATAGAGTTAAATATTTTTCTTAAGGAATTAAGAATAGATATGCCTCTATAGTTTTCTGTCAGACTCCTCTCTCCTCTCTTAAATAAAGCGTAAATAATGGCAGAGTTGAAGCATGTGGGTATACATGCATCATCATAAAGTTGATTGAACCATTCCACCAAGTAGTTTTTGAAAGCAGTGGTAGAGTATTTGTAGAACTCTGTAGGAATTCCATCGATACCAGGTGCTTTGTTGTTTTTCATTTTATTTAAACTTGATTCCAGTTCGTTCAGAGAAATCGGAGCATCGAGTTCGGGAACCTGAGTGTTTGGTAGTGCATAACTAAACATTAGAAGAGACTCATCTGCTGTTAATAATCCTTTGAAATGCTCTGACAAAACATCCGCTCCGAGAGCGTTATGGTTTATAGCGTTGTGAGCGCGACCTCTAAGTTCTTTAACATTATTCCAAAACGCTTTTGAATCTTTGCAGAGCACCAATTTTTGAGCTATGTTCTTAAGATATTCAGTCTTTTTTGAGGAACAAAGCTGTTTATATTCCTTATTCAAAAGTAAGTATTGATTTTTGAAAAAATTGGCGTCAGTGGCTCTGAAGAGCTTTAAGAATCGAAATGATTTTTCACGCAACTTTGCGCAATCTTTGTCAAACCATTTGTTTTCAGCTATAAATCCTTGGTTGCTGGTGAGGGAAAATGGTGCAGATGTCCTGATGGTTCTCATTATATATTCTGCTATTTGATCAGCTAGTCTTGTGGATTGTAGTGATGGTAGAGTACCGTAGTTTCTATTCAAAAGAGACTGATAGAGAGCGGCCTTGTTATCAATCCACTTCAATTTTTGCAAATTTTTTGAAACTGGACGTGAGACTTTATTATCAAAAACAGCTTTTTACTAGAATCGGTAAGTGAGCAGAGAAAGTAGCCGCAAGTACTTCAAAGTCTATAACTGATTTCAACCACTGGCCTGATATAGCACAAATATCGATAACCGATTGTCCTTGGCCGCTAATAAAGGTTAATTCACCACCAACATCACTTCTGCAAACTTCATTCAGTACAAAAAAACCGAAGTTTTCAAAAAGTTCTATTAAACTTCTGCCATTACGGTTGACAGTACCATCTTTAGAGTTTCTATTTGTATTAACCTTCCGATGACAACACTTTTAAAATTACATACACCACAACAGGGGTGATAGAACACCCCAGCTAAAATTTAATGCAAAAACAGTATTTTTACGGATAGTAAAAAATATTTATGGGATTGTAATACTTCATTGACATAAGGAAAAACAGAAAATAGGAAATACAAAAAAAAAAAAAATATTGCTGGGTAGTTAAAAGGACTAAAGGCCGGTTGATGCAAGTCTATCTCATATTTTCAGGAAATGCAGCACTATTGCTATTCAAGCACGAAAACTTAATTTTTTTCCCTCAATATTCTGGGCAAATTACATATCTTTACTGCTTCTGTAATTTAGGGGGGGCTAAGCTCCCCTTGAAATTACTCTAGAGGGTAACTTCATTAAAATTTTCGCATACATGAATGACAACATGGGGTGATGTGTCACCCCAGTGCATATTGTATTCCACCGTATTCAAAAACCACAGGCCACTGTTTGGACTTCTTATCATCAACTGAAATCTGACATATTAAACGACAAATACCTAGAATGGTAGAAAAGAAAACCAAGCAAAACCCACATTACAACTAAAAGAAAATTGTCTGGGGTGATGGCATAATATTCCCCCACTAGCTCTCCCCATTACATTATTTCTAGTTGCTGGAATGCAAGCTACTTTATATCCGTTAAAATACTTAAAAAAATTATGTTCACTTTCTTTTTCAATAAAAGTTTCTAAAAGAATAATTACATCAAAGTTCAATATAAATCTAAAAAACTTAGGTAGTAAAAGTTTGTTTTTAAGACCTGTTATATTATAGGAAAAAATTGTTTTATTAGTTACGCAAAAAATATTTTGATGGCAGACGGCAAGTGTACCCTATGGTTTCTTATTATAAAGTTCATTTCGAGTTTGCCACCTAGATGGCGTTGCCACTGGTTGAGAGCATGATGCAGTGACAGCTTCATCTGTACCTGCCTTCGATCCCCCGCTGCAGTCAAAGTAGTCCAAAGCGCCATCTCCAAACGTCTCCTTTATAAACGTCAATTCTCTCGCAGATTTAATTACTAATTCATGTGATAGTGTGTATGCTAACGTGCTTTGATTGATTTGTATCTTATCACCTTTAATTTTTGTTTTCGCTGTCGGGTTTACTTCTAGTAGTTTCGTTTTAATAGTGAAAAGTGCTTGCCGTTTTTCCCTAAACATAAGCGATTGCTCACGGTGGATACTTATTCCTGTTTTCTTCACATTGCTTGACTCGTTTATAATCTGGGCAGCTTGTTCTATCGAGTGGAGCTCCAAAATGACAGTTCCTCGCTGAGTTCGCGTGTTTAGAATTTCACGGGATTTTTTTTATAGGCAAAACATCGTTTTCTTTTAGTTTAAGTAGTCCCTTGCATGTTTGTGTGGCAAAATCGGTTGCGTTGTTGTTTTGGTCTAATGGAACATGTACAACAACAATATTTTCATTGGCTTTTCGGGATATTGCTTCTAATTGTAATTCCAATAGATCACACCTCTCGGTCATTACGGCTAGTTTTTCATTAAGCTCGATATTAGTTCTTTTCAGTGAAGTTATTTCCGATGATATTGATGCAATATCGGCTTTTGTAGCTAAATCCTTCATTTTCTCATTAAGACAATCATTTAAAATTTGTTTTAAATCTGGAACTGAAAGCTTTCCAACATCCATTTTTGATACGAATTTTTTGTTGTTGGATTCAGCTTCAGGCGATGTTTCGGATACCCCTCTTTTACGGTGCATATATGTTCGTCACGGTACTCACCAAAATTATAGTTTTTCTTGGTTTTTTACTTAAAAAGAACTGCCTACCTTGTCAAAGAGATAAAGCAATCTTCTTACAATTTGTGACTAAAAGTGATTACTCAACACTATTTGCAAAAAACTATAAAAACTTTACTATTTTAAAAGAAAATATCAAAGAAAATCAGGAGCTAAATAACTTTCGCACTTCCAATTTTGACAGTTGGAATGTCAATCACCGTTGGAATGTCAATCATTGAATGTATTGTTTTATTACCTTTTAAGTTTCTATAACAGTAGACTAGGAAAAATAGCTTAAATCATATGGGGAACCATGAACAAATTAATTCATGAAATATTAAAATTGGTATCGACGCAGAATTGCACCCTCTAGAGCATATCCAAAGTCCCCGAATTAGCTTTTTGTGTAGATGGTTTTGAAGGGATAGATAGGAGAAAAAGTTGGAAGTCTATCAAACAGAAATATTTGTTTTGTTACCTTCTACCTTATTTCATGGCAGCCCTGTTTTATTCATATCAGATATCAGGCAAAAAGCTATATTCTCATGCTTATCTCAAAAACTTTGTATTCCATTGAAAAGTAACTATACAAGATCGATAGAAAAAATTACGTAATACAAACAAGTATACCTACGTATGTACAATTTACGCATATCACACCATTTTGATGATATTTCATCCCGTGTTCCTCAGGCCATACTTTTGATTGAATGGTTGTTTTCCATAAACTCGCCGTAATAGCTGCAAAGTTCTTAAGAACATTATAATCTTTTAAATAATCAATCAATATTTTTCTTACTTTCTACCTTTGTAATCTATTGTTCAAATTAATTTTGATAATAATTTTCTGCTGACGACAAAATTTTTGGTTTCAGTACCGCTCCGGACAGAGATGCCAAAATTTAATAACTGTGCGAACTGCATGGCACTTTCGGTAATCAGCAAGGTGGTTTCGTTTCGCGAATCGGTATTTCAATTCATAGAGTCGTGAATGTGGTCATTGATATTCTAGGCGTAGCCTTTCTTCTGATCACGTTACCTCCCGCCTGGATTGCAAATTCAGTAATTCCCATGAATGCATTTGTTGAGAGCGGCAAAAAATTTCAGTTAAAACCTATTAGTTATTATCCCTCCGTCCTCACACTAGGGTATGAGATACCCATGACAAATTTAAAAACCGTGGTGTTACCGTTACAATTTTTTGTCAGACAATCCATGCCAATGTAAATTCAAATTCATATTTCCTTTAATTGAAGGAGGCCATTTTTAGCCATTTGAATTTGTGATGCTTTTACTTTGCAGCTGAGGTAAGCTCGGCGGTGCCCAGGATTCTTCCCCAAGAAGTAACGAAACTTGGGGTTAGGAGGATCTAATCTCCGAACAAAACGGCTTTAATTCCTTAAATTAGTTATTTACAAAAAAGATTCTTTTATTTAAAGTTTTTCAAAACTAGGAACTAACAAATTATTTCATATAAATTATAATTTTAGCTTCTTACAGTAAATAACATGGTACTTCATATATTTTACAATGTTTTCTGGGCTTAAAAATAACTAGCACGGTATTTCATATAACATGTCCCTAGCACGAAACCTAGGGAACAAAACGGTCGGAACCCTCAAAGGAGAACCTTGTCCAGCTAGATCCATGAAGAGGAACTCGAAGGAACAAAACGGTTAGGAATCCTTATCGGAAACCCTATGTCCTCAGCAAAAAAGGAACAAAGCGATCGGAAACCTCGTAGGAGAACCTTGTCCAATGAGCTTCTAGAGGAGTAGCCCAAAAGAACAAAACGATTGTCCCTGGCACACAACCCAGGGAAAGAAACGGTCGGAACTCTCGAAGTAGAACCTTGTCCAGTGAACTTCTTGAAGAGGAGTCTAAAGGAACAAACTGGTTTTCCCTGGCACAAAACCCAGGGAAAGAAACGGGTGGGACTCTCGAAGGAGAACCTTGTCCAATGAGGTTCTTGAAGAGGAACTCAAAGGAAGAAAACGGGGTCGGGAATCCTTATCAGAATCAGAAACCCTGTCTTCAGCAAATAAGGAACAAAGCGGTCGGAACCCTCTTAGGAGAACCTTGTCCAATGAGCTTCTAGAGTAGAAGCCCAAAAGAACAAAACGATTGTCCCTGGCAACAACCCAGGTAAAGAAACGGTCGGAACTCGGAACCCTCGAAGGAGAACCTTGTCCAGTGAAGCCTCGTATACTTTCATTGTTTGAAATTCCTTTGACAGCAACGACGGGATCTCGTCACGCTCACGTCTCATTTCTTCGTCGCATTGTAAATCAGGCTTGAACTTCTTGAAGAGGAGTCCAAAGGAACAAAACGGTTGAACCTGGCACAAAACTCAGGGAAAGAAACGGGCGGAACTGTCGAAGGAGAACCTTGTCCAATGAGCTTTTTGAAGAGGAACTCAAAGGAACAAAACGGGGTCGGGAATCCTTATCAGAAAGCCTGTGTCTTCAGCAAATAAGGAACAAAGCGGTCCGAACTCTCTTAGGAGAACCTTGTCCAATGAGCTTCTAGAGGAGAAGCCCAAAAGAACAAAACGATTGTCCCTGGCAACAACCCAGGTAAAGAAACGGTCGGAACTCGGAACCCTCGAAGGAGAACCTTGTCCAAGGAACAAAGCGGTCCGAACTCTCTTAGGAGAACCTTGTCCAATGAGCTTCTAGAGGAGAAGCCCAAAAGAACAAAATGATTGTTCCTGGCAACAACCCAGGTAAAGAAACGGTCGTAACTCGGAACCCTCGAAGGAGAACCTTGTCCAGTGAAGCCTCGTATACTTTCATTGTTTGAAATTCGTTTGACAGCAACGACGGGATCTCGTCACGCTCACGTCTCATTTCCTCGTCGCATTGTAAATCAGGCTTGAACTTCTTGAAGAGGAGTCCAAAGGAACAAAACGGTTGAACCTAGCACAAAACTCAGGGAAAGAAACGGGCGGAACTGTCGAAGGAGAACCTTGTCCAATGAGCTTCTTGAAGAGGAGCAAATAACTTATAACTTATGCTATATACCTATATATGTTATATGTATATGCTTATACTGTTTACCCTAGATTGGGCTCTGCCTCTGCGTTAGCAATGCCTCTCTGTCACCGAAACGCCTTATGAAAGGTCTATGTTACGGCCCGATCTTTGATTCTCTATACTCTAAATTGATATCCACCACTGGACGAGAAAAAAAGGCCATTTTATAATTTTTCTTACTTCGCCATATAACATTTGCTGGAGTAAGCCAATGTGAATTGAAAGAAATGAAATTCAAATCTATATTGACTTTCATGATTCTTTTATTTTTGTTCTTGATATGTATGAATCACTTAAAGGTGGGTGTCATACACTCAGAGAAAAACGTCAGGTAAATAATTAACCTGGGCCTTGTTGAATTCACGAGGTGCACAATCCTATACAAAGTTACTGACATTTCAGAAATTTACCTGATTTTAGTAACCTTTTATTCAGTGTAAAATCAACTTGGTGGACTTTCTTGTCACATTCAGGTTGATTAAAGAAGATGACCTATTATTTTTACACTTAATTTTTGTAAACAAGAAATTTTAACAAGAATATAGTGTTAATTTTAACCGAGGTCGTGTTTTTCTAACACTGTTTGTTATGAATTTCTGTTTTACCACATATCAGGCTGAATTAACATTTAATGTGGTTATTTTTACCTGTGGTATTTTACCTAACCTCATTCTAAAAAAGCACTCTGCCAGCTCATTTCAACGTGACACCAGTGCTGGAACGTACACACACAGACAATTTAAGTAAAACGATTTGAATTTAACCTGGCCTCCGGTTAAAGAAGCACTCTGCCAGTTAATTTACCCTGAGGCCACACGAGCCAGTACTGGCTAGCCAGTTGGCTACACAGACTAACTGTCAAATTCCTATTCGTGTATATGCTGTGACGTAGGTGACATGCCAATTGGCTTCTCTACTGGCCAGCGTTCGGATCTTACTCCAAATGGAGTAAATCTACTCCGATTTTAAGGAAAGAAATTTAACTACAACGATTTACCACATTTTCAAGACTGAAGATGGAACCTCTTCATTCTATCTTCTGTGTGGTGTGGAGTGGTATTTTAAATACTCTATGCTCACTTAACAAGCCTGTCATATTGCAAACTGTTATTAGGCGTAGTACTTACTGCATTTTTATCTTCGCTTAAAAAAGTAGCATGTTAAATGCAACAACAATTTAGTATAATTCCGTTTACCCCTTGTCTTTTAGTACAATTTTATCTTTGTTTACAACAAAAGAAGCATGTCAAAAACAACAATAATACGAAACTATACCGGATTGTTGTTGTATTAAATATGCTACTTCTTTTTATGTTGAGATAAAAATGCACTTAAAACACACGCACTGACCCCATGCAACATCACTAGCATAAAACAACAAAAGCCAAAGTTTCGTTGTCATTACTAATGTGTCGCGTTGGTTTTTGAGACCCTTAACTAATTTTTATAACAAAATAATAACTATCATAAAAACTCTTGTTTTTTTTTTTTTGTGTGCAGCGATACAAAATACAACAGATACGCAATGGTAAACAACAACAAAAAACTGCCGTCGGTGAACGTTTCGCGTCGGTTTGGGAGAGCCTTTTATCAATTCATTCGCCATTTTGTTGGCTTTCTTGTCAAACGGAAAAAGACCCTACAAAACACAACAGACGAGACAAGTGTGGTTCCGGCTTTATTCATCTCTAAACATTTTAGATCGCTTAGTCCCCTATTACACGATGATTCTTTGCGTCTGACTCTTGTCAAAATCCAATGAGTGCGAAGGTGAAGTCCGATGCTTTTTCTCCTTCGCACTCATGAAAATTCGACTCAAAGAATCATCGTGTAATAGAGGTCTTATCAAATTTGAGTTCTTATAGGGATGGGCATGTACTCCCGATTTTTATTTTATTAATATTTTGTGAACAAAATGTTAGTGAACTTAAGTTTTAGTCCTATTTTTCCAAATATGCTACGAAATAGTACTACCGAACCCTGTTACTGGCTGCTCTACTGGCTTCCCAACTGGCTACGAAAAAGGCAAGCCAGTTGACGAGCCAGTTGCTCAGGTTTGTATGTGTTAGTAAGAAAATGAGAGTGTGTTGCGACTGGCTAGCCAGTACTGGCTCGTGTGGCCTCAGGGTTAAACGTGACATTAGTGTTGAAACGCACACACACAGGCCATTCAAATAAAATTATTTGAACTTAACCTGACCTCCTGTTAAAGGAGCACTCTGCCAGTTCATTTAAACGTAACATTAGTGTTAAAACACACACACAAGCCATCCAATGAGTTTCAACTTAGGTATTGATATTTGACACCAGTTTTTTGTGTAGTGAATTGGCCCAGTGGATGAGTGCTATCTCCGTGTGTGAGAGGTTCCCAGTTCAAAACTGAAGTAAGTATCACAGATTATTTTTAAATTAAAATATATAAATAATAAATTTCTATATGTACTTTCAGAATAATGCTTAACGAGTTGAGCGATAGGCAGCGCAAGAGACGGCTCTTGGACGTATATATTCATGACTAATGCCGGATTTACACGATTGGAAAACGCCAGTATAATGGCAAAAGCAACAAAAAAAGAATGAACAAATTCATTCTTTTTTGTCATTAAAGTGGCAGAGTTCCAGTCGTGTACATCCGACATTAGATACAGGGTTGATATAACATTGAAACCTGTAAAATTAATTATAAATGTTCAGGTTAAACTAATCAGATTTTCATGTTAAGTTTACCGGGCATTGAATATTGTGTCATGTTAAATTACTATATTTGCAGGTAAAATTTACAGGATTACAGTGTTAAATTTATAAATCAGGTATCTGGGTAAACAGTTAACCTGATCTACCGAGTTGAAAAATAACAACCTGAAAATCAGCTATGATTGACCAGAAATTGGTTGATAATACAAGCTTTTTTCTCTGACTGTACGATGTATGCACGAAGTGATAAGAGTATGACGTAATAATTAGGGTACTGTAGGAGTCGTAAGGCTTCGTTACATCATATGTATGAATTAACTAAGACGGGTGTCATACGATGTATGCACGAAATTATAGGAGTACATTATATGATATAAAAATTAGGGTACAGCAGGAGTTGTAACGCTTCGTTACAAATTTTGTATACGTAAATAACAGTACTTTGAAATTGTATTGGGGTAATATACACCCCAGTGTGCAGTTCATGTAAGTGTTTTTTTGTTAGTGTGTGAATAAATAAGTTAAACGAAAATATCGTGTTTTTTAGTTAATCCAGCATTTTAACACAAAATAATTATGCATTAAATAATCAATTGACCTAGCTAGCGTGAACTTTGTTCAAAGAAAATTTGGAAATATGAATAAGTTTTTTTTACAGCAAAATACATTGCACTTATTCAAGTACTCTGCTAACCATAGTTTACGAACAAAATCGCGTTAAATTAGTTTTAAAATTATCAATGTTATTTCAAAAAGGATATTTGACATTTTTTTTTAAATTAATTTAAAAGTTTTTGAAAATTAGAATTTTATTTAACACCTCTTTTTTACGATTTTTTTGTATTAATTTAATTTTTAAATAAGATTTTTCTCTTATAAGTATTTCTTTTTTTTATCTGAACGCACCAATATTATGTGTTAGGACGGAAGTTTAAATTTCTCCGCTCCGTATATAGTGCCGCAAAATTTGCCGCCCCTCATAAAGTGCCGCCCGGGGGATACCATCCCCTCCACCCCCACGCTACGCCACTGCAATAACGTGAAAGGGTTTTATCATTGAATATGTTTGTTTGGCCCATAAGCATGCTTAAAACCGAAAATGCTACTAAATTCATCCAGGAATGGAGGGGACCTACAGTTTTTTGCCGAGTCCGAACGGCTAATTGAGCAGCACTTATTCATGACAAGTAAACTCAATTAAAATTTATTGAAAAGTCAATAAATGCTTGGTGAATCTGAGAGCGACTAACAAACTTATTTGGGTTCTCTTAACTCTGTGGCTAACTTTGAATAATGTTCAAAATTCTTAAAAGAGGAGTAGATTCGTTTTTCTGTACAGAAATTTCCATTTCGGACTAAGACTACATTTCCACCTAACACTTATCTGAGTTTTAATAAGATTTACCTGAAATCTTCTTTAAATCTCGAAGATGTACCATACAAATATATTAAGTAAATCTTGAAGACAAGAAATAAATCTTGTTAAATCTTCCTAGGACACAAATCGAACTAAGTTATTCTTGTATGACGCTGAAGAATTCATTCATGGCTGAATAGTTCAGTTCTTCACAAAGGAAACATTCTACAATCTCACTTCCTCTTCATAAGAAAAAATTAAACACCATTTGTATTCTTAAATGTGCTGTCAAAGTTTTTAAATCTTTTTGTGCGGTGGAAACACCAAAGAGATTTACTAAATCTGAACTGGGATAAGCCTTTGGTGGAAACATTGCATAAGCGCAGTACATCTACTGCGAAAGGAGCAGGGTGGCAGCGCTGGTCACAAGCCAGTCCTATTCTCATTAAGGTTCGACCAATGGCAAAGGAAAATATATGTACCTCAATAATAAAATATACCGAATAATTCCTTCTCATTGTTTTTTCTTCAAACAATTTAGTTCGGATACATACGATATCAAACTGCTTTTACCATTCCCAAGCTCAAAAAAGAAAATTTGACTCCCAGAAAATTGTTTTTTCGAAACTTAGTTTTTCTCAAAGCGTTGACTCTCTGACATCAAAATGACGTAAAATTCTGTCCCAAAGTTTTCTCATTTGTGTGACCGTCAACGCAGAATACTGTCCATGCGTTGACACTCTCGTTGACACGAATTTAAGGGTCAATGCATTGATTATTTTCATTGGCCGTGTAATCACACTGTCAACGAAATTAGGACACTATGACAGACTACTAAACAACGCGTTGACTGTATCTTTACGTTGACACAGTGGCTTTTTCTGTCATGTCAACGTACTTTGCGTTGACCTACATCTCAATATAAAAAATTTTGCATTTTTTGAGTATTTTGAATATATCGACAGATGATGGCTTGACAGATGAGGGGGACGAACTATACTTTGATGGCAAAAATATATTTCAATCCAAATGACACCGAATTGGCCTGAATTCACTTTTTCCGGAGAAAGATTTCTAAAATTTCTGATTTTTTAGATGTTTTCTAATCCATCGACATCGTAGCCATCCTTCACTAGAACTTGACAGTTGATGGCTTGACAGATAGAAGACAAACTCTATTTTGGCAGCAAAAGTATATCTCGATGCAAATGTCACCCAATTGCCCCTAAATTACTATTTCCGGAGCAGTAAATAAACTTCAAAAATTTCTGATTTTTAGAGGTTTGTTATGCCATCAATATCGTAGCCATCCTTCAAAGGAATTTGACAGTTGATGGCTTGACATATGAAAGACGATATATATTTTTACAGCAAACATATATTTTGATCCAAATGTCACCCAATTGATCTAAAACCATTTTTTTTCGGAGCAGTAAGAAAACTTCAAAAATGTCTAATTGTTTAGCTGTTTTTTAATCCATTGACATCGCGTCGCAGCCATCCTTCAATGGAACTTGACAGTTGATGGCTTGTCAGATGGGAGATAAACAGAAAAGTATATTTCGATTAAAATAGTAGTAAAGTAGTGTAATCGTCAACGTTTTACGTGTCAATACGTTGACACCAAAGGGTATACCAATTGCGTTGACACAGATAACACGTCAACGCATTTTGAGGCAATATTGACGAGTGCCATCATTCGTGTCATCGTCAATGTTTCAAGCGTTGATGACGTCAAAGAGTCAATGTTTTGACCATTTACGTTGACCGTCTAATCTAAGCTTTACGCTCTCTTCATACCATCTGCTTCGATTTAAGAGTGTTACCAACTGAACAGGGCCGGCCCGAGCTAAATTACTGCTCTGCGCAAGCTTCATCACAAGCGCCCCTCAATTGCGGTTATTGGTGGAAGAAGTCGTTCTCATTACCCAAGGTGTAGACTGTGATATGCGTTTTTTTTAACGAAGTATCCCCAAGAGACGAACGAGGTATCCCCAAGAGGCAAACAAAATCGTGCACTTTGCAAAGCTTTTGTGATTTATTTTTTTTTACTGTGGATGTGAATAGGAAGCTTAACGTCGACTTATTTTTGGAATAGTAGATATCTGTCTTCAAATTCAGAATGAGCATGGATATCAATATTGATGTGAGCTATTAAAAAGAATTGAATCAATAAGAAAGTATAGGTAGGTATAGGGTAGTGGCTTTCTTGATGCTTGCTCAAGGCGCCCATTGGGTTTAGCGCCCTGTGCATTTGCACCACTTGCACGTATAGCTTGTCCGGCCCTGCAACTGAACAAAGCCAGTCATTTGCCAACTTTTTTTGTATAAGTCCGGTTTTTTCACTTTCATCAGATACATTGTTCTAAAGGTTTTGTAATTTTACTAATTGATCACTAGCAGGCGTATTATTGTGCTAAAAAAACATTTTGTAAAAGTAACTGATTTCAACTACCAAATTTACATATGTACATTTTCTGTCAAAAAGTGCCTTTTAGGAATGAAAATTTCAATATCAAATGATACTTTTATCTTAATATATAAAACAAAGTCGGGTTAGTTAGACCATTTATAACTCAAGAATGACTGGACCGATTTAAATGATCTCTGATTTGTTGAATTCGTATCCGTCCCGAATAGGAGAATAATTATTAAAATACCGGAAAAATGTATTTCATATATAAAAGTAAAAAAAAAAAACAAAAAATGAGTTTGAAAACAAATCAATCAATTCTAAAATTTTGTTCTGACAAATAAAATAAAAAATCTCCCGTATGTATACCAGGGCCAGATTTTCAAAATGTATAAACTGTTGATAGGTTGGAAGGGGAACAAAAACTGAGTTTAACTTCAGTGCATTTTGAAAAATTTGCTTTGACTAAAGTTAGTACATTATTGTTTGCCATCATCATCTCGACATGTTTTCCATGGAACGCAATCAATTTGTGGGATATATATAATATGTATACAAGGACGGCATGCCTGACGTTTTATAACGTGCATGCAGTTTGAAGAACAAGGACATGTGTGTCGGTGTCGTCTAGTGTGCGGTAATCTGTTGAGCAAATTGGGAATGTCTGCCTCCAAACATTCGATGCAACATGCATTTTAGCATGTAACTATTTAAGAAACTCTGCGATGGAACAGATGTTGAAAGCTTGCAAAATTATCATCGGGATGAATGCCCAATAGTACAGAAGCAAGCATTAGAGGTACTTGATCGAACAATTAAAGATTTGTGGAAAAATGCGGTACGTTTCGAAAAAGTAATGATATTACTTGCCGACGACGATTTCCGTCAAATTTACAGTGCATCCCGCAATAAACGTCTGCAGACGAACTCTTGCCTGAAATATTATCGTATTCTGACGATACGGTAAGAAGCTGCAGCTGACGACGAAAACTTGAGTTGCATGGCAGAACAATCCATCAGCCGATGATTTTTCAAAACAACTGTTGGAAATAATTGTAAATGGCCGAGTTCCGGTTGATGCTGCAACTGGCGTGATTTCTTTCCTGTCGGCCGAGTTTTTGTGTATTCACCTGATATAAGGAACAACCTTTAGAAAACTTTTCTGAATATTGGTCGTAATTATCGTTAAATTGTTAAAAATTCAGTATTTAAAATGAAATCGCAGAAAATCGTGAACATTAAATTGAATTTATATTCACTAAAAAAATTGTCAAAAAAATACCTTTATTTATTACAAGAAACCATGAGTAGCTGTCATACGCCATTTCATACTCATATACTTTTATTATTATTATTATATCAAATAAATTCAAAGTGATGACTGACATTTTCCACTCAATCGCACAGCTTATTTGCTTCTTCATTCTTCGCCTAGGTAACAACACCTGCCATAAAGGACCCAATTATCCATGAAATCACCTATAATAAACTGAAGGAACTGAAAAAAAGAATGTTCCTTTAAAAGTGGCCAGATAAATTGCCAGTAAAAAGTAATAACATGCCATCAGTATTCAAAGTAGAAAAGTCGCATGAGGTATGTATGCATGATGAAGAAATTTTAAGAATATAGGAACACAGCAAAAAAAAAAACAATAATAAGGGTTTTTTTCTTAAAAATACTAAAATCTTTCGGGATATCATCATTCATAACGAGCAAAGAGATTTTTTGCTTTTACTTTAAAGCACGAAGCAACGCTTGCTTACTTATAGTCTAAGAAGAGATGGCTGCAGAGTTGATAACCTCACTCGCGCCATGGATTTTTGTTTGGGAAAATGTTGGATGGAGGTAAGAAAAGCAAAAGTCTGATCGTCAGGAGGCAGACTGGAAAACATAAGAGGGGGTGGGGGTCAAGCATTTGTTGGAAAAAAGTTGGCGGAAATTGTGAAGAGTAGGTATGTGAAATAGAAGATTTCAAAATGTCAGAAGGCTGGAAGACAAAGAAGTGTCAGAACAGTTAAAGTTGTCGAAAATTTCTGAACATTTACCTGATTCAGCCACTTCTGACGATTTGACAGTGTATTCGTGTACGTTTTAAGTGATCAAATTCAAAAGTCAGACTGGAATATGTAGGTACCTACTTGTATTTTTTTTATTTTTATAACACCACAGAAATAAAATACACGACTGGGTCGCTCGTACTTGCTCTTATGTTCAAGACACTGCGGATTTAAGAAATTGTATATAAAAACATTGAAATTATGAGAGAAAAATGTATAGAGAAGCATGAAAAATTACATTTAAATTGGCTAAACCAGCTCTTTTGACAGTTTGAGGTGAAAAAAAAGAATGCCATCTTAATTCTTGATTGAATATGATTGTATGGGAAAAAAATATAAAATCGTTGGAGCGGTTTTTTAAAAAATTAATTTTGTATATATAAAATTCTTAAAACATTTTTAAGGACAAATTTTGGTATGCAAATTTGAAGTATATATTTATGTGTATATAAAAACAAAATTTGAAAAAAAATTGTCAACCCGTTTTTGTGATATCGAATTTTCAAAAAAAATTGAAACTTTTTTTAAAATCCAAAAACTTTTTTTTGAAAATTTTGATATGCAATATTATTAAATCTTATCTGAAATTTGTATATAAAAAAAATCATCTAAATTCGTTTAGCCCATAACGAGAAAACTCAAAATAAAAAATACGTTCTATGACAGGTACTGTTAATAGTTGCTAAGTGTAAAATCTTGTAATTTTTGGGAGTAGATCGTACTAATGTTAGTATATAGAAAAAGTTTAATCAAAATCGTAGGAGTCGTTTTTGAGAAAAAAAATATTTTCCTTTGTGGTTTTTTTACTTTTGTATGGCAGGTACCGTTATTTTTTCATAAATGTAAAATTTTTTATAAAAATATTTTAGAAAGTACTAAAAAACTCTAAAGTATCGAGTTTTAAAAAAAATCAATCATGTCGTTTTCGAAATATTTAATTTTCCGTTTTTTGGAAAATTTTGAAACATTTTTTAAAAATCCAAAAAATATTTTTTCAAAAATTTTGGTGCACAAAACTATTTATATTTTTTGGAAGCTTCTGTATAAAAAAAATATTTCGATCAAGCCGCTTAGACTGTAGTCGAACAGACAGACAGACAGACAGACAGAATTGTGCCACCCACTTTTTTGGTGTCCTCTATCATCGTAATATCATGTTTGATTGTTATCTAAAATTTTTTTTTTTGCACGAATCCAAAACTTGCCTTATAGTACCTATAATCGCAAGTAAAAATTATATCATTGCATTTTTTTTTTTTGAAAAAATATGGTTTTAAGTGCATATTTTTCATTTTAAAGGTTTGAGAGTTGTAAGCCACTAGGCCCTGGTTCTTCACGAGCCACTCAATTTATCTATTTTATTTTTAAGCCATATATATGTATACATATGTATATGTAGGTCAGGCACGAGGCGTGACTTTTTCGGAAGCGGAAGCACACAACTTAAAACTCAAAAAATAAAAGTCCTTTAATTTAGAATTTATATCATACCGCTTTTTTGCGCCTAATAATATTATAAAGAGTATAAAAAATGAATTTCCTCTAGCCGAAATAATTAATTTGAAATACTCTTTGCTATGCATTTGCAGGTACTCATAAGCATTAAGCAAAACGCCAAAGCAATCACAAACAAAACAATATCTCCCAAAAAACTCAATCAAATCGAAAAAAAAAACACCAATCAATGCATTTCTTATGGATGAAACACTATATACGATTTGCATTCACACACACACAATCACAACACCGAAGATCCAAAGAATAAAACTAAAACTACCCCTTTTTCATTAGGAATGTGCGGCAGGAACGACTCAATACTTCTTTAGTTTTGCTATTGAATTTTCATAATGAATTCACTCAACTCATTCTTCACACCATAGAGTAGGTATATTATCTAGAGAACCGACCGGTACCCCCCTTGCCTTAAACACCCGCAAATTTCATCTGAGCACATTAAGAGAAAACTCTCTTAAATTCCATGTCCGTGAATACGTGTGAATTGTGGATAAAAATACAAAATGGCGTCTTTAGCTCAAACTGACGTTATGCTTTTTTTTAATTATTAAAAGTCAAAATGACAGTTCTTGGTTCTATTTAATTTGTGTGTGCGTGGAATTTATAAATTTTCTAATATTTATTATTGAATTCATCAACCAAAACCAAAGGTGTAACTCCCAAAGTATTTACTCTAGGACAATAGTTGATGCATCCTTAAATTCGTATTTGAATCCACTTGAAATTGGCGTTTACCAATTTTAATTCGAGCCAGCGCACAGTGCGTCGACCAGTGGACAAAAATCAAAAAATCAAAAATGCAATTTTGTTCTATTATGCTTTGATTCGGGTCAAGTACATGTTGAATAACTGTCATTTAATGTTTTTTTGTTGTTTGCTTTTTTTAGATGATAGATAAGCGGAATTGTTTAAACCATATAAGGTAATAATAGTCAGAGTCTTGTTGTGAAACGCGATTTTGTGTGAAATGATTTAGCTGGTGAAAGAAAAGTAATTGTAGAAAAATTTTTTTTGGCAGTGATTATTAATAATGGATTCATTTAGAGCTGCTATGACTAATTTTATTTGGTTTTTGAAATAATTTGTAACTTAAGTGAATTATTGAAAAAAATCATATTTTTAAGGCATTTTTTTCTATTTGGTTAAGCTTTTAAAAAAAGTTTAGCAAAGTGTAGCAGAATTTTTAGTGTCATTACATTGTCTTATAATTTTACTTTGCAAAAATGCAAAGTTTTCATGCTAATTTTTGCTAACCTTCAAAATATTCAACTTTTTGTAGAACAAGGTCAAACCTTTAAAAATCAACAAGTTGGTGAAAAATGAATTTATTTTGACAAAAAATCATGAATTGAAGATATTTTAACATTTATTTTGAACGAATTGAAGAAAAATAAATGTCTTTTTAAATTAAAAATGATTTAAAGTCCAAAATTAAGTTTGTTGACTCAAACCTTGAACGACGATGGAAACAATGTTCAAGGAATCATGCTCTTTTCAAGAAGCGCCATGAGGCTTGGCTTAAAAACAGATTTACACTTCCTGATAGCATTTCAACCTATCTGCAAAATGTATCGCCTTTTGATGAACCAGGAACTAGTTAGGGAAGACCCCAAACACCATTTTCAGAAGCGTCAAAGAACACGAAAAAACGAAAAATTGTGAAACTTTTAGCTCTTCAGTTGAATTGGACAACTGAAGAGCTGAGGTTCGCAACCAACGAAGATATTTTGACAGTCCTGCTTCTCAGATCTGATCCTTTGATTTCAAATTTAAGAAAAAAAAGATCTAAAATTATCGAAGAAAGATCAAGAAGAAATTGCACAGTATACATATACAAAATACTGAATGGGTTGACAAATCTTTGGCTGCGCTTACTTTTTTTATCATTAAAGATTTTGAAATAGAACTCCGATTTTTGATTTTTTAAAGAAGAATTGTTCATTTTTATGCACAAATTTATATTTTTTGGTGTTGTTTATTTGTGTTGTCAGAGTTTATCTAAAAAATATTATTTTAAAATCATGTATTTGTGAAGTATTGTTCACGATTTAAAAAAGGCGTGGCAGGGGGCGAATAATGTTAACAATATTTTGTGTTTTCAACTCACTAACTAATTCAAATTTCCAAAATATTATTCAAATCTTACAAGCGGTTTATTAGAAATAAACAATATAAAAAGTGGGCGTGTCAGTGGGCGGATAGGGTCCACACCATTTTTTGTTTTTGAACTCACCTAGAAAGTCAAATTCTCTAAATTTTATTGAAATCGTGCAAACAATTCTAAAGATATAAACCATATTCAAAAGTGGGCTTGGCAGTGGGCGTGGCAGGGGGCGTGAAAATTTCGTTAGATTTTATAAAATATCTTCCTTATTACATTTCCAGTAATTTTTTTTTGCAAAGTCAACTTAGTTTTGGAAAATTGATTTTTGTCCACCATCTCCATACAATCGACGCACTGTGCAGCGGTTCAAAATTTGACTTTTGGCCAGAGGGTACCTACATTTAAGTAATAATTTGAAGTAAATGGTATTTGTTCTTGGGTGTAACTCCCAAAGTATTTACCCTAGGACAATAGTTGATGCATCCCTAAATTCGTATTTGAATCCACTTGAAATTGGCGTTTACCAATTTTAATTCGAGCCAGCGGTTCAAAATTTGACTTTTGGCCAGAGGGTACCTACATTTAAGTAGTAATTTGAAGAAAATGGTATTTGTTCTTGGGTGTAACTCCCAAAGTATTTACCCTAGGACAATAGTTGATGCATCTCTAAATTCGGATTCGAGTCCTCTTAAAATTGGCTTTTACCAATTTGAACTCGAGTCGACGGTTCAAAATTTGACTTTTGGTCATAGTGTAGGTATGTACTTTTAAGGGAGAATTTGAAAATATTGGCATTTGTTCTTGATCACAGACCAATTGACTTTTTTTCAGAATTTCAATAAAATCTGAAAAAGGCAATTGCACTGTGATGAGATTTTCAAACGGTTTTACCTACAGAGATGGTTTTTACTTTTTGAACTCTATATTTAATAGTGCTACTATTTGCATATGAATTTTAAGTTTTAAGCAAAATTTCAAAAAATTCTATAGTAAAAGAAATTTCCTTTTAGGTTTTCAAGAATAAGTAAACTACTTTTGTACTAGGATTTTTTCGATTTTTTTTTTTAAATAAAAATTGTATGATTCAATTAGTAGCACTATTAAATACACAATCTAAATACATAAAAACATCTCTATGGGCCAAACCGTTTGAAAATCTCATCACAGTCAAATTTCCTTTTTTCAGATCTTATTGAAATTCTGATAAAGTCAATATGCCTGTGATGAATTTTCCGAATGGTTTAACTCACAGATGTGATTTATATGTTTTTGAACTCTATATTTAATAGTGCTACTATTTGCATTGTTAATTCAAAATTTTAAGCAAAATTAAAAAAAAACATTAACAAAAGAAGTTTCCCTTTAGGTTTCCAAGAATAACCTGAAAGTAAACTTCTTTTGTACTAGGATTTTTTCGAAATTTGTTTCAAATACAAATTGTATGATGCAATTAGTAGCACTATAAAATACATAATGTAAAAACATATAAACCATGTCTATGGGTCAAACCGTTTCAAAATCTCATAACAAACCAATTGCCTTTTTTCAGATTTAATTGAAATTCTGAAAAAAAGTCAATTGGGCTGTGATGAATTTTCCGAATGGTTTAACTTACAGATATGATTTATTTGTTTTTGAACTCTATATTTAATAGTGCTACTATTTGCATTCTCAACAAACTATTTTTAACCCCGACCTCTTCACAATGCATATACTTTATAATATTCTACTCACTCAGATTTTGGTTATATATCCACTCCCAAAATTTGCTGTTGGCTCTATGTTTTGTTTCAATATATTTTGGCTTCCGAGTGGCAAATCACCGCCAGTATTATCACGAATTTATTCAACACG